>CM068302.1:10656159-10997821 GCA_034768395.1 Linum lewisii
ACCTTCAAACTTCGCTGCCGAATTTAAGCAAATGTCACCGGAATTCTACCGCCAAATTTTCATTGATGTCGCCAAATTTTCTCCGGCACCAGATTTTAGTCTCCATCGCCAAAACTTTGCTGCCAAATTTTGGCAAATATCGTCAGAATCCCGCCGCCTAATTTTCATTGATGTCGCCAGAGTTTCTCCGCCGCTAGATTTTCGTCACCACCACCAAACTTTCGCCACCGAATTTCTGCAAATGTTGCCGAACTTCCGCCGTCAGAATTCCATCGGCAAATTTTCATCTCCGTCGCCAGATTTTTGTTGTCAGACTTTCGTAGATGTTGCCGAACTTCCGCCGCCGAATTTCAACAGTAAAAATTTGACTGCAGATGTCGCCAGATTTTCGTTGATGTCGAAAATAATTTAACGATAGAACCCTAAACTCTAATTAGTGGAATTCAATAGCAAAACTTTGGTGCAGAATCCTAAATCTTAAAAGGAATTTGGCGGTAAAATCCTTATAGTTGAACTATGCCAGTATAATTTATGGCAATTGAAACTTTAACGGCAAATAGTTGGTTGGTGAAAATCTAACGAAAAAATATGTGATTTTGATTAGAGTCGCTAAAATTTTTGTTCATCATGATTAATGTTGATATGAAATTATAAATTATAAATTATAAATCATGAAGATTTGTTGGATTTTTCTAATATAGTGTAAATCGATTACCCGAATCCGATCCAAATCCAACTTGAATTAAATTCAAAAGTCATATTCAATCTTATCCGATCTGATCCGAATAAAATTCGATCCATTTAGTGTTGTTCCATATCTGATCCATTTAAATATGGATCGAGTTGGATATGGATAAAATAATTTCTCGAATTTATTTTATCCATATCCAAATCGATCCATATGTAAATGGATCGGATATGGATCAACACTATATGGATCAGATTCTATTTGGATCGGCTTAGATCGAATATGATTTTTGAAATTTATTCAAGTTGGATTTGGATCAGATTTGGGTGATCCATTTACACTAATATTAAATAAAAACAACTAAGTAAGAAGATAGAGGAACAAACTGATCTTCATTCTTCTGCAAGCCATTGAACCCATGGGAGGAGACTAATGAGTCTGTCTGCAACTACTTGACCTGAAGAATCACCACCGTTAGCAGAGAATTACTTCATTGAACTCAATGATGTCCATCACAAGACTGCATTCTCAATTTCCCTTGAACTTCATCATGACATCCCCGGTACTACTAACTCTGCAATCAAAATTATTATATTGATCTTAGTTTCTCCAACCAATCCAAACATTAATTCACTAAACATCGATTGCTACCAGATTCCAACACCAAAGCAAAAACATCTACAGTTGTCTTGCGGAAAGTTTCGAACAACAGCCCATTATAATCATCCAATAAACCAAATCAGATACCCTTGGAGCCATAGGTAATGCATTGGTTCCTACCAAAGACGATGCAGAAATATGAATAAAGAAAAGAAGAATTACTCAAGTTCAAATACCTTTGACAATGACGCATCAATCAAGATAAAAGTACAACGGTTCCAACACGTAAAAAGGATTAGAAGCTCACACAGATGAACACACACAATATACAAATTATGGAGATCTATGCAGTGTAGGATCAAAATACATCATATTTAGCAACAACAACAGTAGAAAGGATGTCTTGGATACAAAACAGTAAGAACCAAAGTCTTGGTAACAAAAAAACTCTACGAAATTTCGAGATTTCAACACCATGAACGTTGTACCCATAAAACACACAGAACCACAACCATTCAGCAAATCCAATAAGTCTAGAGGACAATATGTATCATCACCTACAATAGAATCCACCACCTACAACAGAATCCAAAATCAACTGATTCACCATCTATAAATAAACAAATTGATGTCTCTGCTGCAACATACCACTCACAGATCAACATTTCATCAGTCTATTCAAGAATCTTAGGAAAGAATACGGGTTGTAGATGCAGAAGCAAGTGTTGCAACCCCCCCCCGGAGAAACCCCACACCCATCAACAATTCACTAATTAAACAAACAAAAATCCCTCCCTGTACCGCAAAAAAACAGAAACCTGCCCTCAAAACCCAACAACTATTTGTTGGAATTATTAATTCCATGTTAGTCACATGGTGTATGTGACTTGGCTGGTTAAGAATACTTAGGTTATTAATATTATAATTCATAGCAACACTAAAATTAGTGAGGGCTTGTGGTAAAATATATTAATAAACCAAAGTTTAAATTTAGATTTTGTGAATCTTGAATTCAAATTTTGAATTTCTGCAGTTTGAAAATCCGGTTAGATTCAAAATCCAAATGAACAGATTCTCTCCCTCAATCATTTCAAGCTCGGGCAACATCATGCTCCTTTGCTTGCGAGCGTTATCTGATTCTTGAACCATTGAACGTAGAGAACTAGTCGCATCCTCAAAAATTGGTTTCATCTCAGTTACGTCACTAGGAGTTTCATTGTTTGAGCGTCGAGCTCTCTTACACCGAGAAGTTCCTTCAGAATTACCAGCATTGACAGAAGGACTTGGAACCTCTCTTCCTTCAGGAGTGTTGTTCGGCTCTCTAGTTGGGTCCATCTCGACATTAGGTATTTCTCCGTTCTCCCAACCCAGTAAAGGTGTTTTCGACACTTCAATTGGTGAAAACGCCTTCTCCAAATCTTCTGGCCCAACCGCCACTTTGCCAGTTGCACGCACTTTACCGAACACATACGCTAAACCATCGTAGCATGGAAAAGGAACTCGATTCATCTTTGCACAGTGAGGATGTGACTGAAAATACAAATCATTGTGTAAAAGAAGAAAAAATTATTTTTGCAGTCAACAGAATGCATACAACATGTCAAGACACTTACTGCCACATATTCGTCATAGCTAAAGTCTTCAATCTCAACCATTTTCTGTTCATCGTCCCATCCTGCTCCACTTAATCCGCGCAGTTCTTGCATTGCTAGGAATTTTGCCTTCAATGTCTTCACTCGTGAAACAATGTTCGGATCGGCTTTCACACCACAACCTGGACTGTCATGTTCCAACATTTACTCGAGAACAAGGTAAGCACCGGCGATGAACTTACCCTTCGGGTCAATTTTCTTTTCATCAACCAAAGTTCTCATACACTTGACGAGTAGTTGATCAAGCCTGACATTCCAGTGAAAATATCATGAATTCTTCTTCCGTGACATGATGCCAACAACAACACAAACTAATTAGCATGGAAGGATAACAACATTAACAAATACACAAGTTGTTGCAAAATTATCATAGGTTCTACTGTAATAGAAAACTCATAAAGTGGAAATGAATCAAAGTTGAAGTTCAAAAACAAGTTCTGCATAAATAAGTAAATAACCGATTTTGTAGAATCTTTTACATAAGCCAAATAAAAGTTCTGCAAAAAAAAAAGTTATAACACCTCTCCAACATCCCATAAGTTCTAGTTCACCTCCTAGTCCTATTTCTCCACATTTCTTGTGCTTTTTCATTTCGAAAACTAGTCCACTCCGGAGTCGGTTGCATGGTAGAACCAACTTCGTCAATTTCTTCTGAATCTGTAGTGGCCATCGATTCATTATGTGCTCTTCGCATGAAGCTTCGCTCTAGTAAGTCAATCCCGGCTTCTTGTCGAATGAAGTTATGGAGGAGACAACAGGCATGAACAATTCTGCTAAGCACATCGGGGGAGAACCACGTGGTGTCGCGTAGTATAGCCCACTACATTTTCAGCACGCCAAAGGTTCTCTCTATGACGTTTCTTGCACCAGAATGTTTCATGTTATAATATTCCTCAGCTGTTTGTCGTTGGTTGTTTCCCCACTCTTTAAGTTGGTATCGTTGACCACTAAAAGGGGTTAAAAATCCTTCACAATTTGCGTAGCCGGCGTCACACATGTAATTTGATCCTGAACGAAGAATAATATATTACTGTGTAAGTAGCTGCTTAACAAATCACTGGTCGTAAGATAGAACTGTCTAGGTGAAGTTACATTTGGGTACCGTTTAAACCATTTGGTCTGGACAGAGCATCACGCAACACCCTCACGTCGTGGGCAGAACCTTCCCAACCAGACAAACAGTAGATGAACTCACCAACTGGATTACAAACCCCTAAGACATTGATTGACACTTCACCCTTTCTGTTGCGATATCTTGGTTGGTCTATTATGTTAGTGCGAACCTTCACGTGTGTCTCATCAAGTGCGCCTAAGTATTTCTGCAACACAAATAATTTTCAATCCAAACAACCTTATGTTAGAGGGAAAGAAAGCGGTTGTAGTAGACGGGAAGAAGGATATAACCTTGAAGTGTTTCCAATTCACGTGTTGGCAATGGTTGGGAACAGGTACTGCTTTGCGGTATAAGGTTCGATGTAGGTTTAGACTAGATGATAGGACCGCATGGATGACAGCACAAATTGTTTTGGATGAACGACCGAAAAGGAGTTGTAGTATCCTATTGTACGTGTTGTGTCCCACAGTTTGCAAGAACATCACAACCATCTCATGCACGTCAACATTGTTGGTTCTTTGCAGCCCACCCTCATTTACCAATGTCGTACACAACTTTTGAAACACATCCATGTTGACCCTAATGGTATCGAGGCTTGACTGGTCACTATGTTGTGTTGCATTGAATATAAAATCTGCCCTAGTTCGAGCACCTCGCAACAACCTATCCAGCAAACTTCTCCCACCCACACGTCGGATTGTTGGTCGATGATGACGTTCCAATAGAGATCACAGAAGCAATAGTAGGTACGAGACAAACATGGCTGCTAGTCTCAATTTCCTACGCTTCAATGCTACCGTCATCAATCTCGCCATTTATCTGCTTATGCTTTGATGAATGTATTTGCTTACTATAACATAAGAAATGGTATATCGACCGCCTCTTCCCTTGTTTCCGTTGGATTCGATCCTACAGAGGGCATGACCATTTTCAGGTCAGCAATGTAGTCAGTTTCCAGATCCAGTACCACGACGACCAAGAAAGCCTGGAATTTCATCGCACTCTATCTCATCCTCCGCTGCTCCACCGCAATGTGCCGCAGTCGCCGCCGTTGCCTGAGGAAATCCAGGTGGGAAATCCCCTTCTGATCCAAACAGCCAATCCCCTGAATCCATTATCTCCTCCTCTTCTTCCCTATGTTTGTTGGCCGATTTGGAGAAGAATCCAGCTGGAGACTCGATATTGTGGAGATCTAGAGTAGATCTAGTGAGATCTTGTTGTTTTCTTCTGATCTAATGCAAGGTTTGTGCGTAGAGCGAGGACAGGCAATACAATGCAGAGAAATGGTGGCTCTAACATGCCAAATCGAGCTCTTGAAGTTGGGGTTTCGATTTGGTGGTTGGATCTGGACTTTTCAAGGTACTTTCTTCTTCCACCTTTCTCTCCTTGAAAAACAATCCATGGTGAGACTCTGTCTCATTACATGGTTTGATTACGGATGGATCGTAATCTATTCTGGAAAACAGGACTTAGTCCGAGAATTTCCCCTAGTGGGTAATATTAAAAGAACATCGAAATTATCGTTTGGATATTATTGTTTTAATGTATACTTCCTGCAAGAAACTGAAGAATTAAGATCCTTATTGTGTTAAATAAGGAGTTGATGATGAAGGTCTTGGTTTCGTCAATTTTGTTTTTGAACCAGTTACCCCGAACAAAAGCTTGATACCTACAGTACGTTCTCAATAGAATCTCAATGGTTGGGTTTCTAGTTTGATCTTACAGATGAATTTGGTTGTTTTCAACGATGTTCAATACAGGGGAGATTTCTCAAGAAAGTTTTACTTTTGTTTGATTCTTTTCTTTTGGCAATTTGTTTTTACATCAGGTCCAATTCTTGCTTGATAATTGATGTGGTGAAATTGCGGATCTTTGTTCACGTTAATTACTTTCGAAATTGGCCGTTAATTAATTTAATCAGAAAGTAATTCAGAAAGGCTGTCAAAGTCTGATTCCATGATCTGTGTTTAGCCTTGATGCCGTGCAATTTATTTGCGTAGACTAATTGCCCCAATCATGGTAATGATTGATTCCTTGATTTCATTGCCTTATTGATCTTCGGCTGAATATTTGATTTGTTAAGATAAGGAACTTTTGTTCCTAATTTGGTAAGTCTCTATTCTTTCTTTTTTCAAAAAACTGAATTTCCTTTTTTTTTTAAGTCCCCTTTAGGAAGTAAGGAACGACTGTCTTGCCTGTCTTTAAATTAGTATTGTCGCCTTTCTAAATTTCTCATCTTTTCCTCCTAATTTTAAGAACACTTTCGAATAATGGCTAATCAAATTGCGCCTGTGGCTTTACTTGAACCACTTGTTATTGATCTTAACAACGAGGTGTTACAGGAGGCGATTGAATGGGCGGATCGAAGTTGTATAGTCAGAATTTTTTGGGACATTCCAGTGCCACTACATGTTGTCCGTACAACCCTAGACAACGTTTGGAAATGCGGGGGAGATCTGAACATATTGGAAGCCGGTTTTGGGTTGTACCAGTTCATTTTCCCTTCGATGCTGAAGAGGAATTGGGTGGTCAAAACACAACCATGGTCTTATGAACTCAATATCATGAACATGATTAGGTTCGTCACTCCTTCCGAGAACCTTTTCAATCAGCTTCAGTTCATGAATATTGCGGTTAAGTTCGTAGGAATCCCAATCGACTGTCGAACCTTGGCTTTTGGCCGATAGATGTTAGAGAAGATCGGAGAAGTGCGGTGATGTGACTTTATTTAGTACATTTTGAGCATATGATTGACCTATGAAATGCCGTGTTTGATCGTGAAATGCCATGACTTAATGCTTTTATTGAAGTTTTGTGCAAAGTGTCCATTTGTTGTCGGTTGCCACTTTGGAGCCAAATTCGTGATCTATTGGATGTTTCTTCGTGCATTTCAGGTTTGGCTTCGAAGTACGGATGACAAGGAGCACATAGGAGCAATACGGAGGTCAATCGGAGCTAGGACGGAGGAGATATGGCCGTTGCAAGATTCGAGTTCTCTCCAAGAACCACTTCGAGGCCTGAGCATTTATTGTTCACCTACACTTTCTCCACTCATCTATTCATGGGAGCAAGGTTGCAAGTAGATGAACGTGTGGCATGGAAATCAAGGCTTATGGTTACCTATCAAGGTGGAATCCATCTCCTAACCATATTATGATTCATCATGCTTCATCCAACTACTACGAGAAATTTGGTGAGGGGAGTAGCCAATGGTGGGGTCAAGAACAACAGATTTAACACCATGTGGAATATGAGCATATGTCCTTATCCATCTCCACTCTACCATCAAAATTGTGGGAGTATTATCAAGTGGATTTCACAAGTCATGAACAAATTCTCCAACACCTTCCATTCTAGAGGAGCTCTTGAAGATGGTGAAAGAAAGCGAGCGTCCTCAAGGGAGTTCACAAGCTATGAGAAACCCTCAAAACCTCCTTCTATCATTGAGGAGTTCTTGAAATGGTGAAGGAAAGTGAGCGTCCTCGAGAGGAGTTCAAGCTATGAGAAACCTCCTTCTTGTGTTCTTGGAAGGAAGAAGTGAGGTCTCGAGAGGAGTGTAAGCTAATGAGGACTCTTCAGAGCATTCATGGAAGACAATATCATCGAAAGGAAAAGAGCCAAGATCTACACAAATCAGAATCAAGTCAGGGCAGCAACAAGCAAATAAGAGGGAAAGAGTCATTAGTGCTATCTGTCAATTTAATTTCTATTATTGTATTTCCTTTCTTTTGGTTTCTTTCCATATTTTGAGAGTTTACAATGCCTACTTGAGGCTGCAAGAAAAGAGGGAATAATACGGGGAGATTTTGGAAGAAATTCTCAGGGAGTTACAGGAATTCTCAATAAAAAATTCCTATTGTCTTGAGCTGCAATTCAGTACACCATTTTCCCGTGATCCTTTCCATTCTCAAACATTCACTCCAATCATAGGGAAGTCTTCGGCATCCGAGACCTCCCTTCCTCCTCCTCGTAGGCCCGTGACGAGATCCCACTCAAGGTCCTCACATAACATTGGTTCCGTTGCCGGCGTCATGGGCGACTCATTTGCATCCAAAGAAGAAATTTCGTCTTTGAAAGAATCCATCGCTCGTCTGGAGAAAATGATGGAACAGCTTGTTACTGATAGAGGCAAATCACCAAATGATGACAATAGCTCGGCTCACAACGACGACACACTCCCACACGACACCCACAACAATAGAGTCGTACACCCACGGTTCGATTTTCCTTTATACTCTGGCACTGAAGACCCACTTAGTTGGCTGTATCGTTGTGAGCTATATTTCATGAACCAGAACGTCTCACCAGCATCAAGAGTTTCAACGGCAGCATACTATCTTACAGGCGAAGCCCAACTGTGGTATCACCACTTACGCCAAGATCAGCCACACATGTCTTGGGATCATTTTCGTGATTATTGTGCTCATCGCTTTGGCCCACCTGGCGGTGCGAATCCATTGGGCGACTTGACGAATCTGAAGCAACTTGGACGGTCAGTGGAGGATTATATTTCTGATTTTCAGAATCGTTTATCTCGTGTTCCACCATTACGAACAGAGTATCAAGTTGCTATCTTCACAGCTGGACTTGACGAAGTCCTGCGCCTCGACGTGGAATATCAACAACCATTGAACTTAACAATGGCCATTAGTGTTGCCAGGATGGTTGCAAGGAAATTCCAATTGTGGTCCTCCACCCCTACCCGACCACCACGTCCACCACCAAAGCTGCCCCACTCCACACCAGCTATTGGGACATCGACACAAGCTACGATCTCCCAACCTATTATCAAGCGGCTGTCCAAAGCTGAAGCTGCAGAACGACGTGCTAAAGGACTTTGTTATAACTGTGATGAAACATACGTCCCTGGTCATAAATGCAAGCGCTTGTTCTGCCTCTGGATGGAAGAGGACAATGAGGCTAGAGAGGACTCAGACAACATCACCGAACCCACTGTGTCTCTTTACGCCATGGCAGGTTTACGTCACCTCAATACCCTTCAAGTGTGAGTCCAACTAGCAGAAGTCGAGGTGCTCGCAATGGTTGATTCGGGAAGCACCCATAACTTCATCAACATTCGCACAGCTCAAGCTCTCGGGCTCAACATCACCCCCGCCACAATTTCCGGGTAGCAGTGGCTAATGGCGAGAAACTTGACATCACAGGAGTTTGTGAAGGAGTTATGCTTTACAAGGATGGTACCACTTTTCTTGTTAATTTATTTGTCTTACCATTAATGGGTTTTGATATCATACTGGGAGTTCTATGGCTAGAAGAACTTGGAGATATAATATGCAACTTTCGGGAGCATAGACTCACATTTACTCGGCACGGAGACACTGTGACATGGACAGGAGAAGCACCCAAAACAGGGGCATGTATCCACTCCATTCAGCCTAGTATCTCTAACACAGAAGCCATGGAAGAGCTTCTCCATTCTTTTCATCATATTTTTGCAGAGCCTTCTTCGTTGCCTCCGGTCAGGCAATGTGATCATCGCATTATTCTGAAAGCGGGGATTTATCCAATTGCTGTCCGACCATATCGTTATCCACAACTTCAAAAGGATGAAATCGAGAAACAATGTTCAGAAATGCTCTCCAAGGGACAAATCCAAACAAGTCGCAGTCCATTCTCCTCCCCGGTGCTGTTAGTCACCAAAAGCGACAACTCGTGGCGCTTCTGTGTTGATTATCGGGCCCTCAACGCACAGACTGTCAAGGACAAGTTCCCGATTCCTGTTATCGATGAACTATTGGACGAGCTACATGGTTCGAAGTTCTTCACCAAGCTGGACTTACGCTCTGGATACCATCAAGTACGAATGAGTCCTGAGGATGTGGAGAAGACGGCATTTCGCACCCATCATGGCCATTTCGAGTTCTTGGTTATGCCATTTGGTCTCTGCAATGCACCATCCACCTTCCAAGCACTTATGAATGAAGTATTCGGCTCCCATCTTCGCAAATTTGTGCTGGTATTTTTTGATGATATATTAATCTACAGCCACACTTGGGTTGAACACTTGCAACATATTCGTATTGTGTTTGGGTTACTGCAACATCATCACCTGTTCCTCAAACGACCAAAGTGTGTAATTGGCGTTGTCGAAGTCGCATATTTGGGCCATGTGATTAGTGCTCAGGGAGTTGCAGCTGATTCATCCAAAATTCAGGCAGTTCTTGATTGGCCGGTGCCAGCCACAACAACTGCTCTGCGAGGATTTCTTGGGTTAGCAGGGTTTTATCGTCGTTTTATCCAGAATTTTGGGGTGCTGGCAGCCCCCTTAACGTCATTGCTGCGACGTAATTCATTTGCCTGGACAGCAGACTCCCAAAAATCATTTGACGATCTCAAACGTGCCTTATCTACATCGCCAGTTCTGCAATTACCGGATTTCACCAAGCCCTTCTTAATTGAGTGTGATGCCTCCGGGGGGGGATTGGTGCCGTGTTGCAACAAGACGGACATCCAATAGCTTTCTTCAGTAAGAAGCTAGCGGATCGACATCTCAAACTCCCGGCATATGAGCGCGAGTTAATTGGATTGGTGCAAGCTATTCGCAATTGGCGACATTACCTGTGGGGGCGCGCATTTGTGATTCGAACGGATCACTACAGTTTAAAATATCTACTGCAACAAAGGCTCAGCACCTCCCCACAACAGCAATGGATGAGTAAGCTTTTGGGTTTTGATTTCGAGGTCGAATACAAGCCTGGTAGATTGAATAAGGTGGCTGATGCTCTATCAAGGAGAGATGTCAAACAAGCAACACTCATGGGAATCACTATGGCTCATGCACGCTTATTAGAGGAGCTAAGACATTCTTACCAACACTCAAGTAGTGAGAAGGTAATCTTTGACAAAGCACAACAAGGAGATGATCCCAATTGGACAGTGCATGATGGTTTGGTGTATTTCAAAGGAAAAATTTACATTCCACCAAACTCCCTGCTTATCACCACTATTATGGAGGCCATCCACAATACTACACATGAAGGCATCCAAAAGACTATACAGAGGCTGAAACGAGAATTCTTTTGGGAGGGAATGACATCAGCAGTCAAGAAATTTGTCAGTCATTGTGCTATTTGTCAGCAGAATAAGTGGGCAAACTTAAACCCAGCTGGATTGTTGCAGCCCCTCTCCATTCCAGAGCACATTTGGACAGATATTTCCATGGATTTTATCGAAGGGCTTCCTAAGGTGCGAGGTAACACAATTATCTATGTGGTGGTCGATCGCTTTTCCAAATATGCTCACTTCATGGCACTCTCGCATCCCTACACAGCTGCTGTAGTAGCTCAGACATTTTTCTCTCGTATAGTCAAACTTCATGGATTTCCTGAAACAATTGTGAGCGATCGAGATGCAGTATTCACAAGCGCCTTTTGGAAGGAGCTCTTCAAATTATGTGGCACTCAGTTAGCATTTTCATCTTCCTACCACCCACAAACGGATGGTCAAACGGAAGTGGTCAATCGTACATTGGAAATGTATCTGCGCTGTCTAGTTGGAGACCATCCTCGCAAATGGTTGGACTTACTGCCATGGGTGGAATTCTGTTACAACACCTCTTACCACTCAGCGTTGGGCACATCTCCATTCAAGGTTGTTTATGGTCGCGAACCGCCACGCCTTATCTCATATGAACCTGGTTCGTCGAAACTTGATGCAGTGGATGTCGCTTTAAAAACTCGAGATGAAATATTAGGTGATGCCCGTGCTCACCTCATTCGAGCACAAGACAGGATGCGTGCTGCTTATGATACTCACCATAGAGACGTGGTTTTTGAAGAAGGACAATGGGTTTGGCTTCGTCTCCAACTATATCGGCAACTCTCCGTAAGCAAGCGAACCTCTGCAAAGTTAACACCACGTTATGTTGGCCCATTTCAAATAGTCAAGAAGATTAGCATGGTCGCCTATCGCTTGGCTCTCCCCCCGGGCAGCAAAATTCATGACGTGTTCCACATTTCAATGCTGAAGGAGTTTAAGGGAACACCGCCTGCCACAGTTCCTGCACTGCCTCCTACACCTGCTGGTGCAGTTCTTCCAACACCACAAGAAGTGATACGTGCTAGGGTCAACAGGGGAATTAATGAGGTCTTAGTTGTATGGGAAGGCCTGCATCCTGATGAAGCCACTTGGGAGGACTTCGAAACTTTCTGCTCTCAGTACCCAAACTTCAAGCTTGAGGACAAGCTTGATTTCAACGGAGGGAGTAATGATGCATTCATTGGAAGACAATATCATCGGAAAGGAAAAAGAGCCCAAGATCATACACAAATCAGAAATCAAGATCAAGGGCAGCAATCAAGCAAATAAGAGGGAAAGAGTCATTAGTGCTATCTGTCAATTTAATTTCTATTATTGTATTTCCTTTCTTTTGGTTTCTTTCCATATTTTGAGAGTTTACAATGCCTACTTGAGGCTGCAAGAAAAGAGGGAATAATACGGGGAGATTTTGGAAGAAATTCTCAGGGAGTTACAGGAATTCTCAATAAAAAATTCCTATTGTCTTGAGCTGCAATTCAGTACACCATTTTTCCGTGATCCTTTCCATTCTCAAACATTCACTCCAATCATAGGGAAGTCTTCGGCATCCGAGACCTCCCTTCCTCCTCCTCGTAGGCCCGTGACGAGATCCCACTCAAGGTCCTCACATAACACCTTCACCTCCTTCCATGTTAGAGATCTTGCAAATGGTGGAAGACAATATTGCGAACCGGGTTAATCGCTTAGCTCAAAGTATGTAGCTCATCAAGGATATTCTTGGCCATTTGAATCTGCAAATGGTAACTCCCTTTTTTCTTCTACTCTGTTTTTTACCAATACATGTCAGGAAAAAGATTACTAGCCCTTGATGATACAGTCTCTTTTTAATAAGTTAGGTGAACAATGAAGTGGATATCAGACCCTATGACTAACTATTTTCTCCTTTACATTCACCCTCAAATCTTAATTGACTGATTACCTTCCAAGTTGCTTGCTGCACCACTATGAGGATTCATTGACAAGATTGGATTATTTTTCAGTTTTTCTGAAATGTTGGCTACTGGATTTTATAGGTTCAAAGGATAATGCTGGAGCTGAAAAGAATACTGAAGGGGAGTTTTGTCCTGGTAATGGCTCTTGCTCAACTGAATACTTTTTTTCTTCCTCGTGCAAATTGTTGGATTGTGATTTGTGATCCTTCTGTCCTTGAGCCTGGTATAAGTGGAAGTGCTGTTTCTTCATGTTCAGACTTTTCTCCTCACACGCCGTTTCTGAAATGTTAATCTCTGTGATTTATGTAGGGTCACAAGTCGGCACCAAAGAGGCTGTCGAGACACAGAACAGTACAGGTTCAATGGCAAATGAGGCAGCTGCTGTGGATGATGCGGAAACCGGAAAGTCACTGAAAAGAAAGAAGGCTTACGAGGAAAAAGGGAAAGCTAAAGCTGCGAAACTTGAAAAGGATCCCGAAAGGTCTCTGCTTGGAAACAAAGGAATTACAATTGCGGATTTGGATGATGGAGCTAATGGTGAGCAAGTGATCATTACTCAGCAGGCTGCAGGTCTATTAGAGGAGATTGAAAATGCTAAATCAAGTTTAGTGAAGGATCTGTTTGGAATACCAGGGTTTGAAACCTGTAAGAGCCAGTCTGAACACGAAAGGAAGGATGAGGATGGGATTCCATGGATGAACAAGATTGATACATATGGCTCCAATGAAGGTTCCATTGGTGAAATGCTGAGGGAAGAAGACGTTTTTTTGACAAAGAAGATTAGGGAATGAAGGAGTGGATGGGCTTGCTGACACAGTAACAAGCAGAAGGTTTCTTGCTGCATAATAAGTGTCAAATTCCAGTTTAGGGCCAAACTGATGGTGAAGGCCTTTGCATTTAGGTGTTGTTTGTTTGATAGTTTGGCTTTATTGGCTTATTTGAATAATGGTCTTTGGTTAATATCGTTGACTCTCAGCCTTGTTTGATGGGTCTACTTTTCTTTTGATTTTTCTTCACTCGCCTTCATCTCGGTTTGATTATAGCTCATTCCAACTGGCTCATGTGGTAAATGCTACGGAAAGGAAGACTTAAGGTCGCTTCTTAACCCCTAAACATTTTTTCCCGAATACTTAGACAGGTCCTTCATAGGCTACCAAAATAACATTATTAATCTTTTCATGTATTAAGGGTCCCCAGTGTCTAAATACCAAATCGAAGCTCCCGCCTTTCAATTAGCAAGATCCCTATGGGTTGAACGTTCATTGTTAGTATGGAATTATTTTTTATTATTATTCTCAAAACCAATGTCTCTCCTATAAGACTTGCCCTATGTAATTGTTTTTCATCTTCAAACTGAAAACACCCCTAATTTCAACAAATATTCATGGGTGTTTTAATCATACAAGATTATGGAGGGCCTTTTAGTTGATAGAATCGGGTTTCCCTTCCCGATCCAGAGAAATTGGACCCAAATATTAGCATTAATAATATCAGTAGACTGAAAACTAAATCTCAAGCCCATTAACCAATGAAAAGAAAATTAAAGAACCATTTAAAATAAATCGGAAGTTGTTAATTGGCAAAATAACATAAAACATTTACTTTTATAATAACAATTTTACCCTAATAAATTCAGAATTAAGGGTTTAGCCTTAGGTTTAGGTTTGTCCTTTAAATCAAACTCTCCACCCCCACCCCTCTTTTTTTTTTTTGCTTTCTTTCTTTTCTTTACTTTTTAGTTAGGATGATGCGCGATCTTTGGTCCTCCGTATAGGCCTACATATCCAGGTTTTGTTGATTCATTTGTTCTTGAGTTGTTAGCTTTCCGAGATGCGTGTATTTGGTGTTTGTGGGCCGGGTTGTGCAGGTGGACGGTGAAGGAGATGCAGAACTAGCTTCGACGAAGCTGCTGGCCGGTTAAGTACTTGCCAACCCAGGAGGGGCTATTGTAGAAGAAATTTTGCTGCTGCAAAAAGGAGCTCCTGCTTGGCGCTTCATGACGGTTCGCCGTTCAGGTAACAGGGCCGCCCATTACGTGGCTCACATGGCCTTGACTAACCTTCTAGGAATCATGGAGGTAGACATGACTTCCTGGGTAGGGACTTGATGTTCCTTTTTTATTTGTGCTGGCTGTCTAGGTCTCTCCGCAATGAGCTGTCTATCACTACAAGAAAATCCGTCTTTTTGTCGCGGAAAAGTTATCGCGGATAGCTTCCGCGACTAAGTTTGTCGCGGATAAAATATAATATCCGCGAAAAGTGCTTCCGTGACAAACCCGTCGCGATTGTTTAATATATATCTGCGACTAATTTAACCGCGACAAACTCGTCGCGGTTATTTAATATATATCCGCGACTAATTTAATCGCGACAAACTAGTCGCGATTATTTAACCATCATCCGCGACAAACCCAGACCAAACCAAGCTTGTACCATAGAAATCAAACCAAACCTGAATCGAAAATAAACCAAAGCTGAATCGAACCTATATTTGTCGCGGATGTCTTAATTTATCCGCGACAAACCCTGAAAAAAACCCTTTTCCCCATCTTCACAGTCGAGATTTTCTCATCGGACACTCTCCTTCTCTCCTCCATTGACGCGCGACTGAAGAAGCAGTGCGACCGTAAGTCTTCTTCTCTGCTTTCTTCTTCTCTTCTTTCTTCTTTTCTTCTTTCTTCTTCTATTCCCTTTCCTTCCTCCTCTCATAGTTATCTCCCCTTCTCTAGGTCTTCTGACAACACCAACCAAAACAACACCGATGACTACGACGACGACGACGCCTCCGTCGATCTCAGATTATACCGGACGAGGATATCCTCGTCGAGGATGAAGATGAGGAAGCAGAGGATATCTTCCACGAAACTTTCATGGAGTGAGTAGTTCGTTCTCTTACTGATTAAGTTTGACCTAATTTTTGTCGTTTCAGTTTACTCATGCTCCGATTCGATTGATCGGTGATTACCGGAGAATGGACGAGCAAGACCAGTATGAGACTGTTGGATTGGATGATTCGTTGGAGGATGAACGAGATTTGGATCAGATTGTGCAGGATCGGAGAGCTGCTGAGCTTGAGCTTGATGCTCGTGAAGGCCGTGCGAGAGCTTGAGCTTGAGCGGGATTTGGAAAAATAGATGCATGGTTTGTCGCGGATGTTTAAGAGTTAGTCGCGGATAGGGTTGTTACAGTTTGTCGTGGATATTCTTCCTGTTAGTCGCGGATATTCTTTAATCGAACCAAAATCTGACTCGAAACTTTGGACGAACCAGTGACTGATTCAAGAGAGTCTGTCGCGGATATATCCGCGACAAACCCTCCGCGAGGCGTCCTGTTTGTCGCGGAAAGCCATTTCCGCGATAAGCGCTGGTTGTATGGGCCGAGTTGGTCGCGGAAGTCGCATCCGCGAGTGATATGGTTTGTCGTGGTTATAACCACGACAAACAGTGAATTTATCAGCGACAAAAAGACGGATTTTCTTGTAGTGTATGCCAAAAAAAAATTGTATTAATTAACAATTCATTGAGTAATGGATTATTTAACATAAGTTTGGAAAGCACTTATCCAACTATAAGATTTTGTGGTTTAGAAAGAGGTGGGGGCTGAGCGATAGATTCCTGAGTAAGATTAGAAAAGAAAAGAAAAAAACATGAACTTTGCTGACATGTTATCTAACTAATAAGTCTACCATATTAAAGCTGCAGAATTCTAAACAAAGTTATAAGGGTTAATACATCTTTTTGCCCCTCTACTATGCAAAGTTAACAAACATACCCTTTTATTATTTTCTAACTGATTTAACACCCTATACTATGAAAAGTTTAACAAATATGCTCCTCTATTTATCTTTTCATCTATTTTTCGTCTAATGAGTTGATTATACATGCTAAATCATATTATTTGTGCACAACATCGCTAATTGGGATGTCCACAAGGTGAAAATATTTAAATTGAAAAGAAAAGATAAAGGAAAAGCACATTATAATCACTATTATGTACGGAGGTGTTTGTGGTATTCCTTTATAATTTTCTTTCTAATTTAAATAATTTTCGATTGGGAACATTCCAAACAGCGATAAGGTGTACAAATAATATGACATGGCACGTACAATCAACACATCGGATGAAAAATAGATGAAAAATTAAACACAGGGCATATTTGTTAAATTTTTCAAAGTAGAGGGTGTTAAATCGATTAGAAAATAGTACATGGATATGTTTGTTAACTTTGCAAGGTAGAGGGGTAAAAAGGTGTATTAACCCAAGTTATAAACATAAGTTCATAAAAATTGTAGAAGGTAAGATAGAAGCAGAGTACTTGTGGTTTTCATAAAAAGCTTTTATTGTTATAAAAGCTTCTGAACTGGTATATAATTGCAGAATCATTAAAATTGTAGCATCATAAGCTTGTAATATGATATAAGTTGCAGAACTTAGAACAAAGAAACATGAACTTTGCTCACATGTATCTAACTAATAACTCTAACCGATCAAAGCTGCAGAATTCAGAACAAAGTTATGATAAAGTTCATAAAAATTGCAGAAGGTTTGATAGAAGCAAAGTACTTGTGGTTTTCATAAAGCTTATTTTGTTATAAAAGCTTCTAAACTTATATATAGTTACAGAAACATACAAACTGCAGCATCATAAGCTTCTAAACTGATATATATAGTTGCTGAAATCTAAAAATTGCAGCATCACATAATTAACGTATAAACTAATGTAAGTTGTAGAAATTTTATTAGATTTCTTTCCTTCTTCTGGTTTTGATAGGTTAGGCTTGATATGTGGGGAAGATTTGGTTACTCACATATGCTAGTGTACTTGCATTTTTGTGACAGTATCATGGCCTCAAGGAGACAGAAACAGCAAAGCAAACAATGACAGAAACCCAGCTACAGCTTAAAACCAGAGCAGTGCTTGTAAGGCAAGTGATTCACATCTAGAGCCCTATAAACAACTAAGGAACTACACAGCTTGTCGTATAAACTCTCAAGGTGTAAAACCCTAAACAAATAGCAACGTATGAACATCTTGTTTTTGAGAGGCTGATAGCAGCAGAGCAAGAAGAGGTTACCGCCGGCGATAGAAAAGAGGAGGAAGAAGCTGTTACACCCCGAACCTATGGGTCAAAATTGCGTGGTTAAAATTCCCAAATCACCCTTAAGATAATTCCATAACTATTAAGAAATTATTATGAATATGAATAATAGTCTGTGATGACACATTAAAGGTCAATGGTAATTTAGGATGAACGATAAAAATGCATTTCGTGGTTAAATAGGTTAGTACGACCTGATAACATAGCAGATTAGTATTAACCATCAGTGAAATAAACCGAATATTGGGCAACAGCTCAGCGGTTAGGGAACCAATCGAGTTCCGGGCCGACGAGTGTTCGACACTATCCTCCAGCAATTTATTTCTTTTATTTTTCAGCTAACTCCAGCTGCTCCAAATCGATGTCGGCCCCCCTGTGTCTTCTTCTTCTTCCTCCCTGCATCGGATCCTCTGTCTTCCTCCCCCCAAAACCGACGCCATTGCCGTTACAACACTTCGGCCTGAAGCCTCGATTAATGAGCAATAAATCAGCCGTTTCAATCATTTTCAATGCGGATTATATGGGGGAATTCGATTCCCTAAACCGTTTTTTCCTTGTCTCACTCACGAAGCACTCGAATCATCATCCGCTCCCCTGCTCTCTCGAAAGTTTGGATTTGTTGCCGGCGACACAACGACGGCTGCGGTCTTCCCAGGAGCTTGCCTCGTCTAGTTCGGTAAGGGGTCGTCCCTCTTTCTCGAGCCCCATTTTCCATTACGAGTTCCCAGATAAACACAAGTTCTATTTACAATTTAAGTTTCCGACGACGCGACTCCGGCCACGTTCGTCCCTTGTTCCGATTCCAGCTCTCGTTAAGCCAAATCGCTTCCAGCCTCGTCGGAATCCTTCGTTGGAGGTACGAATCCACTCCCAGTAGCTTAGGATCGATTATTGGACGCTTGGAGAGCGTTTCCACCCCTCGCCGGATTCTGGGCTCATTCGGCCGGCGGCGGCAGCAAAATTACACAATAGTGGTTGGAATTTCAGTGACTACGGATTGGTCACTGAACTTTCCAGAAATATCCATAACAGCCCTTTGGGAATTCCTAAAGACAATTTAATCTGAGAACTTTTGAATTTTATAAAAATTAGTTTCTTGAAACTGACAGATTAGTCACTTAAACTTTTTCCGTGGTCAGAACTGTTTCCCACGTTAAGCAGTTCAGTCCTTGGCTTTGGAAGTTAATCAAATTGAATCCAAACATTTAGCGGAGTTAGGTTAAATCGTAGAATTGAATGGAAAAACACTAGAATCGATCTTGAACAATAATCAAGTATATATTATATAGTAGAAATGGTGACGGTAAAATAGATAATATAGTTTTATAATATTTAGGATATATTTTTAGTTAATCCTTAGGAAATAAATTAAGTGATGATTGAGAATAATTAATCGGGTTTAGAATTAATATTATAGTTTAATTGAGCTAGAGTTTGGAATCTCTATACTAATATATAAAGCAAAATAAAAGACCTCCCCAATTTGGAGCCTTCTCCTTAATTTTCGGTATTCCACCAATCATAATTTAAGAATATTATTAATTAATTTATCACTTCTAACAATTATTTTTATTTTCTCATTTTTAAACTCCCCACTAACTACTTTCAAACAAAAAAAAACAACACTAACCTATTTTCGTGGAAATATATTTCTTTATGTTTTAAACATATTTTTCCAAAGTTAAAATGTTAACAATATATGAGAAACGACTAAAAACATAACTAATGCCATCTCCTTTATTTTCATAAATATCACTTAATTTTTTAACTTAAATATCACTTTAGTTATTATTATCATAATTTATTTTCATCATCCCTAAAAATTTAATATCCTTTTATATTTATTTTTATATGAAGGGTATCTTTAAGAAATAATAGTAGTAATCTTTGTTAATTTTGCATAGTAGGAAACAAAAAATGTGTATTAACAAAAATAAATAGATATGAAAGTTTATGAGGAATGATACAATAAGAGATTTTTCTTAGACTTTCAAGGTAAGTTATTATTATTAGCATAATAAAAAAGATTTAAATTCCAAAATATAACTATAAATTTTCAATAGAATGGGCCTAAACCAAGACAATAGAATGGGCCTAAACCAAGATGATTTAGGGCAAACTAAAATATAAGAAAGATCTTTGCCGACAACATGTCCATTGCGAGTGAGGGGTAACGAAGAGGACTAACTAGATTGATCCAAGAGGATCGAGTCTAAGTTGTCATTCTTAATTTATTTTCTTCTATTTTGATAATTTCTCCAACCACTTTCACTTTATTTACTCTTAATTTATCATAAATTTTGGGGCTCAATTTATATATATATATATATATATATATATATATTTTTTTTTTCATGTTTAAATTCAATATAAAATTTGTTTTATATTTTATCGTATATGTAGATATGAATTTGGTTTGACTTGCTAAATTATATTATTTGGTACTTGCTGGTACTTTTATCATATAATTTATTTTACATGCCAGTACTTGCTTTATCGGTTGAACCATTTAATTTATTCTAACATATTTCTAACTTTTGAAGTCTATATAATATGTTAAAAGTATAGGCTATGTGTCATCCATCAGTTCCTCAATGACTATATTTTAAGTTCCTTAGTTTAGAGATCTTCGTAATATTACATTAATTTTAATAAAAATAATGTGTTATTATAAAATTATCACGATGTAGTGATTTTTTTAATGAATTATCACGATATAATGATATTCCTATTGAATTTCAGCATTTTGAGAACAAACATAAATATATACATCATATTTGGTAAAGATTCCAAAACATGGTAGTTCTACTTCTACCTATGGTCAATATACTCATTCACATCTTATTTATTTTTATAAATTTTATAATTAATTAGCTCTCTTATAGGTTAATAGGGAATTATCATTAACTATACTCAATCTAGGTTATTTTATTCGACATACGTCATATTTATAAAATAATAGATAGAAGATACGTCCATAAAATTGTATTGATTAAGTAACTTTATAGTTCACACTAATTCAAATAAATACATAACAAATTATCAATCAAAAGATTGAGCACTACATACAAGTAACTTGGTATGTAATGCAATTTTTATTTTGGTATTAATCTAAGTTTGATAACCTAACAACAAGACAATATTAATTATACTAATAAATTCTTTAAAATTTAGAGTATTAAGACTTTGATGGTATTCTAACTTATGATGATTGAGGTAATTTATTTTAATAATAATCATGTTTTCTTCTCATATTTTTTATTATTTTCTTGGGTTAATAAATTCCCCCCGTCATCCTATGTAAAGTTAACAAATATAATCCTCTACAATTTTCAGTCGAATTAAACCCCTCTACTTTAAGTCTTTAACATTTTCGCCTATTATGTTGACTGTACATGTCACATCAGTCTATTTGTTCATATTGCCTGTAAACTATAAGCAAAAAAAATCTAAAAATTTAAGACTTAAAAAAATAAAGGGTTAATACACATTTTTTACCCATGTTTTTCTTCTTTTTTTCTTCTGAACACACCACCTATGTAAATTGCTTATTCTCTCAACATCCATGTGTGCTAAATAGCTTACTAGATTTGTCCAGTTAACAAATTTAACAGGGAATTGATGGAGAAGTTAATTGAAAGGCAAAAATTTTAGAAATTTAAAAGTAGAGAGGTTTAATTCGGTTGAGAAATATTTGAGGGGGTATCTTTGTTAAGTTTGCATAGTAGGAGGGTGAAAATGTGTATTAAATCTATTTCCTCAGAATTTTAAAATTATATATTATTTGGAGTTTGGATCCCGCCGACGGGTGGGCAATCTATACTAGTAGATAAATAGACTAAAAATATTATAAGTTAGAAATTGGCAATAAATAAAATGTATTAGTAGGGATAATTAATTGGGTTTAGAAAGTATATGGCTTGAGATCAGGCCAACCTTTTCCAAGGTTGGAAGCCTTCCAACCTTTTCTCAGCCATTAGATCATCTTTGACCTTTTGACCAATCCAATGGTCTAGATTGTTAGGGGTATTTAGGACTTTACACATATCATTTAATTTTTATCTAATATATTTATATTTAGTGACCAGCCCTCCGCGACCAGCCAATGTCGCCGGCGACTTTTCCAGTGACCGGCCGTCGTCGCCGGTGACTTTTCCGGCGACACTCCGGCGAATATTTTTTTTTCACAAAAACTTGTTAACAGTATTTTTTTAACTGATAACTAGTTAACATCGTTTTTTATTTGATAACTTGTTATCAGATTTTAACCTGATAACTAGTTAATAATATTTTTTTTATTGATAACTAGTTAATATGTTTTATTGATAACTAGTTAATATGTTTTATTGATAACTAGTTAACATGGTTTTTAAACTGATAACTAGTTAACAATATTTTTATTAGGTAACAATGTTTTTTATTGATAACTAGATAACATCTTTTTTAAAAAAATTAGTTAACTAGATAACACCTTTTTTTGCTGTTAACTTGTTAACAGTGTTTTTTAAATTGATAACTAGTTAACATGGTTTTTATCTGATAACTACTTAACAACGTTTTTTGTTTGATAACTTGTTAACAGATTTAGGTGATAACTTGTTATCAATATTAGTTAACTAGATAACCAATCGAGTTAACTAGTTAACATTTCTTTAAGATGATAACTAGTTAACCAGTCGAGTTAACTAGTTAACCAATCATGTTAGGGAATTCCTAATGTGAGGATCCCTCTTAGTGTCCTTATATAAGGACACTAATCTACACCTTTTATTATTCTATTGAAGATCTAACGGTTAAAATTGCATGGGTATTAAAGTAATTTGCTTTTAATTAACTATTACTAATTAATTAATTTTACTTTCTATTTTGTATATTCACTTGCCGTTTATTTTATTGCTTAGATGTTTATTACTTTTTTAATAAAATATGGCGGGTTTATAGGGATATAAATCAATGATTTGTTTTTTATTTTGGTAACTAATTAAGTTTCAGAATATATAAAATGGAATTTTTTAAAGTGATTATCAATTAAGTATTTTTTTAATTTATGTTCATGTTTAGTGTTAAATTAATATTTTAATTAACTCTATTGACGTGAAGGTTGTTCCGAATACAGTCATTTGGTTCCAAATGCATCATCAATTGAGTTCCTGGTTCCAATTAGGAATACCATGTTCCTAATATGTGAACTGGATCATGATTTCAATCGTTCATCTGATCCTCAAATCATCTGGTTCCGTATATCCAAATAGCATGATTTCAATGTTCATATGATTTTGAATAAGAACACGTACATGTTTCAAATTAGAAAAACAAACCATATTTATTTCACAACTACACAAATTGGTTCCGAATTACAAAACGTCAAACCAAACCATATCTCAACCCAACCCTAAAGAAGACTTCGACTAAAAAACCTTTGAAAGCCGAAGACTTTTCCCAAATGGAGGGAATCCAATTTGGATTCATCTGTCTCAGCTTAGATCTTCGTCTTCCTTTTTATGGGAAAATCGCCTGCCGTGATAACCAAGCTCCCAAATCTCGTCTCCAATCTGATAAGCAGTCGAAACCTACTTCTCAGATTGAGCATTTTTGTCGGACCTGAAGAGGAGTTGATGAGGAGTAGGATGAAGTCTAAGAAGACGGCGACGACGATGGAGACCAACAGTTCCGATGTTGATGGCGCCGCCGCAAACGACGGCGACGGAGGAAGCAGCAACGGCAGTAGCATTCGGGTGTCGCTGTCGGAGGTTGACCCTGCATATGATCGTACGACGAGATCTCGTTGACCCTGCTCGATTATGGCGGCGGCTGAAGTTGCCGAAGAGGAAGATGCAAGAGATGGCGGTGCTTACGGAAATTGAGAGGAGTGCGGCGGTTTATTTTGGTGGTTTGAAAATTTTTAGGGTTTGTGTGGAACCCTAGTATTATTTAATATATATACTGGTTCCAAAAAATTTCTACTTCCAATTTTGACCTCACTTTGTTTCCCCACCGTCAATCTGGATCATCATCCAACAGTAAAAAAGGGTGTCCTTATATAAGGACACTAAGGGGGTCCTCATAGTAGTAGTTCCCATCATGTTAACTAGTTATCAAGTTGTAAATAACTACTAAAGAATCTTCCATTTTTTGTAATTACAAATAAGTCACTGAACTTTAAACATGTGACAGAAAAGTCACTCTTCTTCAACCTTCAAAATTTTCCATTATTGCTCTGCTACTCCTTTGGGATAGGTTTTACGTGTAGTTACAAACTTCAACTCTCATAATGAATGTTCATCAGCACAAGGGATGTGGCTTTATTCACATGATAATTCCAGCAGCAGAAGCAACACATGTATAGAAGAAGCCATATAGTAAAGAAACAATCACCATGGATACCAAACATACTTAGAACTTTATTCAACACAAAAAAAACAGAAGGGATGATTGTTTGTTCACATGACCATTAACATGGCCTACTTAGTATTTGGAAAAAAAAAAAGAGAGAAAAAACAGAGGGAACCATTTAGGCTACCCATCAAACACCAGAAACTCAAAACATCGTCCAATGATTCAACAGCAGCAGACAAACACCACGGATAGCACCCTTACAGTAATCTGATTCTCTTAACCGTGATTCTTTTTCTTTAAACTATGATATGAAACTTACAGAAGTGAAAACTTAAATATATGCGTTCCGACGGTGCTACTCCTCCGACCGACGTCTTGATCCTCCGTCCGCCGACGGCCGACGGCCGACGCATATGCTCCGTCCGCCGATAGTCCTCTCGGCCCTTTTTGTCTTTCACTGTGTCCACCCTGTCATCAACCCCAAAAAGCGCCAACAATGGAGTACAAGTCCGCCAATGAGTCAAACCCCATTCACAAACACCAGCTCTGCCTCCATTCAATCCAAACGATTCTACTCCCGATTTAGAATCAATGGCCACCGCCGACGACGACATCTCCTCCCCCGGACATAACAATCTCCGTTGACGGCGGCGACCACAGATCCTCTCCCGGTCAACCAGCTTCAATCGGAACCCATCCCTACTCCAACGACCATCACCAAATCCACCACTCTAACATCACCACCACCACTAACCCTTTCGAGTTCGTCGGAATCGATTCCTTCTCCATCCCCTCTCCTTCCACCATCGATCCATTCCGCAACGCAACCCCCGCATCGACGGAATCTACGAGGCACTCAAGATCCTGCTGCTTTCTTCCAATCGTAGTTGAGATTTGGGACAGTTGGGGAGATTGAAGTTGAGAAGATGGGTAGATGGAGATTCGTGCGGCGGCGGTGGTATATTTGGGGAAGGGAAGGGGGCTTAGGGTTAATTTAGTTTTTTGAAAATACCAATTTTATCCCTCCGGTTTTTGGTTGGAATCGGTCCAACCTTGAAAGGGTTGGGTCCGGATCTTTTCCCAAATTATATTATAGATTAAATAATCTAGAATTTGAGACATTTAAATTAAATAGAATAACATTAATATTTTTTTAGTACTTATAATTGGAATATATTTGTAATAATAATTTATTGGGTTAAGTTATGAAAATGGATATTAATAATAATACACTTAAGATTAATATTTCTCTCTTAATCTTATAACTAGCTTTTTTCCCGCCCGTTGGCGGGACTATCCATACAATTATAAATATATGCATGTAAATAATATGTATTTTATTTTATTAATTAAGAATATTGTATGTATAAACCTATAAATTTCATAAGAGTGTCATAATATATTAAAATAATAAATCACCTAATGAATAAATTAGTAACTAAAAAGAAGACAAAATGTTGTGAAATTCGCTCTTTGATAGTTATCGTCTGACTTCGTTAGTTAGCTCATGGTAGATACTATACAAAGCAACCAAAATAGGCCCATAGCAAAAAAAAAAAATCATTAAAAATGGACATTCATTCATGTTGTCAGTGAGAGAATATCCATGAAAATAAAAGATGACATGAGAAAAGAGTAGCAATAGATGATAACATATGTTCTACTTTTAGTTGTGATAATCGGATAGAGCGGATCTAACATTTTTTGGGATAAAGTTCGACTTTGAAAATTTTTACATTAATATTTTAAATAACTTGGACTAATTATTTATAGTTTTAGAGAAAAAACTTTGCTTGCATTTTTTGTTGGCACCAACAATTTTTGGGACTAAGATAATAGGTCTTTAAGCCGATAAATGAGTCATTATTTTTATTTATGATGAAAATAGTTCATAGAAATCATATGTGTTAAGCCCGCTAACAATGTCGGAAATAATGTAATTAGGTGTGTTTGTAATTTTTTAGTGGATTGAGTAAGTAAGATTTTGAAGAAACCATATGTTGAGCTCGCTAACAATGTCGAGAATAATGTAATTAGGTGTGCTTGTAATTTTTTGTGGATTAAGTAGGTATGATTGAAGATTTTGAAGAAATCGTATGATAAGCAGCTAACGATTTTAATGAATAATATAATTATGTGTGTTTGAAAATTTTTAGTGAATTACTAAATTAAGTAGGTAACAATTAAAGATTGAAGAAATCATGTGTTAAGCCCGCTAACGATGTTAGTGAATAATACAATTAGATATACTTTAAAAAATTTAGTGTATTAAATAGATACCAATAATGTTTATTGGTTCGGCGATCTCATGATGACCTTAAATACTCTTTTTTTTTTCAAAAGATAAATGAAATATATTAAAACTTATATCATTATGCTAAAAAAAATTGTGAATGAAAAAATAAAAGTTTGAGACTTTGAGTAACACATAAAATGTTATGGAACAAAAACTAATCAAAAGAGAAAAGAAAGATATAAAAAGAGAGAGTGAAAAATATATAAAAAAAAAAACAATTCAAGTGTTGATATCCTACATTTAAGAAGAAACCTCCATAGGCTTAGGAGGTAACACAAAAAAGTCTAATGTTAGTAGATCCCGGATGCTCCAATGACGCGGCGTTACCAGTTACTCTACTACAACATATTATTGGTCTAATACAGCAATTAAATATTGATTTAAAAAAATAACAAACTCAATTAACACAGTAGATAGACATCAAGTAGATGACATCACAAATTGAAAATCAATCAAATTATTAAGTTTAATATAATAGAAAATGATAACTAAACTAATATAGATGTAGTCTAAGATTACCTAATTGGTATCAATGAATATCAATGAATTAGGGTGTGAGATGTATTATATTTTATATTTATGGACTAAATGTATAATTTAAATAATTTTTTCTCTGAACCAATAATATGTTGTCACATAGCAGCGTAACTGGTTATATTGCGTCACTGGTATTTTCCATATATATTTTTTTGGTGGAAAGTAAGGAAGCCCTTACATAAAATTATTAGAGATAAAACGAGTGGTGCAAGCACCAACAGAATCAGAGTTAAGCCAGTACAGCAGATTACTATCAGGACTATCAAAAACATGGACGCCAAGATCCAGAGAATGACCCAGATTGGCTAAATAATCCGCTGCAAAATTTGCTTCGCGGTAGATGTGGTGGATTGAAACTTGCCACTCGCGCTCCAAGAGCTCAGAGAATTGATGAATAAGGGAGGCGTGGTGATTGTTGACACTACTCGTGTTCGTCAGTAAACGAACAGCCGCCTCCGAGTCAGATTGGATCCTCAGATTTCGGATACCAATATCCCAGGCTCGCTTGGTTCCTTCAATGATGCCCTTCAGCTCCGCCCTCATGATCGAGCAGGTACCAAGATTAGCAGAGAAGGCCGAGACAAATCTCCCATTAGCATCCCGAATGACTCCCCCTGCCGCGGCTCTGTGTGGGTCGGTATAGAGAGAGCCGTCAGAGTTCAAGGAAAAGCATCCCTCCTCGGCCGGCCGCCACCCAATCAGTTGAGCCTGCCGAGCTATACCCGGCACTTCTCGACTCAACCGAAGGGCCTTCCAGCACGACGAGTAGAAATGAACCCAGAACTTAGCCTGACCACAAAGCTCATTAACCGACATGATCTCATTATGAAACACCAGCCTATTTCGTCTACGCCACAAGAGCCAGGCAATAACACCAAATTGAAGCCTAGAATCCGGATTACAAACACCTGAGCGCCACCAGTCAGCAAAGCTAGCATCGCTAGTACCATCCATCAACACCTCCGGGAGCAGGGCTTCCCAGACCTGGCGCGCTAAACTGCATCTCCTCAGCACATGCTCACAATCTTCCCAGATGTTCCTACATTCCGGACACATGGCATCAGTAGCAATGTGACGTCTCCTGCGTTCAACGTTGGTCATGAGTTTCCCGTGGGAGACAAGCCACATGAACTGTTTAATTTTCTTCGGGCCTTCCCATTGCCAAATCGTCTTCCACAGAGAGTCCTCACCGCTGCCAGTGATATCCTTGATTAACCTATAAGCAGAACTGACCGTGAAGCATCCGCTCGGTTCCAATCCCCACGAGATACAATCATTCCCCAGCTGCTCATTCGGCGGAGACATCCCATAGACCTGCAAGACACCTTCATAATGCAAACAGCTAGACAATTTTGTCAGATCCCACAACCCATTTGGAAGCACAAAATCCGAAACTAAAAGAGAAGGACCAACTCCCTGGGCATCGACAGCGTAACTCGTGAGCAGCTCGCCACTATCCAACCATTTGTCCGTCCAAAATCTAGTCTCACTACAAAAAAACAGCTGTTTGGCGTCGGTCATACACGCGTTTTAGCGTCGGTCATGACCGACGCCAAATAAATAGCTCGTCGGTTAAACCGACGCCCGAATTGGTGACATAACTTTAGCGTCAGTCGTTTGGTCAGCTGACGCTAAAACGCGTTCTAACCGACGCTATAATATTTCGGTCGAACCACCAATCGGCTCAGTGGTTAGCAAATAGCGCGGTCGATACGTCTAACCGACGCTAACTTTATAGACCGATGCTAAAACGCGGGTGTTCGGTCAACCACGCGTTGACCTGCAGTAGCATTTAGCGTCGGTTGTGACCGACGCTATTAGAGAGGTTCCGGTGGGCAGAATTTTGCTTAATTTTTTCGTTTTCTCATACTCTTGTAGTGCCAATACCTGCATAAATTTCCCTGCATACATCAATTTCATTTTCACAATTCATTTTGCCAATCAATAAACATACTGAATAAATATTATTCTATAAATGTCGAAAACATCCTCCTAAAACATTCTACTAAAACATTGTTCTAACACATGCACCTTAAACATCCCCCTAAAACACCTAAAACACATGCTACCTACTCATCCTCCTCGTCATCGTACGAGTCCATGTCCTGGGCATCCATATCTGGGGACCCCTTTTCCCTTAGAAGATGAACCCACCAACTGGCTGAGCCGCTGAACCCTCTCTCCTCCAGATGGCTCAAGCGCTGGACCTCTGCCTCCAACACCCTCACTCGATCCTCGGCGGGACAATGGCCGAAGACGTGAGTGGTAGTAGCTGAACTACTACCCTGACTCGATCCACCGGCTGCTCCACCACGTCTCCTACTCATATTAACCTGAATACACAAAGACAATAAATAATTAGAATTTGACTATTTTAAAATTACATATATCATATACTACATTACATTACCTGGGAGGGGGTCACGCCAGTTCCCATACCGCGAACTCTACCACTGTGCTCCTTCGGATAGACAAGTCCGAGTGCATCGTTCGCAGAAGGAAATGTCGGGACTATGGGATCACGGGTCAGCTCCAGAATCCGAGGCTGCACATTGATGACACAAATGAGTTTCACAAACCAAAGTTAATTAAATAGACACTATTGGAGATTATTTTGTTAGATTGGAATAGGTGATCAAGTACTTACCACGTTAGGATCAGTGTAAGTCTGATCCTTCTTTGTGTGAGTGATAGCATACAACTCACCTCTACTGGGCGCATTTCCTCCCCTTTCAGCTGCCTACAAGTGTACGAACTAAACAATATGAATACACTTTCTAAAAGGTACTAATACACAAAAAATTATTAGCAATTTGAACTGAATTATTACCAACTCCAGTCCTCTAACTCGCAACTTCTTTGACCCTCCAGTGTGTGGTGAGGTGTAAGTCCTCCGGGTGACTGAATTCTTGCGAGATCTCGCCTACAAAATGTTATTCATTTAAATGATGTACGTTGATATAATATATTCACATAATGCTTAATTTGTAATCGACTTACCACCATATCGGGTCTCAGTCTGATATCCATAAACTGTGCCCACATAGGCGCAGAGATCCTGCCCGGCTTGTGTTCTATTGCCCACGCCCTAGGGATCTCCACAAACTCATCCCAGTCGAAGTCCTGGCCCGCTTCTTCAGCTTCCTTCTTCAATTTATTCTTGTATGTGTTAACCACATAACTTCTCCAAAGGCGGGTTTTGCAGTCCTTCCACTTCCTGCCAATATCCTCCATGATGTACTTAGTCGCCATGTCTGTCATCTCTGGTGGCTCAATCACGATACAACGCTGCATCAAATTTAATGATTATAAATTAGTACTTATTATTAAATTTACATAACACAAGAATGAATTTCATATTTGAATACTTACAAACACAGTAGCCTTCAAATCATTCTTCTCTCCCTCCGTCACATTGGGCCACTCCTCATACTGTAGTGGGATGAGGTTCTGGTCATTACCCAGCAAACCCGTGAACTGGCCCAATAGAGCGGTGGGGCCCGCATCGGTAGGCCCTAGAGGCCCCCAAGGCATGATGACCTTCTTGCCATCACGAAGGCTCAATATCTGGCTACTAGCCACAGGCTCCTGAGTCCTAACTCATGTTGGATCGATGAGCTCTACCATCCAAGGACCTGAACGAGGAGCCATATCTGCAAATCCAAATCCAAATATTTATGAAACAATAGTTCGAGTATTGAATATAGAACAATAACACTTAGATCAAAATAATTTTACCAAACACTAGTTAATCATCGAACTCTACAATTCCAGGCCTGGCTAAGGGTAGCTCAGTGGAATTATCAAAATCAGACAACTTTGGATTCATAATCATCTCACTCTCATGCACTAAGTTGCCTTCCTCATCACCCATGTCGTAGACATCTCTGGGTTTGATATGTACAGGAATACACCAGCCCTTATCCACCTTATCTTCCACATAGTAGACCATTCGGGCCACCTTTGCTTCAATAAATGGCTCGTCATCTAAGCGACTTCCCGTGTATAGCAAGTGTGAGAAATTAAGTTGTGTGAACCCCAACCTATCTTTCTTCACATACCTTGGATTGTGAGTGTTAGCCCATTTACACTTGAATAATACCACACGAAATCTCCATAATAATTCAGCTCAAGTATGTCTTCTAACTTTCCATAGTACGCGAGTTCGCTTGTGTGAGGTCGATTGTCCACTGAGCTAGAATAACTATGAGTTTCATAGCTGCCGTACACACCACTATTCTGAGACCCTTATCACGACTAACTGTACGGAAGCGATAACCATTCACGTCGTAACCAATATACTGATAAGCTTGTCGAGAAGGTCCTCGTGCCAACAATCTTAGATTATTCGAATGTACTACTTGGGTATCATCTAGTATCTGTGAAATGACAATAAAAATAATACTATATCACAAACTAGATGATTGGAAGTTGTCGTCATGCAAAGGTTAATGAAACTCATAGTATACTTACACGACTCCTAAACCATTGCACAAAGTCTCTATGTACAGCTTTTTCAACTTCAGCTGCTGATCTTCCTCGTAATCGATGTTTTGTGATTGCTTGGAACTCCCTAGTAAGTTCATTTGAACAGAGAAGAATTAAAATAGAATAATAGTCACACCATAAGTGCAATTTAGTATATGTACTTACTGTAGGAAATGATTGACTTCATTAGCCCCTATAAGGACATGTCGGTGTGCTTGTAACCATTCCATATCATTTAACTTATAGGGGTGTTCGCCACCAACATGACGTCCAATTGAAGGGAACTTGGATATGCCAAGAGATTCATCTCTCACTTGATCATGGAGTCGAGACCCACGGTTGAAACGAGTTTCAACTCCATCTTCGTAGTATAAGGAGACAAATGTAATAATCTCCTCAGAAATCCAAACTTCTGCAATTGTACCTTCTGGCTGGGATCGATTTCTGACAAAAGATTTCAGCTTTCCAAGAAATCTGGTTTCGACAAGGAATTTGTTATTAGTAAAATAATAAAGTAAACGCACAACAAATGCATGTAACCGATTGTTATATTGTACTTTTCTATAGGGTACATCCAACGGTAATAGACTGGTCCCCCAAGTCTAACTTCTTCAACTAGATGGACCACTAGATGAACCATTACTGTGAAAAAAGACGGGGGGAATATCATCTCCAAACGACATAGAGCTACCACAATGCGTTCTTGTAACGTATCCAACCCATCAACATGAACCACTTTCGAGCATAATTGCTTCAGGCATGAACAAAATTCCACTAAGACAGATGAGACCTGTGCAGGCAACACATTCCGGATGGACAATGGTAGAAGTTCATGCATTAATATATGACAATCATGAGTTTTCAACCCTAATATCTTTCGGTTCTCCACATCAACACAACGAGATATGTTGCTTGAGTATCCAACTGGTACAACAATGTCTTTCAAGGTTTCGAGCATTGTTTGAATTTCTCGTTTACCCATTGTGTATATAGCTGTTGGACAAGTTTTCCCATCTGGTCTTGGCCAAAGCTCTCTTCTGATTTTCATCAGTTTCAAATCCATCCTTGCTTTCAAGTGATCATTACTTCGATCTTTCTCATTTATCAAAGTGTACAGGATATTATCGCACACATTCTTCTCTATGTGCATAACATCCAAATTATGTCGCAGCTTATTGAACTCCCAATAAGTTAACTGAAAGAAACAACTCTTCTTCTTCCATTGTTCTGCTTTTTTTTTTGTTTCCTCCATCACCTCTTGCTTTCTTCCTTGGCGGTTCACTCTCCTTTGTCTTCCCAAAAGTAACATTGATGTTCTCAACCTGCTGTAAAATTTCAGAGCCAGATAAGAGTTTGGTTGCCTCTCTTAAATCAACATCACCATTGAATTTGGATTTTTGTAATCTCCAAGGATGTTCTGCAGGTAAGAAACGTCGACTTCCTATGAAACAATTCTTCCCACTCCCCGCCAAACGCAATGGCTCCTGGTCTAGATTACAAGTGGGGCATGCCTATCCTGTATAAGTGTTCCACCCTGATAATAAACTCAGTCCAGGGAAATCACTAATTGTCCACATTAGCGCTGCCCTCAACGTGAATGATTCTTTCTTCACTGAATCATATGCTTCTACACCTTCCCATAACATTTTCAGCTCATCAAGTAAAGGTTGTAGGTAGACATCGATATCATTTCCAGGAGCTTTCTTTCCCGGAATGATACCAGACAATATCATACCTGTTGACTTCATGCATTCCCACGGAGGCGTGTTGTACGGCATTAGTACAATTGGCCATGTGCTATGACTAAGGCTCATATTCCCAAAAGGATTAAAGCCGTCAGTAGCAAGGCCGAGCCTAACATTTCTCGGATCTGAAGCAAACTCAGGATACCTAGTGTCAAAGTGAACCCACGCTTGACCATCTCGTGGATGCCGCGACATTCCATCAGTAGTTCTTTCTGTAGAATGCCACACCATACTCTCAGCTGTTCTAGGGCACATGAATAATCTTTGCAACCTTGGAATTATTGGAAAGCATCGATATATTTTCAATGCTTTAAGTTTCTTCTCTTTGCTTCCATCAACTACGTCATCATCAACACCACCATCCTTGTATCTAGACTGCTTGCAAATCCTGCAACTCGTCTCATCTATGTCATTATCCCAGTACAACATACAATCGTTCACACATGCATGAATTTTCGTGTATCCCAGCCCAAGCCGTTTGATCATTTTCTTTGCACTTATCCTGTTGGTGGTATGTTGGCAAACTCAAAAGCTTCATGCAGCAACTCAATGATTATTGATATTGCTTTATCGCTGATGTTATGCATCCCCTTGATATGATAAAGTCTCAGAATGAAAGATAGTTTGGAGAACTTCTTACATCCTTAGTATAGTACCGTTTCTCCATCTTTTAGTAAATCCCTCAAATTTACATTGTCATCATCAACCAGCTCTTGTATTGGCTCAGGGATGCTGGTGTCATTATCTTCGCTCATAGCAATTTCTTCATTCAATTGACCTGCCTCATTAACATCTTCATTAGCAAGTACTTCAGTAGTAGTATCGCGGACCTCCTCAGTAACGACACCAAAAGCATCATTAACCATTGAACGAAGTGATCTAATATGATCACTTCCATGCACTGCAGTCCTAGAAGAAGATCCGTACAGACGCTCGCCATGTCGCTCTCCATGTCGATCCCAAACAGTATATCCTGGCGGAAATGGCTTGCGGAGTAAATGCTCGTACACATCATCTCTACACAACCACTTCTTGAATCCACATTTTGGACATGGACAGACTATTTGCTCTCCGTCGTTGTTGTTGGAGAAAGCAAAATTCAAAATGCTTTCTAAGCCAGTCATGTACTCCGGTGATAATCTTGGGCTGTTAATCCAAGATTTATCCATTAGGAGATACCTGATATCGTGTAGGGAATAGAATCTCAGTACTGGAGATCATAATCTATATATAAGTTAACTAGATTATTAGCGGCCCATTGGACGATTTTTTGTGTTAATAGTTTACCGGAAAATAATTTTTATTTAGATTACTTAGAAGTGTGGTTGAATTTTTTCTACTTTTTTTTCTACTTTTTAACACTGCAACTTTTCTTTGATTAAATAGTAAACTACTCCAATCATTAGAGGTGGCATTGTTGGTTGTTCACTTTGTCTCTTAACCATGGGGTTTGAGAGTTCGATCCTTGTTCGTGAGAAAAGAATCAAAAAATTTTGTTTGTCAGAACCGATTTTTATCCAAAATACCCTCATTCCTAGAATGAAGGAGGAGCTCTAAAATCTTCAAAAAGCTGGCGTGTCAACTGAAAAAAATGGTATCTGCTTTAATGTATTAGTAGACTTAGGTAAAATGCTAAGATGTTATAACATTAATTTAGAATCATGTAGTACCAAATAATATACTAGTAACTAGTGTTTGTACGAAATTACCATGAAGTAGCTAGCAATATGCTACTGAGTTTAGTTAACTTAAAAAACAAACCCTAACTCAACCAATGAATTCTAATATTAATCATATTCTAACAATTACTTAAAAATAACAAACAATTCTACTAATTAATCTCATTTAAAAAAATTATAACTGATCATAGTGAAAACATACATATTACTAGGAATTAGATTAATCTTGACAACATACATATTACTATACAAGTTTAATCATTTTTTGAGACATGCATATTACAATCAATTAATTTACGTGTAAAAAAAAAGACAACAAATGCATACCTTACACCGGGGTGAGTGACAAAAAGGCAGAAGACAGAACCACGAGAAAATAACTACTCGATACGGGCACTGAGAAAATAACCACAACGTGTACAATTAGAACTAATCAGAATAACTATTTCAATCCACAACAATGCTATTGACACATACAATCTAGAAACTAAACGAAATTTAAATTACAATCTACAATTCAATACTATTCTAGGAGTCACAACAATTTCAATTCACTACAATTCTAATAATCACAACGTATACAATTCTATAATTCTCTACAATCCTAAATAATCAGAACATATACAATTCTAATTCTCTACAACATAAACGAAATTTAAATTACAATGTAGAAATTAAATAACTTACACCGATACACAGGAGGAGATGTCAAGGAAGCACGGGAGATGAGAACAGCGTCACAGCAGCTCCTAGCTCGAATGCCGGCAATTTCAGAGGATTTCAGAGGATTTGGGGAGTTGAGAGAATTTCAAACTTTGGGGAGGAGTTGCATACTGATTTCTGTCGTCTGGGTGGGGTTTTTATATGTTCGCGGCGCTACCGACGCTAAAACGCGTGTTAGCCGACGTTATATACACGCGTTTTAGCATCGGTCGATGACCGACGCTAAAGTGTTTCTGCTGACCGACGCTGATCTAACCGTCTGGTTAACCAAAAAATAGAACCAGGGAAGGCATATAGTGTCGGTTGTCACGCTAATTTTAGCGTCGGTCGGCTATCAACCGACGCTAAGACGCGAAGTCAACTACTTAGCATCGGTTGTTGACCGACCGACGCTAAAATGCTACGTTTCAACCGACGGTATAAGCCTTTTTTTTGTAGTGTCTGCCTCCCATTTTTAATGCTCCAATGGATACCTTTGAGGGTATAATTCCACACCTTCATAACACCTCTCCACAAAGAAGAGAAACCCGAGTTGCTCTTTAGAGTAAAACCTTCACCATTAGGGATGAGATATTTAGACTTCAGCGTTCTGACCCAAAGCTCTTCGGGCGAGTGATAATATTCCACACCACCTTCATAAGGAAGGCTGAATTAAGCTCCCTAGCACTCCGAAGCCCAAGACCACCCAACTTCTTAGGCTTGCAAACCGTATCCCAATTCACATTATGGATTTTCCTGACCCCCTCGGAGGAACCCCAGATGAAGTTGGAATTTTTCTGTCAATCTTATCACAAAGAGAGAGCGGCAAAGAAGCAGTTTGCATCACATAGCAAGGAAGAGAGTTAAGGACCGAAGAAGCAAGGGACACCCTACCAGCAAGGGACAAATGCTCCGCCTTCTAGCCCGCAAGACGCGAATCCAAACGATCCAGAAGGAACTCATACGTACGCTTAGTCACCCTACCGTGAAGGATAGGCACACCCAGATACCGCCCCAAATCCTGAGTAGCAGGGATCTCAAGCAAGTCCACCACCTCGGCTTTAATAGAGCGAGGAGTGTTTTTAGAAAAATAAATTCTCGACTTCTGTTGCTCACACTCTGCCCTGAAGCACCACAAAACTGATCCAGAATATCAGCCACCACCCTAGCCTGTTCGCAGGAGGCTTCGCTGAAAAGCACCAAATCATCAGCGAAGAAGCTGTGGGAAAGGGGAACCCCGCCATTAACAAGTCTGATAGGCTTTCAATAACCAAACTCCACAGCTGAGCATATCAGACGACTCAGCCTCTCAATGCACAACGTGAATAAATAAGGGGAAAGCGGGCATCCCTGTCTAAGGCCTCTGATAGGAGAGAAGGAATCGGAGCAGCCACCATTCCAAAGAATTTGAAATGAGGAAGACGAAATACACATCATAATGGTATCCACAAGACAAGGAGAAAGCCAACCCTAATGATCGTGTATTTCACAAAACTCCAACTAATCCTGTCATAAGCCTTGGCCAAGTCAATCTTAATCACCATACCATACTGTTTGCCCTTCTTTTTATGGAGAGAGTGAACCACTTCCTGAACCAAGATAATATTGTCCGTGATATGCCTCCCCGGCACAAAACTAGTCTGAGACGGGTGGGTGAGCTCTGGCATAAGACACTTAATCCTATTAGCAATGCACTTAGTGAGGCACTTGTACGCCACATTACAGAGACTAATAGGACGGAAATCCCCAAAGCCCTCAGGATTCTGCTTCTTGGGAATGAGGGTGATAATGGTCTCATTAAGGGACCGAATGAGCTCAGGAGACCCGAAGCAACGTTCAATAAACGCAGCAAAACTGCCACCCGCAACATTCCAAGAATGCTGAAAAAACACTGGGCCAAAACCATCTTTTCCAGGTACTTTGAGAGCACCCATACCTTTCACTGCCACTTCAATCTCAGAAAAAGCCAAAGGACGAGCTAAACGCAGCTTAGCAGCATCCGAGATAGTTCCCGAGAAACCCATTAACTTGCTTTTCTCCCCCTCATCCTCGGAGTAAATATTTTTGAAAAAGGCAACAGCCATGGCGAGGAGTCTCTTCTCATCCTCAACCCAAATACCGTCACCACCTTTAATTCTACGGACCCTGTTGGCTGCCCTCCTTTTAAGAGCTGCAAGATGATAAAATTTAGTATTTCTGTCGCCTTCAATAGCCCACTTGGATCTCACTTTCTGCATCCAGATAGCTTCTTCTTGCCACAGGACCACCTCCAGGTTAGTTCTGGCAACATTCTCTTCCCTGAGGTTCGAGGGGCTGGGATTGCTCGCAGTACGAGCCTCAATCTGCACCAAGGACTCCAAAATCTTCTCTTTCCGGCGGAAAATATTCCCAAAGGTCGCCTTATTCCACTTTTTAAGGTCGGACGACAAATTAAGCAGAGCACCAGACAAATCTGAACCTGCACTCCATTTATTTTTAACAAAGAAATCAAAGGACTTATGGGAAATCCAAGTAGAAAGAAAGCGAAACGGTTTAGGGTTATTCGAAAACACCTGATAGAAAGGCCGAAGAAGGATCGGCCGGTGATCCGACTTGATCTTGTGAAGATGGAGGACAGAGGATTCAGGAAACTGGTTAGCCAAGGGATAGTTGACCAGGACTCTATCGATTCTGCTCATAACACCGTTCCTGCTCCACGTAAAGCGAGGACCTGAGAACGGAACATCAGAGAGGCCACACAGCTCAACCGTATCAATGAAGGATTTATTTCGCCTCCTCTCAAACGGGGAACCACCACACTTATCTTCCGCCGAGAGAATTGAGTTGAAATCACCAATAACGGCCCAAGGATAAGTTTGATTAACAGAAAGTCTTTTGAGCGTATCCCAGAGCAAGACGCGAGTAGTAGCCCGAGGACTTGCATAGACCGCCGTAATGAAGAACGATGACCCATCGGCCAGAGCACCCTTAGCGTGAATGAATTGCGGCCCAAATTCCACAATATCAAGATTAACCACAAGGGGATCCCAAACCAACCAAATACCACCCACGAAGCCCACCGCATCCGAGCGAAAACAAGCAGCCAGACCCATTTTCCGGATGACCTCCTCCGCCTTAAGCTGGCTGATCTTAGGCTCAACAATCACTGCAATAAAAATTTGAACTTTTTAACATAAGACTTAAACGCAGTAAGAAAGGATTTATGCGCTGCCCCGCAGCAATTCCAAGAAAAAATGTCCGAATTAACCATAAAAAGAGAAGGGAAGACTTCCTGGAGCTTATCGCTCAAATCATCGCATTGTCCCCGGGAACGGAACAATCCATCAAGACCACAGGTGAATCGGCACCTGTCATGGAACCTCCCAAAGTAACCGGGAACGCATTCTGGACAGACGCAGAAACTGAAGGAGACATCCCAGTAGGCTCCTGCCCAGGTGGAACAAGAGTGCTGGTTGAATCCATAGGAGAAGCTCGACCAGCTGAGGACCCAAACGAGCTGACTCGGCCTGCCACCCCCTTGGGCCAGATGGGCTTGGCTTCTTAACTCCACCTTTGGCAATGGCTTTAATTTGGGCCTTGGCCTTATTCTTTCCACCCAGAGCCTTCTCCACCAACTCCAAATCAGCTCTAGGGGAAATCGTAGCACTGGACTGGGGCCCAACATCAACGGTCGGAATCATCAAAGTCCCCTTAGGGGCCTCCTCGCTGATCCAGTCATTAACCGCTCCATTGGCACTTTCTATATTCTCTTTATTAGCCACAATCACATCCTCCTCTATTTCGCACCATCAATGATATTCGCCCCTTGACCTTCTCCTGAATTAGAGCCCTTGAGATCCTCAACAGATAAGGCAACAAATTTATTGCTTGATTTTAGCAGATCCTCCTTCTCTGAAGAATCCGCCGGGGCAGTTACCACCGTGGCGTCCTCCGTCGGACTAGACGTTGCCGGAGCAGGCTCCGTCCTGACGATCCTTCTTCCCCGACGGCCGGATCTAGTCACCTTCATCCACGGGCCAAAGTCTTCTTCAACTTTCAGCCGGACCTCCTCCATCTCCTTAGGCTTGTAACGTCGGGATAGGCCGAACAACCTCAGACTCCACTCTGACTTCAGTATTACTGCTAACATGACAATCAGCTTGAACATGTCCATAGCACCCACACGAATAGCAAATTGTGTGTAGACCTTCGTATTCCACCCTACGGACTCTCCTACGCATACGATATTTTGAAAGGAGAGGTTTCAAGAGGTCCACCTCAACACACACTCGCGCAAAATTTCCCCTAGAACCTTCCAAAGTGGTGTGATCGAGTCGGACCGTCTTCCCAATCTTGTCCCCTATAATCTTCAAAATCGCTGCATCAAAATACTCCAACGGGAGCCCTGGAAGCCTAACCCACACACGAAGCGTGGAGATTGATGAATCCTCTGGTTGAAAATATGGAATCCATTCCTTGATAACAATATAGTGATCCCCCACCATCCATGGACCACCGAACATGGCGCGGTCGAAGTCACTGATCGTATCAAACTTGACTACATAATAGCCCCACCCAACATCCGAGACCCGGACCCCTCCTTTCTTAGCCCAGAGCTGGGGAAGTTTTCGGCTCATGAACGGAAACGTAAAGCTTCTGCCAAGAGTGCTAACAATAATAGCATTATGGAACTTCCGTCTAACCCTGCTTTTCTCCATGGCTGGAATACGAACCGTCGGGCACTTGGGATCATCATCATCATCATCCACATCCTCATCCGAATCAATTGAAAAAGCCATGTTATACTCCATCGAACCCTCTAGCCATGTTTTCCATATATATAGTAGACGTAATAAATAGATTTAATATTTGACAATTTTCTATCATTCTCAGATTCTCTTATTCTCATATTTCTCTTAATTCTCAATCTCCTATTAAAAAATCCTGAGTTTCGAACATACTAATTCAGTAAATATTTATGTTGTTATTAATTAGTAATATTTAATTTTTGGGATAACTTATTAACCCAAATATGTTGGCACAAATAATTGACAAATAATCAACCATTTTTTGTTGTCATAATTTTTTCCTCTTAAATAAATATAATGAATATTTAATTTCTGAAGTTATTAATTATTATCTAGAATTAGGATTCAAAAAAGGAAAGAGAAAGATGGTGCCCACGTTTGAACTCTTTTTCACTAAAGTGAATTAATATTTGGTTGTGTTTAATATTATTTTTTAATTTGTTAATTGTGATTGGTTGATTCCCTAAACTTAAGGAGAGAAGGAATAAAAGGGGTGTGATTTTATATTTGTATATATATTAGTATAGATATAGATATAGATATAGATATAGATTAGAGAACTTAGGTTGTCCAATAATGAATTTCTTTAAAGACAAATTGAACTTTGGTTCAATTTCTAATAAACTCGTTCCATCACTTCTCGAATAATTGAGAAGTGATTCTTCCTCGAATTTACCAAGTTCGTCGCCGGTACCAAATCAGTCTAGCTTTGGCTTAAATACGGCCTAATTAAATTCCTCATATTTAGGATCCTCTAGAGACGTTCAAACCTTGGATTAACCTCGGCCCCACACTTTGACTTCCGCCACTTGATTCGAGGTGGGTTGGTTTAAGGGGGTAATATCTTATCGTTGCTAGTTTTACATTATGTCATGATTTATGTTATGTTACTTTTACGAATTATGTGCGCCTTATATATGTTATATGCATGTTTAATGGTCACGCCTACATTTATGTTATGTCGTGATAGATAAGTATATGTGGGTTGGTTTAAGGGGGGTAATATCTTGTCGTTGCTATTTTATTTTACGTTATAATTTCTGCCAAGTTAATTTCTATGTATGAATTACGCATGTCGTTATTATTAAGTTGCATGCATGTTGTTATTATCAAGTATGAACGAATTATGCATGTTGGTTATTACTAAGTTGTATGCACGTTTGAGTGTCACACCTCACATAGAAAAGTCATAGGTGGAATAATAAATGGTACTCTCTAGCTAAAACCTCTGCCCCAAGTTAAATGGGCCACCAGAGACCCTGGGCCACCAGAGACCCACAATACATGTTATCGGACCACCAGAGATCCGCAGTTTAACATTGGGCCACCTAAGACCCACAATATGTTAATTGGGCCACCAGAGACCCATTGGGCCACCAGAGACCCACAGTTCATGTATGATAGGGGGCGGATGGGCTAGTTAGATGAGTTAGGGGGGCCCTAGATAAAAGTTTGTCAGAGATAAGTGAAGTTATGCATGAAGTATTATGTTTATGATTCCAAGAAGCAAGTCATGAACAATGATATGATAAGGATATGTGTTCATGTTAAGTTATGATAAGTGATTCTTTATTAAGGTCGTGTTATGTGCTTGGTTGAGATATCTATGTTTATGAGTAATGCTATGAACTATTATGTTATGGACAATGCTGTGTCTTGTGAGTAAAGTTATGATTTAATACTTTAAATGATTAGTGTAGTAAGACCGTGACTAGTGTGGTAAGATACCATAAATTCTATGTTGTGATATGCATGCTTATGACTTCCAATGCTTTTGGAAGTATAATTACTTTACCTTATGATTTGAGCATGAAAGACTGACCCCAGGCCACCCACCAGGTTGTTAGAAGTTGTATTCGAGCTTGAGCCTTGAGGAGCTGATTTGGTGTGTGGAGTGGTGTCTTCAGTGATGTAAGACTTGGACTTGAGACAAAAGTTTTAATGTTTACTTCGAGGCTTGTTTTCACTAAGTTTTTCCAATTGTTTAGGGCTCGGTTATCAACTTATCATTTTGTGATTATTTACTTTGTTAAAGGATTTATAAATTTATTTTATTTTCTTTTCAAGTTCCTTGGCCAAAGCATTTTGTTAAATTATTTTAATTAAGCGTAGCACCTGTTGAATCGCTTGGTTCAACCGGGATGAGTTGCTTTTCATTTTTGGTTTGATTCTGTGGTTTGATTTATCTTGAGCATTACTCACCCTTGATCTTATCCAAAGGATAGATCGGCACTTTCTTTGTTTGCAGATAAACATTTGGAAAGAAGAGAAAATGAAAAAGGAAAGCAGGCATCAGAGGGAGATGTCAAGGGATTGAGATGAATCAGCGGAGGCACTCATGCAAGGAGTATCCGACGATGCTGATAATAAATACCGGCGTACGGAGCTCAGCAAAGGCAATGAAATCGATCGGTGAATTGGGATTTCGGGTGTCACTCACAAGGAGAGATTGTGAGGTTTTGCAGAGCTGCGATTCAGTTGTACTGTCAAGATTCAGGTTATGAATCTTGGTGTGTGTGTGTGTTTGTTTTCTAATAAAAGAGACTCTCTCGAGCATTGCTCAGGACGTGGATGTAGATAAGCTCAGCTTATCGAACCACGTTAAAATCGTGTGTGTTTGTGCCGTCTGATTTCATTCCTTTACGTGCTTGATGGTCGATTGTCATCATCCCTACTGATCGTACTCGTCTGATCGCTGTCTGCGCTCAGAATCCATTCTCAATCAGAAACTATTTGTTAAACGGTCAAGAACTAAGTATCGAGTTCTTGACCTAGTCGAACACTTCCATCTGTGATTACATTCTTGTTCTTGCATGTTCGTTTCAACTGATTTACGAAATTCTGACTCGTTTCTTCTTTCAATTGGTATCAGAGCTTGACTTCCGAGACGAGCTAACTACTGCCGGAAGAATCTGCAATGTCAGGGAGCTCGAGGCAAGGGATTGAAGGTTTGTCACACTCAAGGCCACCGTGGTTTGATGGTGAGAACTATCAATTCTGGAAGAATCGAATGAAGGTATTTTTCCAAGGTATGGATTTTGAAATTTGGAAGATTGTTGACAAAGGGGGAATTGATTTAACCGGTGATTATGAAAAATGGGATGAAACTAGGAAAACCAAAGCACAACTAAATGCAAAAGCTTTAAATGTGTTTTACTGTGCTTTATGTAATGATGAATACAATCGTATCTCATCGTGTGAAACTGCTCATGAAGTTTGGAGTACCTTAGAAACTACTCACGAAGGAACTTCACAAGTTAAAGAAACTAAGATTAATGTTCTTATGCATGAGTATGAATTATTCAAAATGAATGAAACAGAAACTATCTCTACTATGTGTGATAGATTTAACTTGATTGTTTCTGAGCTGAATCACCTAGGAAAGAAACTTAATCGTGCTGATCTGGTTAGGAAAATTCTTAGGTCATTACCTAGAGAATGGATGCCTAAGATCACTGCTATTGAAGAAGCTAAGGATCTGTCAGTGCTATCCTTAGAAAATCTTATTGGATCACTAAAAGCTCACGAAGTTGTCTTAAAACAAACTGACTTTGCAGAGGAAACTACAACTAATCAAAACTTGGCTCTTAAAGCAAATCAGAAAAACAGCTCTAGTGATGATGAATCGAATGATGATGAAGTAGCTTTTATGACTAAACGGTTTAGACAGTTTCTTAAACAAAAGAGGGATTTTAATAGAGATAAAGGACAATCCTCTTCAAAATCTAGATTTCAATCGAAAGGGAGAAGAGATGATGATAAAATGCATGAAGAAAAGGATAAATTACTTTTTTAAGTGTGGTAGAGGTCAGTCACATAAGGTCTGAATGTCTCATCGAAGTGTCAGGAAAACATTCAAACTTACAAGGCGTATCCGGATCTTGAATGGAGCACTATGCATTACTAGGATGAGGTAATCGTTTGATACAGTGAGGTAGGTTTAAAAATCTAAACATTTAAAGGAAGCTAAGCTGTTATAATGCCAAAACTAAAGCTGCTCCAGATTAAGAAGAGTTCATGGATTTTAAATGATGAATGCTTGCGAGGATTATGATTGAACACATAAAGTAATAGATGGTGCATTCGGATGTACAGACTGAACAATTCATATAGTTAAAAACTGACTCTCTCTGCAAAAACATCCTTCAGCAACTTTCAAACTCAGGATATACAGTTCTTAAGGAAAAAAGGAAGTAATTATAGATTTTTCAAATCAAGCTCATTGCAATAAGACAAGAACTACAAAAACTCAACATACTTGCAATTTGTTTACACATATATCACAAAAGCCTGTAACTACATGACTAAAAACAAATGTACCCAACAAAGTGTTACCTAAGTCCTACAACATGCTAACGATGAGGAAATTAAATGAGTGGTTACTCGAATGGCTGCTTACAAACATACTATCGGATAACGAATTGCAAGCTCATGCAAGTCGAGCAGAAATTTATGTTTGCGAGATAACAACAAGAGCCGATAAAGCAAAGTATTGTATGGATTAACAAACTCTTCAATATCGTTTTTTACAACTTAGCATCAAACAATTGTTTCAATTAGTCAACTTTGTGGAACAAACAAATTAGGGCTTTTAGAGTCAAATGCTAGAAATTAGAACCAATTGAGATAAGAAGGTATAGTAGAGAAAAGAAATGGGAACATTACTCATAGTATGAATACTGAAAGTCTTTAATTGCAAAATGTTTTACATGCTTCAAGGTTTTTGCTTCAACTAGCTGCAATAGGAAATTGGCATTCATAAGAATAGGAATTGCAGGTTTGGGTTTGTTTGGTGTTTTGTAAATCAAAGACATGATTTGTATTTCCTAAAGGTCCAACAGGAGCAAAGCAGGACATCACGCGTCACCTGCACGCGCACCTGACTGCAAGCTGTTTGAGCTCTATTCTCGTCAGCCTCAAGAGCTTGACCTTTGCATTTCCCATAACCCCTTGCAATTCACTTTGATTGCTACCTTGAAAATTCAAGCGAGGAAAATATGCCTTTTGTTCTGTTGATGCAATTGTCCGACCTAAAGTGGTTTTTGCTTGAAAGCAATGAAACTCTGATAAGAAATTTTTCCGAAAAACTACCTCATCAAATCTCCTATACAAAAACTATCTAGTGAAAAGGTCAAATTTACCAATCTGTCTTCAGAAGGGTTCAGAGAATGGATTGACACACGTATCTGCATCAGTACACCTCAAAAATAGGGGATGAAGAAAAATCGTTTATGATCTGATCTACTGACTTCGGATCCAATCACCAAAATTTTGGAAGGCGATTCAAAGCATGCTTTGCATTCTATAAGGACATTCATAGAAAAATTTAATAAATTGTATTGAGTTGTAAAGATTAACTCCAATATTATACATGTAATTTGGTGTGCATTGTTAAGTACTAAAACAATAGTTAAAAGAGAACTGTATCTATTCTGCAAAAACAAAATTATTACAGGCAACGTGTTCAAAACTCAGGGAATATACAGTTTCTTTACTGGAAACCTCAAAGGAATAATTATCAGTTTTTTCGTAATCATGCTCATGAAAATAGAACAAGAACTACTAAAAACTTTCAACATAAACTGTGCAATTTTTGTTTTCAGCATGGTCATACTAGCTGGAACTGTACATTCACACCTAGCAGAAACAAAAAGGTACCCAACAAGAAATGGGTACCTAAGTCTACTAACCATGCTACCTGTGCAGGAAATTAACATCGAGTGGTTCCTCGACAGTGGCTGCTCCAATCATATGACTGGGGATAAACGGAATTTTTAGCAAGCTCACTGAAGGTCGAGGAGGAAATGTTGTGTTTGGGGATAACAACAAGAGCCGGATAATGGGCAAAGGTATTGTTGGAAATTCAACCGAACCTACCTTCAATAACGTGTTTTTTGTACTTGAGCTTAAACACAACTTGTTGTCATTAGTCAACTTTGTGGAAAAACAAATAGGTTGTGTTTGAGTCAAAATGCTGCAGAATTAAACGAATTGATGATAATAAGGTGTTGCTTACGAGTAAAAGAAATGGGAACATTTACTCAATTAATCTTAAAGATCAAAGTGCTTTTATTGAAAAATGTTTTAATGCTGTGAATGTTTCTGCAGAACTCATCTGGCATAGAAAGTTAGGACATATCAGTTTAACTCGAATAGCGAAACTTGCATTCTTGGTCTTGTTTCTGGCCTGCCTTCTATTAAATCAAAACATGATTTTTTTGTACTGCGTGTGTCCATGGCAAGCAAACAAAAACTCCTTTTAAAAGCATTGATTTCATTTCCACCTCCAAACCGCTTGGACTAATTCATCTCGATTTATTTGGTCCTTCGAATGTTCAAAGTCTGGGAGGAAAGAATTATGCTTTTGTTCTTGTTGATGATTTTTCTCGCTTTACGTGGGTTTTCTTTCTTGGAAAGAAAGATGAGACCTCTCTTGTTTCAAGAAATTTGTCCTGCAAATTACTACCTCTTCAAATCTCCCTATCAAAACTATTCGTAGTGACAACGGTGGGGAATTTACCTCCTCTGTCTTCTCTCAGTTTTGTGCTGAGAAAGGCATTCGACACACTTTTTCTGCTCCACGTACACCTCAACAAAATAGGGTGGTGGAAAGGAAGAATCGTGCACTTCTCGATCTTTCTCGAACAATGCTTCTGGATCACAACACTCCCAAAAAATTTTGGGCAGAGGCGGTCTCCACAGCATGTTATATTCTTAATAGGACTATCATTAGAAAAACTCTGAACAAAACTCCTTATGAGTTGTTCAAAAATAGGACTCCCAATATTAGTTACTTTCATCCCTTCGGTTGCAAATGCTTTGTCTTAAGTACTAAAGACTATAGAGGAAAATTTGACGCAAAGTCAAACGAAGCCATTTTCCTCGGGTACTCACTCTCAAGCAAGGCATTTCGTGTTTTCAACACCTGTTCAAGCAAGGTCGAAGAGTCAATTCACGTTGTATTTGATGAAACTACACATTCTGACTCTCAACGACATTCATATGAGGAGGACTTCATGTCTTCCTCTCCATAATCGTCTACCACACAACTTCCTACTTCCCAGTCTTTCCCTTCTTCCAGTTGCTCCAACGTGTCACAATCATCTGAGCTTGATCTTGATTCATCACTTCCTCCTTCACCTCCTTCTCCTGTGGCTGTTCAAACCGACTCTCAACCACCACCTCATATTCAAAAGAGACATCCCACGTCTCTTCTTATTGGTGGACACAATGATCGGCTGGTAACTAGATCTAAAAGACCACTTGGCTTTGCCTCTTCGGAGGACATGGCTCTCGTGTGTATGATTGAACCAAAAATAGTGAAAGAAGCTCTCTCTGACTCCCAATGGATTGGTGCGATGCAAGATGAGCTTCACCAATTTGAGCGAGCACAAGTCTGGGAGCTCGTTCCTCTTCCTCCTCACAAGACTGTTATAGGAACAAAATGGATCTTTCGGAACAAAACGGACGACAAAGGAGAAGTGGTCAGAAATAAAGCTCGTCTTGTCGCTCAAGGATATTCCCAAGAGGAGGAAATTGACTTTGACGAAACCTTTGCTTCGATTGCTCGTTTAGAAGCAATCAGGATGCTGTGTGCGTTCGCGAGTCACAAACGGTTTAAACTCTTTCAAATGGACGTGAAAAGTGCCTTTCTAAATGGAGTCATCAAAGAAGAAGTTTTTGTTAGACAACCACCGGGCTTTGAAGATTCTAAATTTCCAACTCATGTGTTTCGACTTCGAAAAGCACTCTACGGTCTTCGCCAAGCTCCTATAGCCTGGTATGATCGGCTAACTTCATTCCTTCTCTCTAGAGATTTCTCTTGAGGAAAGGTCGACAACACACTGTTCTTCAAGACTGAGAATCAGGATATCTTATTAGTCCAAATCTACGTTGATGACATTATTTTTGGATCCACAAATGTCTCCCTCCTCGACGACTTTGCTAAAATAATGTCTACAACGTTTGAAATGAGCATGACGGGAGAAATGAAATTCTTTCTTGGGTTGCAAGTTGTACAACGGCCAACTGGCATTTTCATTCACCAATCAAACTACGCAAACAAGCTTATTCAAAGATTTGACTTTGTCAATGCCAAACCAGCATCTACCCCAATGGCTACTACCACAAAACTTACGGCTGATGAGTCAGGAGAATCTGTGGACAGTTCTCACTTTCGTGCAATGATTGGATCCCTTCTTTATTTAACTGCAAGCAGACCTGATATCCTCTTTGCCGTGTGCTTGTGTGCAAGATTCCAAACAAAGCCCAAACAGAGTCATTTGACTGCTCTCAAACGGGTGCTTCGATACCTCATCCACACAAAGGATGTAGCCTCTGGTATCCAAGTATGGATCACTTTGATCTTGTGGGCTATAGTGACTCTGAGTTTGCAGGATCAATCTCGGACAGAAAAAGTACGACTGGAACATGTGAGTTTCTTGGGCCGTCACTTGTTTCCTGGTCAAGCAAGAAGCAAGCCTCGGTTGCCCTGTCTACAGCTGAAGCTGAATATGTGGCAGCCGGGTGCAGTGCGCTCAAATTCTCTGGATTCAATCTCAACTCGCCGATTACGGCCTCGACCTTTCAAGTACACCCCTTCTGTGCGATAACACCAGTGCGATCAACATTTCCAAAAATCCGGTTCTTCACTCTCGCACTAAACACATTGACATTAAATTCCACTTTCTTCGCGAGTTGGTTGGTCAGAACATCATTGATATCCAATTCATTCCAACTCACCTTCAACTTGCCGATGTTTTCACTAAGCCAATCAAGGAAGATCAATTTCACGAGATTTGTCTCAATCTTGGACTTCTCTCCGCATCCCAACTTACTTTAACTTAGCCAGCATTTATCTCAGAATTTTTTTTTTGGGATTCACACAGTTGTCTTCTTTCCTTTTGTTTCCGGCGGTCAATCTTTCCTTTCCTTTTTTTTCCGACTTCTCTTTCCTGTATTTAGTTCATTCTTCGTCGTACAGACTTCTCACGCCTTTTTGCATACTACCTTAGTTCGTACGTCTCTCTCCTCTGCCCTCCTGCCTTGCTTCCAAATGGCCGAATCACGTCTTGTCTCGACCAATGGACTCATGGAGCGCAAACCGGCTGATCGACGGAGGTACACCAAGTTCTTCCGCAACCGTGAACTCTTACCAAACCTCCGCCACTTTCCACAAGGGTTCTCGAAATACGGTATAAATGTTTACGAACCTCTGTTTCATCTTGGATGGTCGAACTCTATTCCTTGATCCCCTTTCCTTGTTACCCGTTTCCAGTACGAATGTTCTACAACAATATCCGTGTTCTGTCTTCCTCTCCACTTGAACTGGAAACTCAGGTGCTAGGACACTCCATTCGTCTTACACCTCAACTTCTGTCTCGGACTCAGGCGGGAGAATCTATGGTCACACGATTCACACCGAGCAGCAAATGAATCTCACTGATTTCAATGTTCAAGCTGTTCTATCTCGGATGAACATCTTCTTTCCTCCCTCTGTTCGGACCAATTTCGACTAGGTATCTCCCTGCTGCTCTTCGCGTTCTTCATTTTTTATCACACGTCACTTTGTTCCCCGATTTTATGATCAAGATATACTGCTTCTGATGGATCTGTGGATTCTCTACAATGTTGTGGTCACTAAGCACCCAATCAGCCTCTCTCATCTGCGGCTGCAAGTAATCCAGGAAGCAGCAGATCCTCAGTACCTAGGTCCTCTGCCTCTTGGAGCGTTTATCACTACCCTTCTAACGGACTTGGAGATCGATATTCAGTTCACTGTGCCTGATCCAATTGTCTGGTCCATTCGTGCCTAGCACGTTCTTCGTAATATGGCTCTTCCTCAAGCTCCTCAACGTCCAAAGTTGGCCATCTCCAAAGGGGGAGAACAAGGGACATCTTTTTGCTGTGACAAAGAAAAAATCCTCTCCAAACTCTATTCCTTGCACCCTCAATCGAAAAGAAAAATGATTGGAACGTTCCAACCAAAGATCATCTTAAGTTCACTTCAGGGAACTGTGTGGAGAACTTCGTCCGCACCCTCAAGGAAAGAGGTGACTGGGAAATGGAGGATATTGAGAACCTGGACCTTGGATGTTCTCAATATGCGGAAGAAATCAAAGGAATCATCGTCGACAATTACACGAAGGAACCAGAGAGCAAATATGCCTCGACTATGAGAGCGACCCGGAGGTGGAGTTTTGATGAAGAAGATGCTGCTTGAATAAGTGAAGCCTGATGGACACATCACTTTGATCTTTTTTTCTTTTTCTGAGTTGTTTGCTGGTTTTAAGACTTTTGTTTGTGTTTCTGTTGGTTGTGATTTAAATTTCCGAACTTGCTGGATGAAGGCTCCATGGTGTTTGCTGAAGAATAATGTTTTGTTCTGGTTTAAAAACATTGTTGTCATTAAGGTGTGTAAAGGTTGGAGATGTCCAACTCAGGGGGAGAATGTTGAATCGCTTGGTTCAATCGGGATGAGTTACTTTTCACTTTCGGTTTGATTCTGTGGTCTGATTTATCTTGAGCATTACTCACCCTTGATCTTATCCAAAGGATAAATCGGCACTTTCTTTGTTTGCAGATAAACATTTGGAAGAAAAGAAAATGAAAAAGGAAAGCAGCATCAGAGGCAGATTGTCAAGGGATTGAGATGAATCAGCGGAGGCACTCATGAAAGGAGTATCCGACGATGCTGATAATAAATACCGGCGTACGAAGCTCAGCAGAGGTAACGAAATCGACCGGTGAATTGGGATTTCGGGTGTCACTCACAAGGAGAGATTATGAGGTTTTGCAGAGCTGCGATTCAGCCCTACTGTCAAGATTTGGTTCTGAATCTTGGTGTGTGTGTGTGTTTGTTTTCTAATAAAAGAGACTCTCTCGAGCATTGCTCGGGACGTGGATGTAGATAAGCTCAGCTTATCGAACCACGTTAAAATCGTGTGTGTTTGTGCCGTCTGATTTCATTCCTTTACGTGCTTGATGGTCGATTGTCATCATCCCTACTGATCGTACTCGTCTGATCGCTTTCTACGCTCAGAATCCATTCTCAATCAGAAACTGTTTGTTAAACGGTCCAAGAACTAAGTATCGAGTTCTTGACCTAGTCGAACACTTCCATCTGTGATTACATTCTCGTTCTTGCAAGTTCGTTTCAACTGATTTACGAAATTCTGACTCGTTTCTTCTTTCAGCACCCTCGTTTTGTTTTATGTTTTTCCGCTGCGGTAAAGGGTATTTTGGTAATTCCCTTTATTTCAAAAGTGAGGGTGTTACGAAGCTTACCTGGATGATGAGAGCTCGACTCCATTCGATGTTCTGGTTTCTAACCTTCGACGAATAATAAACCTACAAAATAGGGGGTATATTGGACTAATGATTGAATAATTAGGAGATTCCCACTATCTCCGTCCCAAAACAGCGGGATTCTAAAAACCTACACGGAGGGGTTTTCATTGCCGGTCCGGATTCAAAACCCGCCAGCATTGTTTGGCCCAAGTTACTCAGAAAATATGGATTTGGGCCCCAAATGGAATTTAGCCAAATTTCGGGTCTAATTCTCGCGCGGAAAACGTAGCCTTAACTACTTCTCTTTCGGTTTGATATTTAACGTGGATAAGCAGATTGGTGTATTGATTGATTTCCTGTGTGTTTTCCATTGCGCAGTTGTAAAAGCTGTCACCACACGAGATTCTGCCATTGAATTACCATATTAACTGCAAAGAACGTTGAAAGTGGTTTGGATGAGATTAATGCCAATGTTGTACAGTTGAAGTTACAAGGAGCATGCATGTGGATGCAGGTCATGTCATAGCCCTGTGTGAGTTGTTGTGACAATGAAGTCGTTGAGCGCCGTACGTATTGATAGTGGAGGCATTATTTGATCGAGAGTCTTAACATTAGCGCAGTCTCAGTTTGAATTCTGAAGACTAGTTTTGAAATCAATCTTTAACCTATTACGTATTGTTCCGCTCACGAGAGTTGTGACGTACAATGAGGTTCAAACTTGGAGATTTTGAGAGGTTGAGAGTTTTTCGCCTTATTCTTGTTCACCAGTGGACGCCCGAGATGTACCTCGCAAGGTGTATAGGTGTTAGTAGTAAGAAAACGAATAGTATGTGTTTGCGAGTGGGGGTAAGGTTGTATGAGAGAGAGACAGAGAAGTATCGGGGTACCCCTTAGGGTTTTGGGGAGGTTGATAGTCTTAAGCGTACTAGCCGGAGCCTACAGCTTAAAGCGTGTCTCGTGTATGAATGTTGTGTCTCTTGTTGGAGGGCTAAGCCCTTCATTTATACTATCCGGCCCCTGAGTTGGGGTGAGAGTCCCTTCCCTTATAGGAGTTAGACTCTGCATCTGAGGTGAAACCCTATACGACTAGCATTTTACATTAATTTTCAATGTTATTATCTGCAAGCAATACAAGACATTCACTGAGAATAATCATATTCACAAGAACATACCATACCAAAAAATAAGAAAAGGATCAACTAGTTCCAATGTGACCATTGGAATCAAAGAGTTCAAACATTCATCAACCCACAAAACATTTACACACATATCGATTCTAGTCTTCAACAAGTGGAAAATTCAAAACAATCTTTCAAGTTTCAACAACAACCCTATCAACAGCTTCAACAAAATTAAACTTAGTATTCATGAAATTTTGATCAGTTGCTTTAAAAGTAATTCAACTAATGAATTCAATAAAAAAATTTGATGGGCCCTAAGCACATTAGAAAAATCCACTGAAGAGCCGTCGACTTGGAAAGCTCGTTGCCTCGACAAGCAAGACAACAAGCTTGGGGCAATTGATGGGTCATAACCATTTGGGCCCAAACTACAAATAAACTAAATAAGGCCCAACCACCAAACTCCTAAGGCCCAACTTAAGGCCTACTAAAGTGGGCTCTTGGATCTAATCTCAACCGTCGATTAGATCCAACGGTGGCTGTTTTCCTCCTAAGGTACTATAAATACTAAGCTCCTTCCAAATAAGGGGGGCTCTCCCTTCTCTCCACTTTTCCCTCTCTACAAGAAGCTAGGCAGTCAATAAGCAAGGCTTCCAAACCAAGGCTACCAAGTCGAGGCGACCAAGCCAAGGCAATCAGACCTAGGCAATCGGAAGCCAAGCCAACCAAGCGACAACCCAAGGCGACCAGACCAAAGCAATCACCCAAGGCAATCAGACCAAGGCAATTATATCCAGACTATCGGGCAACATAACAACAAGCCCCTCAGCGGCCATCGCTGAGGTTTGTCCTACTCCTTATCTCATTTTCTTCACTTTATATACCTTGGAATACTCGAACTATGGTCACTCATACACATCTACCCGGCACCAACCGAGATCCTATCGAGGTTGTCCGGCTTCGCAGGTTGTCAATCGGAACCCCTGATCAAAGCCTATACAAATACTATTGTACCCCCATCGAATGGGTCGGAACAATTGGCGCGCCAGATAGGGGCAATGACTAAGGAGGATTTTCGGTTGATTCAACTAAGTGGATGACACGAGTCCAGCACTCGCCTCAAAGCTATCACAAATCATCATAGAAGTAGAGGAAAATGAGACACCTGTTTGTTTGCTAAGCGACCACAAAAACGTCCATAAGAATATGGGTATTCAGTTAAGCAGTTTGGAAAGAGCACTACAACCTTTAATCAAGATTTCAAGAGCAGCACAAAAAAGGAAATTCATTGTTCATCCCGTCAAGGCGATTTGTAAATAGCATAAAGGAGAACCAACCAGGCATCTGAAGAAAAGAATCATCCAGCCAAGCTGAAATCGCATTGCGACGTCTCAAAGAGTTCGAGGCAATTTGAAGGAAAACATCGAGCACGATATACGAGTAGTCTAAAGTAGAGGGAGCTATGTGTGTATATAAATGACAAGAATGAAGTGCTTAGAAGATGCAAGTGATAGTTAAGACTTAAAAGGTTGTGAACCGAAGGAAACAAGAAGCTAGCATCACACCCATGAGAGTCCAACGATGGGCCACCTACCACAATCAAGAAAAAAAACAAACAAACAAAAAAGTTGTCAAAGTTGGAAGGCTATACATAGTCGAAGAAGAAGAGAGAGTAAGTTATTAGTTCAAGCGATTGAAAAGCTCGACGAGACTCGAAATCTCGAGCAAGGGAAAAGTTTGGAGGTGGACGGCCGCTTGCGATGATTGTGTGGGCGATTTCAAGGAGGAGCGGCAGTGTCCTCAACTCCAAATCTTGTCCTCGTAATTCATCTATCTTTCTACGGCTAAAATGGAGCAATGCATCAGCTTGGAGCGATACAACAATCGCCTCGGCAAAAGTCTGATACGAACAGTATGTGCTGAAGTAAGAAATTCAGAAGGTCTTATCATGCGGGTCGACAACAATAAATTCATGTGAGAAGAGCTAAATCGCCTGCCACACTCAAGCGAGGAGGAGACAATCACCTATTAAAAAGTGTGTACAAACCGCCCGTCACAGTTTGAGGCGAAAAGGACAAAACATAAGAGAATTGGGAGAACTTACAAGGAAATCGCGGGAGCTTTAAAAAAACGAAAAAGTTTAGTGAAGTTCGGATTTGATCGGCAAGGGCGTTGTGGCAAAGAAACATCCTTGTTAGCTTTCAGTACAACACGGCGATCGACTTCAGTCAATCAAAGAGGTTGCTAGTAAGCTTCAAACCAAGGAAGGCATACAATCTCCCATATCAGTCGGAAGAGCTAAAATCATGATGGTGGGAGCATTCGTAACCAGGAAGTCACCTGATGTCATCTGCAAGAATAATAAACAAAATTAAAAGAGCTCGCCCGGTCAAAACAAGAAGTAGAGCTTTCTAAAGTATGGGTACATCCCGACAAGGCTTCGAAGTGTTTGTAGACGATTTCAATCATAATCATGTTTGAATCGCCCCAGGAGATTAAAGCCACAAGGAGCATGCCAAATCAGTCTCGGATAATAAGAAAGGAGAGAGGAGTTAGAGCGACTTATCCTTCCAAGCAATCAAAGGAAAAGGCAAGTTGAGTCATCACCAATCGGTCAACAACGAAGGCAGTTTTGAATCGTCTCTAAGCTATCCACGGAACAGTCTGAACAACCAGCATAGGCGATGGGGAGCTCAACAAGGCTTGGATCGCCCGTAAAAATTGCCCGACGATGCCGTTCTTCGAAGTAGAGCAGTCCAGTTTATAACAACATATTAAGTTGTGCGATCCAGTTTAAAGGGAGTAGTATGCGTGTGTCAATTTGGAGCAATGTAGCAACCATCTTGGCAAAGTCTGCAGTAACAAATTTAGAAGGAAGTACCATGACCGTCAGCATCAACGACAACGCTCTATCCTCCACACCGCCGAGCGAACAAAGGGTAAATCGCTTAGATTTCCCTGCCTTCAATCAAAGCAAAAAGGTTAATTGACCGGGAGAGCCTAATGAGATGCGAAACGAGCGCGTTTCGATTGCCTGTGTATAAAGAGGAAGAATGTAAATTCCACAACAATACTGGTACATGTCGAACAAAAAAGCGAAGGAGAAGATGTAATCACCTGCAAAGAAGTTGTCACGTGAGAAGGGGTAATCCCCAAAATCGATCCCAAATTCCCAAGCCCCGGTTCATCAACAAATCGCCTGCGTAAAAAGTGAGAGAAAGAGAAAGCGAAGGAAATTAAAAATTGTTAACTCCAAAATCACGAGGAAATTACTCCAAAAGTAAGAAAATAAAAGGAGAAGTAAAGGGTCTGGGTAAATTGAAGGCAGAAGATTCAATGAGACGAGCAAATCCTATCGCCCGTCGAGCCGAAGCAAAGAAATAGTTATTACCTGTTCGAATCTCGAATAGAATTTGAAATAAGAACAAAAGGAGAGAAGAGTAGTCACCATGCTAATGTCTGCATCAAGGAAAACAAAACGAAATGATGAATCGCCGGGAAGAGGGGAAGAAGAGGGGAAATAGAGATTTCTTACTCGCCAGGATTGTAAGGAAGGCGAGCCGCATAAAAATCGCTCAGCCAAAGCAAGTCAGAGGTATTAACAAGCGAACAAGAAATAATCACCCAATGAGGTTGGTAATCACTCAAGATAGCTTTGAAGAGTTGAGGAAAGCGATCGCCTAAACCGAAGCGACAACAAGTTTCAGGCGATGTGAAGATGAGGGATGAATGTAAGGCAATTTGAAGACGTTTAAGGCGACTTCAAAATGATTAGAGGAAGGATGGGGCAATCGATTGGATGGAGCATCGCCACTTTCAGCTGGGAAGGATGGGGCAATCGATTCACAGCTCCTGAACTAATTGTGGCTCTTGAATGTTAAGAAGAAAGAAAGTTGAGTGAAGGTGAAGAAGAAGAGAGGATCTAGAAAGCTCCACATGTATCAATAGGGGGGAAGAAAGGCGAGAGTCGAAGAGGAGGTTGTTGAAAGGATGAAGAAGCGATTACATCTCAGAAGCTAGGTATTTTGATTCTATTTCATTGGGCCCAAGCCCACATTCAAGATGGAAACGCTGGAAAGTCAAACTTACAGTATGAGGTAATCCTAATTTACCCCCTTTTTATATATAAAGATGATATTAGGCAAGACCTATTGCGTATTAGCATCAGACTAATGATAAGCATATAGTCATAAGCTAATATTATTATAAGCCACAAATATGGATTAGCAAGCAAGAAGTGGATTCTCCATTGTTATCAAAGTAAGTCACACAACTCTCCGTTCAATGAAATACAAGCACACTCGATATTAAAGCAGTCACTCATGCTTAAAAATTATCATGTAAGACCTAAGGGCATTGAAATTATCATGTAAGACCTAAGGGCATTGAATCGCCATGTAAGACCTACGGGCATTGAAATCGCCATGTAAGACCTACGGGCATTGAAATCGCCATGTAAGACCTACGGGCATTGGAATCGCCATGTAAGACCTACGGGCATTGAAAGCGCCATGTAAGACCTACGGGCATTGGAATCGCCATGTAAGACCTACGGGCATTGAAAGCGACATATAAGACCTACGGGCATTGGAATCGCCATGTAAGACCTACGGGCATTGAAAGCGACATGTAAGACCTACGGGCATTGGAATCGCCATGTAAGACCTACGGGCATTGGCATCGCCATGTAAGACCTACGGGCATTGGAATCGCCATGTAAGACCTACGGGCATTTCGTACACCTGCGGCATTGGAATCGCCATGTAAGACCTCGGCATTGGAATCGCCATGTAAGACCTACGAGCATTGGAATCGCCATGTAAGACCTACGAGCATTGGAATCGCCATGTAGAGACCTACGGGCATTGAATCGCCATGTAAGACCTACGGGCATTAAGTCAATTAAGACCTACGAGAAAGTTCACCTCAGAAGTAAGATCTAATTTGCTTCTGAGTCGCACTTGGGGGGCAATTGGTGAGTCCATTAAGACCACGGCATTAAAAGCCCGTCGCCTAGACAAGCAAGACAACAGGCTTGGGGGCAATTGATGGGCCCTAAGCACATTAGAAAAATCCACTGAAGAGCCGTCGACTTGGAAAGCTCGTTGCCTCGACAAGCAAGACAACAAGCTTGGGGGCAATTGATGGGTCATAACCATTTGGGCCCAAACTACAAATAAACTAAATAAGGCCCAACCACCAAACTCCTAAGGCCCAACTTAAGGCCTACTAAAGTGGGCTCTTGGATCTAATCTCAACCGTCGATTAGATCCAACGTGGCTGTTTTCCTCCTAAGGCACTATAAATACTAAGCTCCTTCCAACATAAGGGGGGCTCTCCCTTCTCTCCACTTTTCCCTCTCTACAAGAAGCTAGACAGTCAATAAGCAAGGCTTCCAAACCAAGGCTACCAAGTCGAGGCGACCAAGCCAAGGCAATCAGACCTAGGCAATCGGAAGCCAAGCAACCAACCCAAGGCGACCAACCCAAGACGACCAACCCAAGGCGACCAGACCAAAGCAATCACCCAAGGCAATCAGACCAAGGCAATCAGACAATGCAATTATATCCAGACTATCGGGCAACATAACAACAAGCCCCTCAGCGGCCATCGCTGAGGTTTGTCCTACTCCTTATCTCATTTTCTTCACTTTATATACCTTGGAATACTCGAACTATGGTCACTCATACACATCTACCCGGCACCAACCGAGATCCTATCGAGGTTGTCCGGCTTCGCAGGTTGTCAATCGGAACCCCTGATCAAAGCCTATACAAATACTATTGTACCCCCATCGAATGGATCGGAACAAAATTCAAAGCCCCACCTAGGAGGGACGACTAATCAGACATCGTCCTAATTACCAGAATAGGTTAAATCCTATCTATATTCAAAACCGTGTCTTGAAAGCAAGTCTCATCACGAATTGCTTTTCCAGAGGAGGAAGGAAGGAGAAAATTACCTTGAATGCACCATATTTGCGTCACAATCAAAAAGACAGGAGAGAACTAAGAAATGGTAGCAGAAATTGGACGAAAGTTCTGCAGAGAAAAATCAAATACAATCGACCAAGAGTAGCGTGACGTGAGTCCATGGCAGAGAGAATCGCAAATAGGAGGATGATTCATCTCTCTCTTTCATGGTTTTACATTTTTGAATCAAGTCTCCCGCAACGAAGAAGATATTTGAAAATTGAAATTGAGAAAATGATGTTATTAAAGTAACAAGACAAACTTGAGCATGATAAAATTCGGCTCTGCTCTGCTCCTCGCATGAAGATGCCATGTTTGGCTTCCGTCAAAGAACCCTAATATCCCACAGCCGGCCCCATAGAAACCAGAAAATTTTACCTTGATGATTATACTATAACACAGTTGGGCCAACTGTATTAAACAGCCCAATACGAAAAGGGACTCTCTTTGAAACCCATTGTGATCAGCCCGATGCTTAGCTAACGGCCCACACCAAAATCCCCACGTTCGCTTTGTATATATTAGGACTGGACTGGAGCATCCATTCTCTCTTCCGCTGCGCCCTAAACACTCTTTCCTTCACAACTCTCTGCTCTTCTCCTCTTCCTTCGCTCCTCAGATTTTCTTTTCCCCGTTAACCTTATTTTTCTCTGCGTTTCTTCTACTGCTTCTTTGACCGGATATGGCTACAGCTGCTCCCATCGTTCCTGAGCACAGAGAGAGGACGATGTAGAAAATTCACCTGCCGCCGACGATGAAGACACCGGTGCTCAGGTCGCTCCCATCGTCAAGCTCGAAGAGGTTGCCGTAACCACCGGCGAGGAAGATGAAGATCCTATTCTTGATCTGTAAGGAACTCTAGTCTCATATGCTCTTCCCTAGATTTTGCTGCTCTCGTGTTCTTAACAGCTGCTAACCTGTCCTGTGTTGTTTTATCGGATTTTGTTTTGCGATCGCTGATGCAGGAAATCGAAGCTGTATCGGTTTGACAAGGACGGGGGCCAGTGGAAAGAGAGAGGCACCGGAACAGTAAAGCTTTTGAAGCATAAGCATACGGGCAAAGTCCGACTTGTCTTTCGCCAATCTAGGACACTCAAGATCTGCGCTAATCATTTAGGTTTGCTATATTTTTCTTTAGGTTTCTGGACTTGGTGTTTGTTAATTGTGCAACTGAAGCTATTTATTATACTTTTACTCATTTTGCCGATTTGAAGATCATATCAATGTTCTTATAGTTTGTTGACGCATGTCAGTTATTTCGGGAACAAGAGTGCAAGAGCATCCTGGCAACGAGAAGTCGTGTATTTGGCATGCTACTGACTTCGCTGATGAGGAGTTAAAGGATGAGCTCTTCTGCATCAGATTTCCTTCCATCGAAAGTATGTTCCTTTAACAGTTTTCCCTAACCTTTTTCTGCATGCTTGTAACCAGTCTGTCGGAATTTTCTTATTTCACCCATAGTTGCGTTTCTTTCACCTGTTTGTTCAATTCCGAGTATTATGGTGTGGTGTTTATGCTGCTTAGAGAGCATTTCTTTCGTGCTTTTTTGCAATTCCAATTATACGGTGTGGTGTTTATGCTGCTTAGAGAGCATTTTAGTATCGGATAAGGGGGAATGGTATTAACCTGGGGGCAGTATTTGCTCATTATGTCTTTATCTTTGGAGTAAATATATCTGGTAAACATACCGGACTACAATGTGCATAATTTGTTCTATTAGTTGATGGTTCATTATGTGTTTTACACAGGTCTTACTTATTTCTCAGATTCAATAACCTAACATTAGATACGTAAGTACTCAATAAAAAATGCTTGTATAGCACTAGATTAACAGTTTATAATCATGAGCTCTTCTGAATGACACGGGATGTATGTGTGCCCTGGTTGTGTCTCGGTGTTCAGTCTTGCATTGTGAGTATAAATATGGAATCCTCTCATGGAAGCAATTGTCTTGCCTGCATTGTGGCCACCTCAATTTGATCCAACTTGTAGCTGTGTGTTATTAATCTTCTATAGTGGCATGTAACTGGGATGGTGCAAAATGAAAACACTTGTATTTCCAGAAATCTCCAAATTGTACTCTTTTCATTTATTTTTGTAGTGGGATATCCCTCCCATTTGATATAAACACAATCTAAAGCACTTAAATATTTGTTGTTTTACAGACTGCAAAACCTTCAGGGAGAAAGTTGAGGAGGTGGCTGAGAGTCAGCGCAACGAAGAAAATGAAGATGCTGCAGAGGCTGCTGAACTTCTTGACAAATTGAAAGTGAAGGAAGATGGTAAAACTGAGGACGCTTCCACGGAAACCAGTGGCGATGCTGATGCTGATGCTGCTGCTGCCGAGAAGAAGGAAAAGGCAGAGACGGAAAAGATGGATGAACCAGCTCCATCAGCTTGAAACACCAGCAGTAACCAAATAGTTATATGGTTTATGGGAGTGAGATTGTGGAAGTCAAGTGGTCTTGTTTCTTTAGGAATTGTGTGGGGTTGGGTCATTGGGTTTTGGGAATACGAAATTGGTTTGTTTTGTGTCTGTCTGTCTGTCTGTCTGTCTGTCTGTCTGTGTTGGTGAAATCTCCAGGGTCATTTTTAAGTCTCCAGGTTGCTTCTTCTGGACCCATTGGTTACCAAACAGTAGCGGTCGTGTCTGTCAGTTCCCTATATGGTTTATTGGATAACGGTTGGTCATCTTCCTTAGGTTGTTTGGGCAGCTCCATCTTAGGGTTTTGGTAGATGAGCGTTACATTACAGTGTGAAATCTGAATCAGTCGTTTGGGATGGTCTTTCAAGTATGCAATGTTTATTTCCCCTCTCAAACTAATTATTATTGCTTTTTATATCATTTTAAATCTAACGATATGTTAAATAAGTGATGAATGGTGATTTGCAAGGGCGAATTGACTAAAATACTCTCATCTTTTAGGATTTTATACTTAATTTATCTACCCATTTTTCATTGCACTCCACCAGTTTTTTTGTTGTGACAAAGAAGAATCAATATTATTCATCCACATGGGGTAAACTCCTTACAACAATCTTGACATGTTAAGATCTTACAACCCAGTCATAACGAAGAGTTTCACATCTAGCCGCATTAGCCACCTAGTTTGCTACTATATTGAGTCTTCGTGGGACGGAAGATAATGAGATACGATCATGAGCGAGCAGAATATCTTTTATAATAAGGAGCCATGCAAAGCATTGCAAAGGCCAAGACGAAGAATTTCCACGAAGGGCCTCTACCAGAGAAAGACAATCGTTCTTGACTCTTGATCTTCCATCAAACGATGATGCGACTCTTAAAGCAACCATTAGTGCTTTAGCCTTAGCCACCAAAGGGGATGAACACAACACCCTACCAGCTCGACCATCTATCACCTGTCCGTGGGAGTTAATAATGACAACCCCATATTCCGCCACATGAGACATCTAATCAAAGGAACCATCACATAAAATCTCTTGTTGGAAAGAACCAGAAGGCGGTGGACTAGGTACAGAAGGGATACTAGTGGGCCAGGGACAGGAGTGGGGCCACCACCACTTAAAGCTTCCTAGTCCTGCAAGGATTTGCTCATAAAGCAGGAACTGACTCCACCCTTGGAGTTATGTCCCTAAACACCTTTTTATTGTGGGCTCTCCAAATACTCCAAAGGAGAGCAATACACTTGCGCGAGTTAAAGGACGGGGCCTTCTTCTGATTCATGAACAACCAATTCAAGAGGTTATCATTTCGCGAAGGGAGAGTTTCTCTGGGTATCCTTGCCTCCATGCCCCCACTTCCCGTTACATTAAAAAAGGCAATGTGTCACATCTTCGTTCTCGGAGAGGCACATTGGACACATAGGGGATATCACACATTTCCTCTTCCAAAGGTTTAGTTTCGTAGCGAGGGCCATCCTCGTAACTCGCCAAAGAAAAAATGGTACTTTAGTGGTATTGGGAGTCTCCACATCTACTTCCACATCACCTCATCTAGATGGAAAGGGTCAGGCGTTGGAAGTTGAATTCTGGCCATTATGAGAGAATGATAAGTCGATCTCACTGAGAAGATGCCTCTGGGCTCTAGGTTCCAAACCCATCTATCTGGTTCATGATTGGGCTCAATAGGAATTTTTGCAATCTCTTCTACCTCCCTATCAGAGCACACTCTCGCAGTAGCCTCTAAGTCCCAATGGTCTTTGTCCTCCGTGAACCATTTGTTCGCGAGGAGGGGGGGGAGATGGAAGATGACAGTCTAAAGTCAGGAAGGGTGGGAATCCATGGGCACTCTCCAACCCTGATAGAAGCTCCGTTCACCAGGTTCTTGAGCTCACCATTCCATAGGATCTGTCTCGAATCGCATAGGTTTGACCATACCCATGAAGGTTATCTACTCTTGGATGCAACAAGGAAGTCCATATTGTGAAAGTAGAGACCTTTCAAAAGTTTCACCCAAAGTTAATCAGGGTTCTGAACCATTCGCCATCCCTGTCTTGCTAGGAGAGCCATATTGAACATTCTAAAATCCTTAAATCCTAACCCGCCTTCACGTTTAGGCTTCGTGAGGATTGAGGCGTTAGCCTAGTTGATCACTCTTTGATATACACTAGTAGAGGTAAGTCTCAGTATTGTGATTAATTCTCACACCTATGCTTGCAAAATTGAATTTGCATCAATTTCTGCTGCACTGCAATTATCAAACATTCCAAGTGCTCAGTTCTTTTGCTCAAATCTCATGCTTCTATTTCAATTTCTAGTTAGGTTTTACCCGTATGAGGTTGAATTGATGATGCAGTGCAATTACCAAGCATTCCAGGGCTCGATTTTATTGTTCAAGGCTTATGTCTTCTGTTTTGATTTGTAGTTAGGTTTACAATTTATGCTGGCCTTACCTGTATGGGATTGAATTGATGATGCATTGCAATTACCAAGCATTCCAAGAGCTAGACTCTATTGATCATGAATTCATTCACTACAAAAAAATGTGTTTAGCGTCGATCGATAGTCCGACGCCAATCACAGCGACGCTAAACCTTAGCGTCGGTCAAAATATCGACCGCGTTAAATTTCTGACCAACTGACGCTATTCTGGTCCACCCACCCACTAGGTCAGTTAGTTGGTTGGGTTGGGATGAGGATTTTGCGTCGGTCAACATATCAGCCGACGCTAAATGCAAAGCCGACCAATATTACGCGTCCATTTAGCGTCGGTTCCAACGGACACTATTTGTTATTGACTGACACAATTTGCAGATTACAGGTCCCTAAATTTTCAACTTCTTATTATTCTCATACTCTTCTAGTGCCAAAACTTGAATACATTTTCCTGCAAACAAAGAACATTTTCACTAAAACCATCACAAACAACCAACTTTACTAATACAACTAATATATCAAAATAACATGCAACATATTTAAATAATATCAAAGACAAATAAATTTGCAAAACCTATCCAAATGTACATAATTTTTTCTACGTGTCTAGTCCTATCTACTCATCCTCATCATCGTCAGTGTCATACTCAAAATTCCCTGTTTTTTGTAGTGATTTCAAGAAAACAGTTAACTGATAAACAAACATTCTAATACGAGGAGAGGTATAGGGGATTGATGATGGATAGCCCACTTTGAGATGTTTGGAACTTCTGCAACAGTGAGCTCAATGTTCTAAATTTGTATGAAGAAGAGAGTATGAATGGATGAATGATGTACATTCGGCATGAATGAGCTCTTCCTAAAATGGTTGGGTTTGTCTGTTGGATTGTCAATCCTAGAACAGAGGCCCATTCGACAGCAGCAACAAGCAAAATTAGGGTATATAATCGCCAGACAATTTAAACAAAAAAGAGAGTATAAATGGATGAACAAGGAACATTCGACGTCAACGAGCTCTTCCTAGGATGGAATGGGTTCATCTGCCCGATTCTCAACCCTAGCACAACAATGTAATAGTGAAATTGGGGTTGTTGAGATTGATGACAGTGATCGAAAATAGTGGGCGGAGGTATATTTATCCTAAAGGTGAATATCTTGGTAGTGATATTGATGTCACTATTGACCCTAAATTCAGTATATTTAGGACAGAAAAATAATGATACCCCAAATATCATAATATTGACATACATCAATATCAGTATCACTACATCCAAACAACCTCTAGTTTTATTATTTTTGGTGTGTAGGCAAAAAACTATATGTGTGGAACCTAAACGATCTGACAAGTGGTTAGCCGAAAAACCTAGAGCTATGTACCATCAATACGACCGTGCAACAATAGCTAAGAAAAATCTGTTTACTCTTCCACCTTCGGTTGTTGCCGCTACAGAAGAACAGGTTGAATCCTGGAAGAAATTGCTCGTCGAGGAAATTTTGGAGAAGAATCGAGTGCCAGGGGAGCGAAATCAACTGTTAGCGGTGGTGGTGCTATAAAATCGAATGAAACAGAGTGAAAAGGGAAGGCGATCGACAACGGTGTTGCAAAATCGTCCATTTTCGAATAGGCTCTTTCCAGAAAAAGGATCATTCAACCGTTTGTGCGCAATTTGCAATAAACGATGAAGGAGAACTTGGCCGGGGGGGGGGGGGGGGTCGACGGCGGAGGAGTCGCTGGATTGTACTGTTAGCGAGAATCGTTGTACTTGAGGTGGGGCTTTTTTTGTTTGAGAGTTTTGGGTGAGTGGAGAATAAAAAGAAATATATTTCTTTACACTTAGGGGTCGTTCATTTGAAAATTGGATAAGTTTTCCAAAAACTCAGCATTTAACCAATGCCCTGTTTGTTAGGCTCTAAAAGACAACTGAATTTGCATTTCGCTCAAACTTCGTCCCCCACGCGAGTAGTCAAAATTTCTGCACCCCCATCCCCAAAAAAAAATTCAAGACATACAAGATATTTCTATGCCCACTTCTTATTTTCTTTCCTACTTTCGTTAATACCGCTCTCATTGATTTCTCTCTTGCTTCAAGAACCTTCTTCTCATTCTTCAATTTTTTCCATATGTCCTCTGCAACCTTCATTTCTTCCTTCTTCTTTCATATTTGAACTAGCTTTTCTCCTTGCCAAAAAAAAAACTAGCTTTTCTTCTTCTTTCCGATTTGTAGCTTCTATCCCAACAATAATTTGTTTATTTCTTCTCTCTTCATAACTCCCTTTTTCTTCACTATGTTTTAACCCTTCACGTCATTTCCCTGCTCACCATTAGGGGTGGAAATTGGGAGAAAATGGGAGGCTCATTCTCATATTTCCAAAATCCTAATTCCCAATTCCCAAATTAAGGCTCTCATTCCCAATCCTGAATTTAATTTGAGAATTTTTATTCGGGAACGAGAATTCTAATTGAGGAATCGGGATCTCAAATTCCAAAATTCAAATTAACACATGGAATCTTCCCCAAATTTGGCCAAATTTTTGTCACCGAATTTTCATCAACGGACTTTTGCATATGTCGCCGAACTTTCGCCGGCGAATTTTCATCTACGTCGCCGGAATTTCTCCGCCGCCGGATTATTGTCACCACCGCCAAACTTTTGCCAACAAATTTCTATTGTCATACTTTCCAAAATGTCGCCAAACTTCTGCCGCCGGATTTTCGTCAACACCACCAAACTTTCGCCGCCAGATTTTTGTCGTCGAACATTCGCAGATGCAGTCGAACTTCCGTCGCCAAATTTTCATTAATGTATTGTCGCCAAAATTTTGCCGCCAAATTTCCATTGATGTCGCCTTACTTTCTCCGCCGCCATATTTCCATCACCACCGCCAAAGTTTCGCCGCCGAATTTCCTTCGTTAGAATTTAGAAATGTCACCGAACATCCGCCGCCGGATTTCTGTCGACGTCCACCGGATTTTTGCCAACACCGCCAAACTTCTGCCAAATGATTTTCATCGATGTCGCCAGAATTCCGCTGTCAAATTCCATCTACATTGTCGGACTTTCTCTGCCGCCAGATTGTTGTCGTCGGACTTTTGCAGACGTCACCGAACTTTCGTCGCCGAATTTCCATCTATGTCATCAGGAATCGCCGCTATATTTTCATCGACGTCACCAGAATTTCTTCGCCGCCAGATTTTCGTCGATATTGACAAAAATTTAGCGATAATACCCTAAACCCTAATTGGTGGAATTCAATAGCAAAATTTTGATGGCAAAATCTCAAATGTTAAAAGGATTTTGGCGGTATATCCTGACAATTGAATTATACAAGAATAATTTATGGCGATATTTTTTTTATTCAAACTTTACCAGCAAAAAGTTTGACGGGTTAAGTCCCAAGCAAAATTGTTCTTACGTGTTAGACTCTGTTTGATGGGTTAGTTTGGTATTTGGGCTTTCCCAGACCCAAACCTAATTTCCCATTCGCATTACTTAATCCCAAACCCAATTTGCAGTTTTAATTTTAGTACATAGGTTCTCAATTCCCTAAATAATTTGGAATGGGAATTCCCTAATCCCAATCCCAAACTTCCACCCCTACTCACCATCTCTGATTTTAACTAGCTTTTCTTTTACTTAATTGCGGGTTGCATGTCCATTTGAAAGAAGACAAAATGGGTGAAATATGTACGAGTTTTAGCTTCCCATTTTTTATTATAACTTCCTCATTTACCTTTTGCATGGTTGGATTGAAAGGGTTTTTGTTGTCATTTTAGCAATTTGGAATTTTATCAAGAGGGTTAAATAGAGTTTAACAAAACCCTTAAAAACAAACATCAACATACCACCTCTCCGGTGTCACTGTCGGACTTAGTTTATATGCATATAGTTTTATTAGTTAATAAATTGGTTCTTTGTCTAGAATCCATTTTACAACCTTCAAGATCAACGAAGGTCCAATGGAGGGAGAAGGATGTAGGAGGGATTCCTTTTATTTAGGGTGGAAAGTCTTTGGTTTATCTTTTTAGGTGGTGTTGAAGAGAAGTATTTTGAAAAACAAGGCATGCGACGAGTAATCACTACTTGAAACAAAGTTTCGGAAGGAAGATTCAGTCGAAGTGAGATCCAAGTCGAAATGAGACGAAAAAAGAACGAAGAAACATGGGGAGGTGAAATCTAGGGATGGCAATTGATATCCTACCCTAGGGTATCCTACCCGGTCAACGAGGATAATACCCTGTGTTGACTGGGTAAGGGGAGGGTAAGGGTATTCACTTTGTTGAAAAAGTAGGGTAAGGATATGACCAAAACCCTACCCGCAAAATACCCTACCCTTAACCTCAATATAAATCTAAGTATTTGTTTATGTAAAATTACCAAACAAACTATTACGGCGGTTGATTCGTGAGATGATTCACAATTAACTAATATAAAAGCACGTTATAACCATTAATTATTCACTTACACATGATTCAAGTTTTGATTTAGAATGTATAATGATGATGATAGTATAAATTGGTCCTAATATTTGTATAACATTACTTTATTGACTAATTTATATATATCTAGTGCTTATATAATATTTTTCATTTTATTTATGTGGTTGAGAATGATGTGTTTTAGTATAAACATTATTGATAAAATCGTGCTATAAGAATATATTAAAATATCTAGGGTACCCATGAACCCTATGGGTATTTGTAGGGTAGGGTAAGGTTAGGATAGTTGAGAACCCGCAAGGTAAATGGTCGGGTATTTTTCAAAGTTATACCCTGAGGGTAAGGGTACGGTTGACCCCATACCCTGACCCTACCCTACCCATTGCCAAGCCTAGTGAGATCCATTAAGTTAAAAGTATTAGACTGCCGAGATCGTGAATGCAACGATATTTCCGTTGTCTCCGAAATTGTGTTCAGATTTAAGAATTGTTGGTGGGCACCCCTGTATACAACCCTAATTTGTATCATCTATCATCATTAGGGGTGACAATTTTATCCGAATCTGTGGATGTCCGTCTGATCCATCTGAACGGATACCGTTTAAATGGATAACCGATTTAAAAGGACAGATTAATATCAAATCCATTTAAATTGGATGGAATATGGATTTTATCCAAATGGGCTGAACTTTATCCAATTACCCATATAACCCAATATCTATTATCCATAATTCTGTAATTCATAGCCCAATACCCAATACTCACCGCAGTCCACATAGCTATCCCCGACCCCGTCAGTATGAGTTGACGGTGAGCGACTCTCGAGAGCTGCTTCTTCTTGTTCAATGGCAGACTAGATCTCCCGACTCGCCCATCTTCTCCTTCGCTGACCCATCTTCTCCTCCGCAGCTCCGTTGTAAGTTTTTTGTTACCAGGTCATTGGTTTGAAGTTCGACTGCAATGGCAATCAAGCATTCAAAGAGAAGCAATGGCAAAAGGTTATTGGGTTTCACACAGAAGCCATGAAACTTAATGATAGTAATGCTACTTATTACAGAAACAGAGCTGGAACTTATCTTGAAATTACGAGGTATTTAAGGGTTCTGGTTATTGGGAAAATAGTGTTGGAAACTACGCTTCGATTTACTGAGTACGAAAAGTGATGACTTTTCTAAGAATGGATTCTTGTTGACAATACATGACGCAAGTTCGTGTACCCAGATTGGAAAGGGGGGTCACATGATCACTTAAGTCCCTTCAACCTTAGAATTCGCTCTCTTACGACACTCTAGTCGAAACTAGAGAGGCTTTGGCTTGTAATCAACTTGAACCAAGTTGTGACTCGGATTATAGTAGAGTCGTGAACGAACTCACTTTCCGTAAAGAACATTCCTACCCTTTTCCAAACCCTAGGGTTACAAGGAATTCCTTTATGGGATAAAACTACTAACACCTTCAAAATCAAGGGTTTTGTAGTTTTGGGGGCAGTTTCGGAGGAATATGTAGCCCCAATGGCACATTTCCGAACTATGTCCAGATAGGGGCAAAAGCGAAGCCCAGACAGTGGCACGCCAACCAGATAGCGCGGCGCTCACCAGCCAGCGCGGCGCTGGCTGGATTTTCCAAAATTTTGCCCGTTGAGCTCCGCGCCACATGGCGATAATGCCGTTGCATTATAGCCGTTATCGACCGTTACCCCAAGCCAGCCGGTGAGCGCCGCGCTGGCTGGTGAGCGCCGCGCTGGGCAGATCCCCCCTCCAGTTCCTATAAAAACCACCCTCCTTCTTCATTCATCCTTCACACCTCTCACTCATTCTCTCTCAATTGTCAAGGTGTGTGAATCCGAATTTAGTATGTTTTTTTATTATTTTGATTAGTTTGATTATTGCATTTGTAGCTATTGTGATCAAAGCGATCAATCCAAAGAAAGCCTTCGTTCGTCATTCCTCATTCGTGCTTAGGAGGTAACCCTTATAATCTTAAGTGCTATGAGTTGATTATTGTTTATGGTTTGTGACGAATGCATGTTTGAACGTAGATGGACTACATGTTGGAGATGTTCCCGAGGGCGTGTCCGTTGGCCCGAGCGACCCAAGCATTTTGTGGGGGGGATAGTGATCGACATCGCACGGCTCTAGTATTCGACGCTGAGGTTAGTACTCTGTGAGTATATATCTAGAAATGTATGATAAATATTGAATGTGATGAATATTAGGAAATGTATGATATGCATGTAATTAGTTAGTAATGACCATGATTTGAATGCAATAATCAGTTACTATTTAGTTAATAATGACCATGTTAATAATTTATTTATTTAGGAAATACATCAATTTATTTAACAAGACCATCATGTATGCAATTATTGATTAATAACTATGCAATTATGTAAGCATTTATATATTTATGCAATTATTGACTAATAAGTATGCAATTGTGTTATTAGAAGTATGTTATGAAATTGTAGAATTACGTAGGTTATAAGAATTATGTTATTAGAATTAGGTTATTATTAGAATTAGGTTAATAGAATAGTCTTATTAGATTTAGATTATTATTATATTTATGTTACTATTCAAATTACGTTATTAGAATTACTAAGTTGACTAATTACTTCTCTCATATGTTCCTTAAATATTAGGAGCCGCACATGACACATACGTGTCGTAATTCTAAGAAGATGGTATACTACGATCCTAGGTTCGAGTCGATCCTATTCGATATTGGGTTAGACAAACTTAGGGATGCCCTAAAACTAACTCACGATCCAGAGCTCATCACTGCTCTAGTTGAGAGGTGGCGTCCAGAGACCAACACCTTCCATCTGTACGGCGGTGAGGCGACGATCACACTGGAGGACGTGCACTTCATCACTGGTTTGAGCGTAGATGGTCTTCCCGTCACTTCACCTAAGCTCATTCCTAATGATTTGGATGAGCTTTGTGATTACGTTGAGAGCCAGCTAGGGAAGAAGCCAGGTACATCTGATGTACTTTCAGGGAGGATTAAGATGACCTGGTTGCGCTCCCACTTTGCATACCGTGAGGGTGCCATTAGCGACGACGATATTCATACCATACATCAGTATTGTCGCGCCTACATTGTGGACTTCTTCGGCAGTTGTATCTTTGCCGATTGCTCGGGGCGTATGCTCACCTATTCATGCTTCCTTTACTTGAGGATATTGAGCGCGTCGGAGAGTATGCATGGGGGCGGTCGCACTGTCTTGGTTGTACCGAGAGCTTGGGCGTACCGCATTTCAGATTGAGAGCGGCACCACCGCCGAACACATTGGTGACATTGGCGGCTAGTTGGCGTTGCTCCATGTGTGGGCTTTGGAGAGATTTCCCTCTATAGCTCGACGAGTTCATTCGAAGATAAAGAAGAGACCAGAGGGGAGGACGATTCCGCGCCTGCCAGAGTAAGTTGAACACGTATAGTTTAAAGTGCGAGCACAAGATTCATTGCAACGTAGCTCTAACTATCGCGATTATTTGAACGTAGGTGGGCGCCTTGGTTTAAAGACAAGCTACGATTCATCTTACTTGCTGGATACCGCTAGATTCTGGACGAGGGGACACCATTCATAGTAGGTTTTACTGGAGTTCAATATGTAGAACACTTCACTGTTGGATTATTAAGCTAATCTTTCTTTTTCTTTGTTAATCATTTGTAGTGGGAACCATGGGTTGGGTTTGAGGGCCATAGTCCTCAGTCATTCGTCGCATACCGCGTTGTCACACACGCTTATATGCTACTTCAGTGTCATGCGGCATAGACCTGATCGTGTATTACGTCAGTTTGGGATGGACCAGCCACTACAGACGTTTGACATGCCACGTTCGGAGGTCATGATCAACTTGGAGACCACACAGAGGGGTACACGACAGGGTGACTGGGTTGCGAGGTACCCTCGATATCTCCGGTTCTGGGAGCAGCGATTTAATCATGAGGCGGTAGGTCCATGGATGATTGACGTCGAGGATTGGAGCTTCCACGGTCAGTACTCGCAGTGGTACCACGCACACACGACGTACTATGTCACGACGAGGCACCGTCATGGAGACTTTGGTATGTGGGGGGTTTAGGGATGCATACTAGCTATCTAGCTTTTAGTTTGAAGGTTGATTGCTGATGTCTTATGTTGTTTTCTTCTTTTAGATTGATGGCATTGAGCGTTTGTACGTCACGACTGGACAGCCGCACATCACACCACATGACCAGCGGGAGATGCATGCTACCCTCCGCTCACTCATGCATGCATCTGGTGCTTGATGTGACTTTAATTAGTGCATTTTAAGCTTATGAATGACCTTTGAAATGCCCGTGTTTATTCGTGAAATGACATGACTTATATGCTTTTATTGAAGTTTTGTGCAAAGTGTCATTTTGTTGTCCGGTTGTCACTTTGGAGCCAAATTCGTGGTCTATTGGAGTTGCCTCTGTGCATTTTCAGGTTATGGAATCAAAGTACGGATGACAAGGAGCGCATAGGAGCAAACGGGAGGTCATTTGGAGTCCGGACGAGGGAGATATGAGCGTTGCCAGATCGGGTTTTCTGCAGAGTGCAGGGGTGCACGCCGTGCAGGTGTGCACGCCGTGCATGGGTGCACGCCGTGCAGGGTGCACGCCGTGCACTGTCCCCTGCACTATATATACCTTCATTTTTGGCCATTTTGGAAAAAGATATCATATCTCTTGAACCCCAAACACATACCCACGAACCCTCAAACCCTAGAACACGTTTTTGGAGCAATTTGAAGCCATTGGAGCTAGGATTGAAGCCAACAAACCTTGGGAGAAGTGCTTACAAGTGGAGAAGTGAAGATCATCTCAAGGATTCATCCATGGTGTTCTTGGTGACCATTCTTCCTTCTTTTCTCTTTACTCCCTTGGCCATGTGTGGCTGAGTTTCTAGGGTTCATCTTGGATGGGTAGATTAGTTGTGCTATGATAGAGAGATGATTGTATAGAACTTGCCATGATTGATCTTGGTTGTATGAGGATGATTCCTAGACTTGTTCTTAATGCCATTTTATGCCATGTTTGCTTAATTTGGTCCATTCATTGTGATTTGATGCATGAGAGTGCTTGGATTGCATAGATTGTAGGTCTAGGGATTGAAGTGAGTGTGTTCTAAGAGATTAGATCATCTTATTTCAACCATTTTCACTTGATTTCTCTCTTGGGCATTTTATCGAACACTTGGTGTGCATGTGGATTTTCATTCAATTGAGTTTTAAAATGCTTTTGGTGAATCTCTTAGTGTTAGGGCATTGATATGAGAGTGTTGTGCCTAGCCTTGTGGTCATAGAGTCTTAAGAGAGGGTCTTGTGTCTTGGCATTTCATCAAACACTTAGAATGCATCCTTTTTCACTTAGCTTGAGAGCGAGAGCCTAAGTTGAGTGGTATTAGGATAGGGATTTGGTGCTACGAGAGTGCATTGAGTCTATAGAAGTGAAATGCATGGTCATCCAAATGCAAACTCGATCTTGATTGACTTGTTTGTTCAATTTGTCCTCTTGAGCATGATGAAACTACCCACCAAGAGAGCCCCCTTTGTCTTTGATTTGAACCACCTTTCTTCTTGCTTAATCTTTGTTAGTATTGCATTTCTTTGCCTTTGTTTCTGATTTTCTCGTTCAAACCAAACCAATTTCAAATGTTTAGACCGTCTATGAGAAGTGTGAGTATTGGTCTATGAGAGGACCCCGTGGAATACGACCTTGGTAAAATCGGCTTTTATCAAGTTTTTGGCGCCGTTGCCGGGGACTCTCTCATTCCTTTGAAAGCACTTAGTAGTGGACCGATCTATTCACTTCCTTCCAATTTAGTTTTTGCTTCCTCATACTTGTTGTTTGGTTTTGTTATTCCGCATTGTCGTATTACTTGGTGTATTTGTTGTGCTTGTTTGTAGGTATCTTGTACTAGTGCATGAGGCGACTCACTCGTCTTCAAGCACGACTTCAAGGTCTTGCGCAAGTGATTGAGCCACCAACCTTCTCTCCCTCTCATTTGGTTCATAGCGCCACACGCAACAACATGTCTCATCACGAGGATGAAGATAACCATTCGGAACATTCTCACCACACCAATGATGATGATCACTCACAAAGGGGTGCAAGACGTACCTTGGCGGATTATGCTCGTCCTACTCTTGAAGGGGCAGCCTCTAGCATTGTTCGACGACCCGTCAATGCTAGGAACTTTGAGCTCAAGCCTAATATGATCCAAATGGTTCAAAATGGAGTGGTGTTCAATGGCATTGATGGTGAATGTCCATCTAGGCATCTCAAGGACTTCTTGGAGATATGTGACACGGTTAAGAATGACCAAGTTCACCCGGATTGTGTGAGACTCCGGCTCTTTCCTTTCTCACTCAAAGGTAGAGCTAAGTCATGGTTGGAGAATCAACCGAGTAGAGCTTTCACCACATGGGAGGGCCTAGCCGAAGCTTTCCTTGAAGAGTTCTTTCCTTCCTATATGACGGATGCAATCCGAGACCGCATTAACCACTTCACACAACACAAGGAAGAGCTCTTCCATGAGACTTGGAATAGGTTCCAAGCCATTCTTCGGTCTTGTCCTCATCACAACTTCGCCGAATGGAGCTTGGCGGACATCTTTGCTAGGTCCCTTGATTTTGAGAATACAAGGATGATCAACCAAGCCGCCGGAGGTGACTTAAGGACGCTCACTCCCGAAGATGCTCTAGAACTCTTCGCGGAGATGGCCAACAAGACAAGGAGTTGGTCTCGACAACAACCTCCTAAGTCTAAGTATGGAAGTGACACGCACTATGATTCTCGGTCCGTAAGTGTTGATGCACCAAAGGATTCATCTAGCTATGGGAAGAAGCCTAAGTTACCGGGGCACCGAGATGAAGATGATCCCATGATTGCTCTCCTTATGTCCAAGATTGATGCCATGGCCTCTCAAGTAAGTAACCTAAGCATGCCTAAGCATCCCTCCAAGGTTCAATCATCTCATGTGGGTAACCCTCCAGTGGCTTCTATATATTGTTGTGAATGTTTGTGGGGTCAAGACCACGATGTTAGTGCTTGTCCTTCCGCCACTCCTGAACTTGGCCAAGGCGACCTTGAGGAGGTAAGCTTCGCACAAGGTCAAGGTTTCCATGGTAATTTCAGCCCCCAAGGTAACTATCAAGGTAACTATAACCGACCTTGGTACAACAAGTCTAACCAAGGTTGCCAAGGCCAAGGGAGTCAAGGTAGTGGTTATAGCAAGGGCTACAACCAAGGAAATCAAGGAGGTTATCAAGGTTACCGGGGTTATCAAGGCAACCAATGGTCTCAAGGAAGTAACCTAAACCAAGGTAGCCAAGGGACTCAAGGAGGACCCCAAGGTCAAGGCCACCAAGGAGGAAACCAATGGAACCAAGGTGCTAACCAAAATCAAGGTAACCAAGGTGGTGAGCAAGGTTCTAATCCACCGGGGATGTATAACCATAAGGGTAGTGGACCACCCGGTTTCAACAAACCCCCTCCAAACAAAGAAGGTGGATCTTCAATCTCCCAAGAAGACACCAATGCGGCAATGCTTCAACTTATCATGAATCAACAAGCGTCAATTACCAATTTGAATACTCAATTGGGCCAAATTTCTAAGGCACTCTCGGAGAGACCAAAGGGTAGCCTACCCTCCAACACCGAAGTCAACCCCAAGGCTCCCGAGGAGCTTATGATGGTAACTTTGAGGAGTGGTAAGCAAGTCCAAGACCCAACGCCTAAAGCGGTAAGAACTCAAGATGATGACTATGTTTTGGTTGAAGACGTTGTTTCCGATGATGACACGGATAAGATTGAGGTTAAAGATAGAAGAGCCAAGGCTAAAGAAGCTTCTAAGATGACCAATACGGTTGGTTCTCAAGAGGCTACGGCGAGTGCTACTCCGGTCTCTCCTCCCGCACTGGTTGTACCTCCGTACAAGCCTAAGCCACCTTATCCTTCTCGCCTGAAGGCGGATTCCATGGAAAAGGACTTCAAAAGGTTTGTTGAGATTCTTGACAAGGTGCAATTCACAATGCCTTTTGGAGAAGCAATTACAAAGATGCCTCAATATGCAAAGTTTATGAAAGAGATCTTCACCAACAAACGCAAGCTTAAGGATGTGACTTCGGCAAAGCTCAACGAACAATGCTCCGCCATTCTCTCTAAGAGGCCACCGGAAAAGCTTAAGGATCCAGGTAGCTTTACTATTCCTTGCACTATTGGTGAACATGCAATAAGTAGAGGCTTAGCCGATTTGGGTGCTAGTATTAATGTTATGCCATATTGCATGCTTAAGAAGTTAGGCCTAGGGAAACTAAAACCAACTCAAATGAATGTTCAATTAGCGGATAAATCTGTGACATCCCCTCGTGGTATTGTCGAAGATGTGTTGGTTAAGGTTGGTGCTTTTGATTTCCTTGTGGATTTTGTTATTCTAGATGCTATGGGTGGTACCGATGTGCCTTTGATTCTAGGACGACCTTTCTTAGCAACCTCTCGTGCTTTGATTGATGTCTACGGTGGTAAACTTACACTTAGGGTCGATAATGAATGCATGATCTTTGACCGTTCAAATGGCATGGAGTTTACTTTGTCTTATGCTAGTCACCATGATCCTAAGAATCCGCATGAGCTTACTTCGGCTACTAATAGCACTAACCTTGTCCGTCATAGTCTTGCGGAGTTGTTTGCTCTTAGTGATGCGCAGGAGAAAAAGGATGAAGTAAAGGAGGCTCCACCTTTCGTGCTTCAAAAGACTCCACCTAAGGCTAAGAAGAAAGGTGTGGAGAAGCCACCCGAGAAGGGCAAGGAAGCCGCACCAATGGGTGAGACTATCAAGACTAAGAAGCCACCCGATGAGAGAATTCACTCCAAGTGGTTTGGCCCCTTCTCCATTGCTCACACTTCATCATCCGGGAAATCCGAGCTCACACCTCCCGAAGTCGGTAAGGTTCAATTCAAGTTCCGTGTGCCATGCGAAGGTAATGACTTCGATTTCAAAGAGGTAATGAGTTGGGATGGTTTTAATTAGCTGGTCCGTGTGCTTCGTCGAGCTTAAGACGTTAAACAAGCGCTTCTCGGGAGGCAACCCGAGTGTTTTTCATTTCTCTTCTTCTTGATTTGATTGCGTGATTGTGTGTTTTTGTGGTGTTCAAGGCCCTTGAGTTGTTGTGGTGTCCTTTGTGGTCTCGTAGGCGTTGAATTTCTGAAGTTCGGGGTCCGTTTTGGGTTGATTTGACGGTGTTTTGGTCGTTTTTCGTCGAGGTGAAAATTTGTTTTTGAGCTGAGGAGGTGCACGCCGTGCACCGTGCACGGTTTGGTGCACGTGCTGTCCAGGAGGTTTGGAAAAAAATTTCAGCTGCTTGATGCACGCCGTGCATCCATGCACGCCGTGCACCCTGCACGCCGTGCACACTTGCACGCCGTGCACCTGATCTTTCCCTTTACATTGTTTCGGTTTGGTCAGTGGTTGAGTCATCTGATTCTTGATTTTCTGGTTTGAGTCATTGTTCGGTTTGGTTTTGGTTCACCCAACTCACTTGACCCACCCGACCCCCCCTTTTACCCCCAGCCACCACCCTCAACCCGGCCGCCGCCGCCGCCAGCGCACCCTTAACCCGACCGCCGGCCTTCCTCAATCGCCCGACGCCGCCGCCAGCTTCCATCTGCCAGCCAGCTCCGACCGCCCACCAGCCCAGCACACCCGTCACTCTCTCTTTCCCCCAGCCGCCGCCGCCGCCACCAACATCTGCCCACCTCCAGCCGCCCGCCGACTCCAATCAACCGCTCGACGCCACCACACACCGCCCCGCCGCCGCCACCAGTTCCATCCCACCCGCAACACCCGCCCAGCCGCCGACTTCCCGACTGCCAACAACCAGCCGCCGCCACCCGTACACCAGCCGACCCGCCCGCCGACCACCAACAACAGCCAAATCCCCCGCCACCCCCTTCTGTTCATCCGACCCGACGCCGCCACCTCCCATTCCCGCCGCCGATTCTGCCCAGCCCCACCCGACCGCCGGCCTTCCTTCTGCCCAGCCCCACCCGACCACCCGCCCGCCGGCTCCCTTCTCCCACCCCCGCCGCCACTCAATTTCGTCTTTCCATTCCGCCCTGCCCCAATCTCAGGTTTCTTTTTGGCTTGTATTTTCTGATTTGGTTGCTTGAGTTAGTGGGCCGTTGGTAGTGTGGTTTGATTGAATTTTGATATTGTTGGCTTGCTTTGATTTGTGGAGTGGGGCATTGATTTTGATTGTTAGGATTTTGATGTGAGGGGTGTGGTTTGTTGAGTTGGTTTGTTTGTTTACTTGTGGTGTGGTGTTTCTTTGAGTGTTGGCAGATTCTAATTGCTTAGTTTAGGGTGTGGGATTTGCTTGGTTTCATGTGAGCAGGTTTGGGATTATGGCGTTGCTTGTGTCCATTGTTGTGCCGATTTTGGCTTTGTGAGATTTGATTGATTGTTCTTGATTGGTGGCTGATTTGATTATTCTTGATTGGTGGACGTTTGCACAGGATTGGTGGTGGCTTGATGGGGGCAGCATGTTGTTTTCTCGTGATTTATTTGAATGGTGGAGTTAGGTGTGGTTGTTAGTGTTTGACTTGTGATCCTACTCCGTGCCTATCTTTGTGATGTGTCTTTTGTTTCTACAGGTTCTGAATTCGGGGACCGAATTCCATTCTTTGTGTGAGGAGGGGTGGGGTTTATCACCACTAATTGGTCTAATTTTTATATATTCCTCCTTACATTGTGTGGACTTAGGCTTAGAGCTTCCACTCTGAGTCCGGCCCCTCCAGCACTTGGGCAGTCTTTCCACCGCCTCCCCCATTTGACGGCTACCATCCATGGTCACAGTGGCCTGGGCACCCACGACCACCACCCCACTGAGAGCCACAGGATCACTCACCACTTCTCAGGACTTTGGATTTTTCCTTTCTTTTATTTCTGTTTATGACTGCATGTTTTGTTGTGTTTGACTTCTGATTTTCTCTTTTCATTTCTGGCTTTGCACTTGTCATGTTGTTGGATCACACATCTCATCCGTACTCTCATCTTGTCGACTATGGGTTGTGTTTGAGTGGTGTGCCCTCCCTTGTTTTATACAGGTACCCCTGATTCAGGTCCTCGTCCTGAACAGGTTACTTGACCCGGGATTCCATCTTCGGCTTCTCTTCTTCACCGCGCGGTATATTCGTTCCACCTTATCCTCTCTCTCTCTTGATCATTGAGGGCAATGCTCATGTTAGTCGTAGGGGAGTTTGAGGTTTGGTGTGATTATTTGTCGGTAGAAGTCTAAAGCTATGTTTTGATGTGTTGCATGATCTTAATTGAATGTCGAATTCCTCTATTGTAGAATCGTTCGGTTCTTGACTTTTGATGTTTAATTGACTTCAAGCCTTCACAATGACGTTTAGACTGTCCTGCTTAGAACCTATAACCAGCATGTTAGCACTAATATCAAATGAGTCTGGGCCAGAACTGAGATTTTATCACTCTTGCATGTTGGTTGATTGGTTTGATACGTGTTTTTGTACCGCTCGATAACACCGGTCTAAGATGATGAAGGCAATCAGAATTTTCACCCTTTTCCATGTCTTTCTTTACCCTTTTTGATCTTTTTGATCCTTCATGATTGTGGCTTGAGATTAGACGGAATCCAATTCGAAATCTTGTGTGAAAGTTGTAAGGGGCTAAGGATCAAGTGGCTAAATTGTGAAAAAAAAAATGCTCAAAAGGAAAGCTAGGCAAGATCGGCACCTAAGTGAAGTGTCGGGTTGAGCACTAAGCAAAAGGGCAAAGGCTGTGAGCTAGGCAGGTTCAACACCTAAGTGAAGTGTTGAATCGAGCACTAGTATGCAGTAAGAAAAAAAAGAAAGAAAAAGAGTTCTCAAATGTAGCCCTTGATCCTAGCCAGAGTTTTGTAAAGTGCGGATCTAGAAGCGGATGAAGTCGAATCGATAGCCACATCATAATCACTCACCACTTACGATCCATGTCCCGATTTCAAGTCCTTTTGATTAGAGTTGGTGTTGTCGTGGTCGGTTTTGCTGTGTCCCAATCAACCACTACTTGAAGTGTGCAGAAATTAGTGAGGTTTAGACTTGTTTGGTTGATGTTCTTGCATGTGTAGGTTTAGTTTGTTCGTGGAACAGTTTAAGCTAAATTGTGATTGCTTGAATCTCAATGGACCGAACTTGTCATTTGTGAACTTGGATGTTTTCTAATTCATTTGCTTGAGGACAAGCAAAGCTTAGTCGTAGGGGAATTTGATGTGACTTTAATTAGTGCATTTTAAGCTTATGAATGACCTTTGAAATGCCCGTGTTTATTCGTGAAATGACATGACTTATATGCTTTTATTGAAGTTTTGTGCAAAGTGTCATTTTGTTGTCCGGTTGCCACTTTGGAGCCAAATTCGTGGTCTATTGGAGTTGCCTCTGTGCATTTTCAGGTTATGGCATCAAAGTACGGATGACAAGGAGCGCATAGGAGCAAACGGGAGGTCATTTGGAGTCCGGACGAGGGAGATATGAGCGTTGCAAGATCGGGTTTTCTGCAGAGTGCAGGGGTGCACGCCGTGCAGGTGTGCACGCCGTGCATGGGTGCACGCCGTGCAGGGGTGCACGCCGTGCACTGTCCCCTGCACTATATATACCTTCGTTTTGGCCATTTTGGAAAAAGATATCATATCTCTTGAACCCCAAACACATACCCACGAACCCTCAAACCCTAGAACACGTTTTTGGAGCAATTTGAAGCCATTGGAGCTAGGATTGAAGCCAACAAACCTTGGGAGAAGTGCTTACAAGTGGAGAAGTGAAGATCATCTCAAGGATTCATCCATGGTGTTCTTGGTGACCATTCTTCCTTCTTTTCTCTTTACTCCCTTGGCCATGTGTGGCTGAGTTTCTAGGGTTCATCTTGGATGGGTAGATTAGTTGTGCTATGATAGAGAGATGATTGTATAGAACTTGCCATGATTGATCTTGGTTGTATGAGGATGATTCCTAGACTTGTTCTTAATGCCATTTTATGCCATGTTTGCTTAATTTGGTCCATTCATTGTGATTTGATGCATGAGAGTGCTTGGATTGCATAGATTGTAGGTCTAGGGATTGAAGTGAGTGTGTTCTAAGAGATTAGATCATCTTATTTCAACCATTTTCACTTGATTTCTCTCTTGGGTATTTTATCGAACACTTGGTGTGCATGTGGATTTTCATTCAATTGAGTTTTAAAATGCTTTTTGGTGAATCTCTTAGTGTTAGGGCATTGATATGAGAGTGTTGTGCCTAGCCTTGTGGTCATAGAGTCTTAAGAGAGGGTCTTGTGTCTTGGCATTTCATCAAACACTTAGAATGCATCCTTTTTCACTTAGCTTGAGAGCGAGAGCCTAAGTTGAGTGGTATTAGGATAGGGATTTGGTGCTACGAGAGTGCATTGAGTCTATAGAAGTGAAATGCATGGTCATCCAAATGCAAACTCGATCTTGATTGACTTGTTTGTTCAATTTGTCCTCTTGAGCATGATGAAACTACCCACCAAGAGAGCCCCCTTTGTCTTTGATTTGAACCACCTTTCTTCTTGCTTAATCTTTGTTAGTATTGCATTTCTTTGCCTTTGTTTCTGATTTTCTCGTTCAAACCAAACCAATTTCAAATGTTTAGACCGTCTATGAGAAGTGTGAGTATTGGTCTATGAGAGGACCCCGTGGAATACGACCTTGGTAAAATCAGCTTTTATCAGTGCTATTGATGAGCTGTAAAACAGTGATCAAATACTACCAAGCTAAAAGCTAAGCAGATCGTATTCCACAGGGTTTCTTCTAATCGTCTACTCAAATATGAAGGCAATTTATTTAGGTTTAAACACTTTGTGCGTGGTGTGAGTTCCACGACTTCTAAACTAAGATGCAAGAAAATTAAAATGAAATTAAAAGACAGAATGATTGGCTGGTTTAGGCAGACGATAGACAAGCTCAGATTTCAAATCCCCCTTAGATCACCAAGGCAACAACAATCAACAGATCAACGGATTTCAATTCTCGTTCAATCAATTTCTATACACCACCATAACTCCTAACCCTTAGGTTTAAGACCAGCGAACGTTCGCTCTATCCGTTCTAACTACCAAGATTAATTAGCCGCCCGGGTACGGTCGCCTCTTGCAACGACTAAACTAACTGGTGCAATTACTAATGATTTATGAGTTACTCTTGAAGCGAATTAACCCTAACTGGTTCCTATGAAAGGCACACTCCAATGATTAGGTTAACTTGTTGAATTGATGTTCTAAAGTGAGGCGAGCGTTCGCTTCTATCCTCAGCTTAACAAGAATCTAATCTAGGTGATCAAGAAAGACAAGTTTATGCGCCAAAGCAGGGAAGCTGTCTGGCGACTAACCCTAGCTTGCATAAACCTAATCTAGGCGACCAACCAGAAAAGAAACATAAACAATCAAGAACAAAACAACCATGCAAGGAGAAACTTATTGAACTTTGAATCTAATTACCGCCGATTCGTGACCGCTTTAAAGCCCTGGGTCAATTAGGGTTCATCTAGTCTAAGCTCTATGAGTTTAGCTACTCATGTTCATACAAAAAGAATCAAAGGCAAAGACAGAGTTCATCTTGAACAGAGGAAGAACAGAAAAGGATCTGAAAAACCTAATTAAGACGACTCCGGCAGAACTTCGATCTCCGGTAATCTACACTCCTAGCTCCGAGTCTTCGAGATGAAAGGGATGGCGTCACGATCTCTTCCTGGCTCTTCGAACTCTAAACTCTGCTCCAGAACTCGGGAGAATTTTGAGATTAATTGGTATTATGAGGTATATCAGATTTTGGGCCGCCGGTTAAGTATTTATACTTAACCCTAATACCACCGGATTTTGCCTGGAATTTTCGCCGAAAACCTAAGGGAGTTTTCGCCGAAAATTCCTTTGTAAATGGGATGACTGCTCGGCTGAATTCTCCTGTGATTTTCAGACCTCCGGTTCTCGGCGAATGGTGAACCTGTCGTTGGCGATTCACACAAATAACTAACAAAGCTATAAAAGCTAGGGTAGATCGTATTCCACGGGCCTTCTATGATTGACTACTCCAAAAACTAGCAAAATACTCGAATGCAAGCACTTTGTGCGTGGTCTGAGTTCCACGACTTCTAATTCTACGAAATGCAGAGAAATTTAAAAATTAAACTAAAGCAGATTGGAAATTAGGGTTGAAAACAAAGATGACAGACGAACTTAGACTTTGAATCCCCCTTCGTTCCCCAGAGCATTGGCAATCAACAGATCAGCGGATTTCGATTCTCATTCAATCAATTACTAAGACACCACCATAACTCCTTACCCTTAGGTTTAAGACCGACGAACGTTCGCTCTATCCGTTCTAACTACCAAGATTAACTAGCCGCCGGGTACGGTCGCCTCTCGCAACGACTTAATTAACTGGTGCAATTACTAATGATTTATGAGTTATTCTTGCAGTGGATTAACCCTAACCGGTTCCTACGAAAGGCACGCTCCAATTATAAGGATAATTGTTCAATTCGATGTTCTAAAGTAAGGCGAGCGTTCGCTTCTATCCTTAGCTTAACAAGAATCTAATCTAGGTGATCAATCCAGACAAGAAACATGAACAATGAAGAACGAATCAAACATGAAAAAGAACTGATTGAACTTCGAATCTAATCACCGCAGATCCGTGACCGCTTTAAAGCCCTGGGTTACTTAGGGTTCATCTAGTCTAAGCTCTAACGAGTTTAGCTACTCATGATTATTACAAAAGCAACAAAGACAAAGAAAGAGTTCATCAGTCAGAGGAAGAACAGAAAAGAATCTGAAAAACCTAATTTAGACGACTCTGACAAACTTCGATCTTCGGTTAAATTGGAAAGAAACGCTCTTGTTCACAAATGATAAGATCGATTAAATTGGAGCTCAATCAAACACAATGAATTATTAGACAGATCGATCCTAGAACAAGAAACCTAACATGGATACAGATCAGCAAACTACTTGGTCTCACTAATAAATTGCACACGACAAGTAATTAGCAACCAATTACGCACGAATTTGACTTAACCGACCAGACTCCTCACACAGGATATATATAGTACAATGGGAACTCTCACTCTCTGTGTTTAAGGACGTGTTTCTGCTCTTGATCATTTTCTGTTACTGAATTCTGTCATAGGTTTGCAATTCGAGCACATCTCCACCACTGTGACAACACGAGTATATAGTCAAGAAGGACTTCCCTGCTAAGACCGTAATGAATTCTACACTACTTGGGTTTATGATAAGATGGATGATGGGAATGTATGATGATGGCTTGGTGCGGTGTAGCTTTCGACTAACTTCCCTCGAATCTAATCTATGGCTTCCTACCATCTAACCAGACATGGGTGGAATAATGAACGCTCGTCCTATGATACCCTCAAGCAACCTAGCACTTATTCTTTTTCTTTACACAATTTTTTTCTTTTCTTTTGAACTTTTCTTTTGACTTCGTTCTTCCATTTGTAGGGAGAAGAACGTTTTATTGAACTAGAAACTTTGAAACTTTTCTGATTTTTTTCTTTTCTTCACTTTTTTTTTTGAAATTTGCTTCTTTTTCTTTTTTCTATTTTTTTTCTTTCGTGCCGAATTTTCTTTTAGTTGCTAGAGGGGTTTACACGTCTGGACATATTAGCTAAGACCACCTGTTTAATGGCTATAGGCAGGTTACCACAAACCGACTTCCGGTAGGTCAATCTAAAACTACAACCACAGGGGATCAACGGGGAATGAAAGAAATGGGGAATGGCTGTAATGTATTATCGAACCGAAAGAACAGGCCAAGCTCAAGGGTCTACACCTAATGGATTTATCGTTTGGTAGGCTATCTGGCTAAGTAGCTGAATCTAGGTGCCCCTATCCTTCTAGAACTCGTGTCATCGTGTGGTCTCGAGTAGGTCTCATGCAAATTCTAACTCATTCAAGCAAACAGAAAACCACTCAGAAAGAATTAAAATTGCAAGTTACGTGCAATTGATCAAAAGCTCACAGTTGGTTTGCTAGTCGGATTCGGTCATTTTCATGCAATCAAGGCTACAAACTACGAGTGTGATTTAAAATTCTGTTTGACCAGGCAATTTAGCATCAAAGTATACAAGTTGGTTCTCAAGTTATAGGTTAAGCAGTCTAAGCATCATTATGAAGGTTTGAACAACAACTTAACATCAAAAATCAAGAACTGAGCCATTCTAATGCTAGAGAGACTGGAATGGAATCACGAGGCACACATAAAACACAATTAAGGGCAATCAAGTTCACGCAAGGTTCTCTAGCATCCTACCCCACACTTAAATCGGACTGTGTCCTCACAGGACTAAAATTAGAGTTCAAAGTGAAGTAGAAGAACCTGGACCGAGATGATTGGCGTAGGGGATGAGCACGGGTCCTCGGAGCAGAGGGAATCTACCAAAGCGAAGCAAAGGGAATCTCCCAACTGCCTACAAAACAAAAACAAATAAAACATAAAAAGGAAACCGGGACAAGTGTCCCGGATCCACACAGAAAAAAGTTGGACCGAAATTCGAAAAGAATAAATAAAAAGAAAGGACAAGGAAAAGGGCACCACCTGATCATGGCTGCTCAGGGGTGTCGGGGGGTGGAAAGTGGAGGTGCTCGCTGAGCTGACGTTGCCACGCCAGCTGTGCCTCATATCGCCTGTCGGCGCGGCGCATATGCTGCTGCATAATAGTCCATCTCGCCTCTTGAGTGGCGTTGTCGGTGATGCGCCACTCCTGCAGTCGCTCATACAGCTCACCAATGTCCGCGGGGAGCGGTCGGTGCTGAGGGTGAGGCGCCTGGTATGGATCTGGAATGTGCAGCGACGACTGGTGTGCATACCCTGCCTGATGATGTGGCGAGGGTATATAGTCATGGAATTCTGGCTGCGGCTGGGGCTGCTGCTGCTCAGTGTCATCTTCTTCCTCCGACTCGGCTACATGCTGGAGTGGAGGATCTGCTGCCACCTGGGGACTGAGGTCCAGCTCTAGGTCGTATTCGACCGCTAAGTCTCCTCCAACGGTCCTAACGTGGTGTCGTGGAATGTTCGGGCCATATTCATGGCTGATGCCGAAGGAGATGATGAGCTGGCCTATGAAGTTACCTTCCAGGAGTGCACGAGGTAGCTTCCGCCTCTTGGTCTTCTGGCGGAAGATGCGAGCAAGCACCCATCCGGGGTGAAGAGGGTAGCTCTCTCGGATGGCTCAGAGAAGCATAAGCTCCTCCTTGAGGATATGGTGGCGATCCTTGTCTGGAACATATAAAAGAGATCTACACCAAACCATATGAATAAATTTAAAGAGAGGATGAGAGAGCGACTTAACTGAGTTATGCTCCCCAAGGCGATCGCCAGGTACTCCTGTCATGTGGCTCCAGAGTGCATGGTAAGCCTCCTCGTCATCATCGTCGCCCCAGCCGAGGTGATGTCCATGATAGTGCTCGTAGGGGATGCCTAGATGAGCAGCAAACTCATCGTAGGTGAGCTGCCTGTATACTCCTCCCAGATAGAAGGTAACAACCTTCTGGCCTTGCCTCCTCTTATGGTCATCCAGATCAAAGGTCGCCCATAACTCCTGAAGGGCGATGTCTGGAAAGTCGGCAGCTATGGTGGTCAGCTCCAGGGGGCCGGCCGGTGCTAGGGCGTCATGCACGTTCCGGTAGTAGTCCTCGTCGTGCTCGCTCAGGGACTCCATGGAAAGAGGGCGTACCTTAGCTCCCCGGATGTGCTCGATCTTCTGGAAGCACTCGAAGTAAAAGTCAGGTCGACGAGCGATGGTGCGATGGTATCCAGCCCGGCGAGGTAATGCTGGAGGAGGGCCCTGAACGGCGGGTGTGACGGGAGCGGGGGCTCTGGAGGTCGAGGCGGCATCAAGTCGCGCCTTAGTCCTGCGCTCATAAGTGGTGTTCCTGAAACCAGAATGAAACCAGATCAGTCAAACTTAAAACCCTACCCCACACTTAGTAGAAAAACTCAATTTCACAAAGAAATGAAGAAAACCGAGTGGGGGTAAGTAATGCAGAGGAACGGTGATCATAGATAATAAAGTACATGCTTAGGAAAAACCAGAATTGGATAAGCACAATCAGAGTTCAAAGAGTCAAACCGACATTTAGAAAGTCAACACTATAGCATAATGAACCCTAATCATGGCAAGACTATCACAACTTGGAGAATGACGGTAAAATATGATCTCAGATGGCAAACACGATAATCTGAACGAGAATGAACACATACGGCAGCCAAATGATCAAAAGCAGTTCATGGTCAAACCGACATTTCTCACAAGTCAACATCACAAAGAATCAATCGTATGCATAGCAACACATGATCAAATGATATGAAAATTAAGCACGACACTCCCTAAGCATGCTAGAATAGTTCAACAAGTTCAGCTAACCTAGTTCACACGAAATCAGTCGGCACGCAAATCGAGGCAAACCGAAATTCAACCGAAAGTCAACCCCGACGAAATTCAGCAATCAATATGTCAAAAGATTCGTATTGAAAAGTTCTACACTTACCTTGAAGCCATGGATGCTAAAAATGAACGGTTTTGGAGAAATCGGTGAAAAACTCTGAAAACAAGGGTTTCGGTGAACTGGAGCTGTAGAGCTCCGATTCGAACATTCTAGGGCTCAACGGAATCAGAAAAGGAAGGGGAAGGGAGCGGCGGCGGCGGTTTAAAAAAAAGGTGGCGGTCGGCGGTGGTCGAAAACAGCAGGGGAGGGGTTTTTGGTTTGAAATTTTTGAAAATAGGAAAGTGGGGAGAGAGAGAGAGTAGATCGGATTTTAAGTGGAGGATTTTGGGCGATTTTCAAAGGAATTTTCGGCGAAAATAATAGGGAGTTTTCGCCGAAAATTTTCGTTCAAATGCACTGCCGGTTTCAAATGGATTTTCGCCGAAAACACCATAAATTTTCGGACCAAAATATGAAACAGGGGAATGGCTTCGAAAATTCAAAAGGCGATTTCGCCGAAAATAGGGGTGTATTTCGCCGAAAATTTTGAACTGCTCGGGTGAAAATATTTTCGCAAATCCGGCAAACTTCAGAAAATCACAGTTAAATCCACAAAAATCGGAACAACCTCAATCAACTTGCGACAGACACTACGACATGCAAACTACACACGAAAAATAATAAATCAAACAAACTGACACTTTTGGCTCCCCTGAACCGACTCTAAAACACTAAGTTCGACAAAAATTAAAAACGGACTCCAGCCGTGGGTTGCCTCCCACGAAGCGCTCTTTTATTAACGTCCTTGAGCTGGACGATACCTGGACGGTATTAGGAGACATCCCAACTCAGATTCTCCTTTACGCTAGCGTCGGAGTTCATGAAGTACAGCTTTGGGGCTTCTCCGGTAAGCGTGAATCTCTTCCCGTTCGCATGCAAGAGCTTGGTACGTCCATCGGGAAGATGATCGATGAACTTGAATGGTCCAAACAGTTCTCTGGAGAGGTCATCCTTCTTAAGTGTTACGATGGAAGGAATGAGGACTGTCGTCTTCTTCTTCACTTTAATCTCTGGCTTGGTATCACCAGGATCGGTGATCGTCAGTATTACCTTAGGAGAGGCTTTTGGCTTCTCCCCCATACTTGTTCCGGCGCCGGTTTCTCGGAACGAATTGGTGGTGTAGCTGGCTCGGTGGAAGACGGCGGAGCTTTTGGTCTCCAGACCATTTGAGTCTTCGTTTTCTTGTTTTCCCTCGAGGCCTGCTCGGTTTTGTACTCGGTGGTTTAGAAGAGGCTTGCAGTTCATTCTTCCTCTTTGGCGGCTAAAGAGGAACAGATCTCGGCTTCTGCTTGATAACCTGTCCAGCACCTGTAACAACAACAGATCTAGGCACACTAGAAGAGATATTAGTGACGGGGTTGACTGGAGTCAACTCCACGGTTTCAACAGCTAAGCAATGACATTCTTCATTCTTCGGATTATATTTCATTCCGTCTTTAAGGCGGAACGTGACAGTGTCTTTACCAACCCTTAGAGTCAAAGAACCATTTGGAACGTTAATATTCATTCCAGTAGTAGCCATGAAAGGTCGACCTATGAGAATGGTAGAATCATCCTTACTAGTGTCAATGATTACATAGTCAGCTAAAAACGTGAACGGACCACATTTAGTAACGACGTCTTTTATTTCTCCTCTAGGCGTTTTAAGTGATCTATCGGCAAAGACGAGTTGCATAGTAGTTGGTTCAAGTTCTCCTAGGTTTAATTTTTCAAATAAGCTCATAGGCATAACATTGACCGACGCGCCTAGATCCACTAAACTACGCTCTATTTCAATATCATTAATAACCAAAGGTAGCGTGAAAAAAACATGATCAGAACACTTAGCTGGGTATGGAGAGGTAGGCTTCTTGCTACGGATGTCAGGATATCCTTCCTTGTTTCCCTTCATACCAGTCTCGATCCTAGCATTTGGCAGCAATGCTCTAGGAAAAGGAGGCTTCACGACGTACGGTGCAAGAGGAGGATCATACTCCTTAGGCGCCACTTTCTGTGCTTCCTTCTTCTCTGGAGTTTCAGGCATCCTGCATAAATCAGAAGAAGTATTAGAAGATGAGCTTGAAGGATCTTGAACAGTTACCATCTTGGCTTGCTCCTTTCTCGGATTTGGCTCTGTCTGGCTCGGAAGTTGGCCAAATGGTCTACCAGATGCAAGCATGCTTGAGATGTTGTTCACGGCTTGCTCAATTATTTGTCCAGATGCTATCTGTTCTTGATTGAGAAGAGCTTGAGCCTTGAACTGACTGTCGTGATCATCGAGTCTTGTGATGATCTGGCTAAGCTTCCTGTCCAGGTCACTAACGTTGTTCTCTCTTTGATGCTGCTGCCCTGGATATGTATTGTTTAGATATTGATTCTGGCGGTTGCCAGGTGCAGTTCCATAGTTGCCCGGATTTCGATGCGGCGGCTGGTAGACACCTGCCAGCGGATGATTAGGTTTCTGATCCTGAGCTGGACCAGCTGGGCGGTTATTCTGGTTCTGGTTATGGTTGGCGCCATTATTGTAGGGAGGTCTGTCTTGATAGTTCCCTTGCTGCCTGAAGTTGCGGTAGCCAGCATAACCATTCTGATTATTAATGAAGCCTTGTTGAATGAAATTTACCTCTTCGGCAGACCAGACTTCTGCCTTACCAAAATTCTGACAACAGCCTCCGTTATGCGCGCAAGCTCCACACCATTCGCAATCGGCAACGTAGACAGAAGCTGCCGGCGGTTTGATTGGTGTGGTAGACTTCTTCAAATGCTTCTCTACCTCTGCCTTGATAGTAGCTTCGAGATCAAGCTTGCTCCTTGATCCTTCAGATTGTCGTTCCCAGTTCCTTGACTTGGAAGTACAGTTTGCGAAGTGAAGAAGAGCAGCTTCAAGTGTAAGTGTAGTGCAATCCCCTTCAGCTAGAGAGTTGACCCACTTGGCAGATTCTTCTCGAAGTCCCCGAGCAAAGATCTCAGCTAACTACCTCTGCTCAAATCCATGATGCGGACAGTTGTAGAGAAGTTCTTGGAATCAATTCCAAGTATCATATAAGCTTTCTCCTTCTTTCTGGGAGAATCTGGCAATGCTGTCCTTGATGGCAGTTGTTCTAGCTGGAGGGAAGTATTCTTCAACAAAGTCCTGAGCCAGAGTATCCCAATTAGTGTAGTAGCCAGGTGGTTTGCCACCTCTTAGCAGGGCCTTTCAGAGAGAACGGGAAAGCTCTCAGACAAAGAGTATTTTTGTCGAGGTTTCCGTTCTTGAAAGTGCTGCAGAGATCAAGGAAGTCTGCAAGATGACTGCACAGATTGTTTAGGGGCCTGCCTTCAAATTGTAGATCCCTAGAGATCATGGTCAAGAATGGAATCTTGATCTCATAGTCAGGATCTCCTTCAATGTGCGGAACGGCAATGGCAGATCGAACGCTAGTCGCGCTCGGCTTGTTATAGTCTGCTAGCACTACAAAAAACGCTATTTGGCGTCGGTCATACACGCGTTTTAGCGTCGGTCATGACCGACGCCAAAATAAATAGCGTCGGTCGGCAAGACCGACGCCAGATACGGTGACGCTATAATTTAGCGTCGGTCGTTTGGTCAACCGACGCTAAAATATGGTTTGACCGAGTGGGTGGCTGACCAACCCAATTTTTTCGTTTTTTTGTTTTTATTTTAATTTTTCATTTATTATTTTCGTTTTTATTTTTATTTTTTTTCTAATCTGGGTTTTTTCCAGATCTGTGTTTTTTTCCAGATCTCGTTTCATGGCTGCGTCGTCTGGTGCACGGCGGATGTGGCCGGTGGACGGCGGACGGCGGATGTGAGAGGCGGATGGCGGCTGGGATGTGGCCGGTGGTCGTCGGGTGTGGGAGGAGAGTTGACGGTAGCGGCTGAGAGGGGGGAAGAGAGTTTGAAGAGGAGGATGATGAGAGTTTGTTGAAGGAGGAGGAGAGTTTGGAGAGTTTGAAGCAGGAGGAGGAGTTTGGAGGAGGAGGAGGAGGAGGAGGAGGCTGGTGGTTGGAGGATGAGGAGGAGTTTTAGGAGAGAGAGGAGAGGATTGAGAGAGGTGAGAATTTGAGATTTGGGTTAAGATGAGGATTTAAATACTTACTTGTTTTAGCGTCGGTCATCGAAGGCAAAGGCAAAGACAGAGTTCATCTTGAACAGAGGAAGAACAGAAAAGGATCTGAAAAACCTAATTAAGACGACTCCGACAAAACTTCGATCTCCGGTAATCTGCACTCCTAGCTCCGAGTCTTCGAGATGAAAGGGATGGCGTCACGATCTCTTCCTGGCTCTTCGAACTCTAAACTCTGCTCCAGAACTCGGGAGAATTCTGAGATTAATTGGTATTATGAGGTATATCAGATTTTGGGCCACCGGTTAAGTATTTATACTTAACCCTAATACCGCCGGATTTTGCCTGGAATTTTCGCCGAAAACCTAAGGGAGTTTTCGCCAAAAATTCCTTTGTAAATGGGATGACTGCTCGGCTGAATTCTCCTGTGATTTTCAGACCTCCGGTTCTCGGCGAATGGTGAACCTGTCGTTGGCGATTCACTCAAATAACTAACAAAGCTACAAAAGCTAGGGTAGATCGTATTCCACGGGCCTTCTATGATTGACTACTCCAAAAACTAGCAAAATACTCGAATGCAAGCACTTTGTGCGTGGTGTGAGTTCCACGACTTCTAATTCTACGAAATGCAGAGAAATTTAAAAATTAAACTAAACCAGATTGGAAATTAGGGTTGAAAACAAAGATGACAGACGAACTTAGACTTTGAATCCCCCTTCGTTCCCCAGAGCATTGACAATCAACAGATCAGCGGATTTCGATTCTCATTCAATCAATTACTAAGACACCACCATAACTCCTTACCCTTAGGTTTAAGACCGACGAACGTTCGCTCTATCCGTTCTAACTACCAAGATTAACTAGCCGCCCGGGTACGGTCGCCTCTCGCAACGACTTAATTAACTGGTGCAATTACTAATGATTTATGAGTTATTCTTGCAGTGGATTAACCCTAACTGGTTCCTACGAAAGGCACGCTCCAATTATAAGGTTAATTGTTCAATTCGATGTTCTAAAGTAAGGCGAGCGTTCGCTTCTATCCTTAGCTTAACAAGAATCTAATCTAGGTGATCAATCCAGACAAGAAACATGAACAATATGAAGAACGAATCAAACATGAAAAAGAACTGATTGAACTTCGAATCTAATCACCGCCGATCCGTGACCGCTTTAAAGCCCTGGGTCACTTAGGGTTCATCTAGTCTAAGCTCTAACGAGTTTAGCTACTCATGTTTATCACAAAAGAATCAAAAACAAAGAAAGAGTTCATCATACAGATGAAGAACAGAAAAGAATCTGAAAAACCTAATTTAGACGACCCTGACAGACTTCGATCTTCTGTAAACCGCACTCCTAGCTCCGATTCTCCGAGGTGGAAGGGATGGCGTCACGATCTCTTTCTCGCTCTTCGAACTCTAACTCTTCGCTCCAGAACTTCAGAGAATTCTTCATATTCTGATTTCGAAAAGTTTATTATGATGTGTATCTCTTGTTTGGGCCGCCGGTTAAGTATTTATACTTAACCCTAATCAGCCGGATTTCTTCTATTATTTTTGCCGAAAATATTGAGGAATTTTTGGCAAAATTCCTTTGCAAATGAAGGGTCCGCCGACTGATTCTCCCTGAACTTCCTTCTCGGTTCGAAAACTTCATCCTTTCGCCGAAAGTTTCCTTAAGCTAACAATAGCCGATTTGTGAACATATTTTCGCCGAAAATACAAGGGTATTTTCGGCGAAAATTCCTTTGTAAACTGAGCAGGAATTTTCTGAACTTTGATTAACTCCTTTGATCAATCCCGGTGCAATCCTTCGAGATTCCAACGCCTTAGACACGTCCTTGGTTACTTATTCGATGGCAAAAAACCTGTCTAACATAAAAACACTAGAAAACCATCAAATAGACCCGAAATGGGCCAAGGTAACACAAATGGCACGAGATAGGGCAATCGATTGAATATTCGTTATTCTACCCTAAAAACCATGTCTTAAGCAAAGAAATGTCGCTTAAATGAGGCTGATAATCACGTCAAATCGAGTGTCATCAGCGAAAACTTGGTGTTTTCGCCGAAAAGTTCTTCTTGTAAGCTCTGTCAATTTCTTCATGAGTTTTCGCCGAAAACTCCAAGGGATTTTCGCCGAAAACTTCAGTGTAAATGGGAGCAGGATTTGGTTCGACTTGATTGACTCCTCTGATCGATTCCGGTGCGATTCCTCGAGGTTCCAACGCCTTAGACACGTCCTTGGCTACTTTATTTGACGGCAAAAACCTGTGCTAACATGAAAACACTAGAAAACCATCAAATAGACCCGAAACGGGCAAAGTAACACAAATGGCACGAGATAGGGTAGTTGAGTGAATATTCGCTATTCTACCCTAAAAACCAAGTCTTAAGCAAGGAAATGTCGCTTAAATGAGGCTGATAATCACGTCAAATCGAGTGTCATCAGCTATAAGAATTGAAATTGCAAGTTACTTGCAATGGATCAGAAGCTCACATTTGGTTTGCTAGTCGGATTCGGTCATTTTCATGCAATCAAGGCGACAAACTACAAGTGTGATTTTCAAAAATCTGTTCTGACCAGGCAATTTAGCATCAAAATATACACGTTGGTTTTCAGGTTCTAGGTTAAGCAGTCTAAGCATCATTATGACAGATTGAACAACAACTTAACATCAAAAATCAAGAACCGAGCAATTCTAATGCTAGAGAAACTAGAAAGCCACCGAGAAACACACAACACACAATTAAGGGCAATCAAGTTCATGCAAGGTTCTCTAGCATCCTACCCCACACTTAAATCGTTCTGTGTCCTCACAGGACTAAACTAGAGTAGAGAGATACGAAGAACCTGGAATGAGATGGTCGGTGTAGGGGATGAGCACGGATAGCCCGGAGCGGAGCGGAGTAGCTACTCGAGTTCCTACAAAACAAAAACAACAAAAAGATCAAAAGGATACCGGGACAAGTGTCTCGGATCCACACAGAATAAAAGTCAAAACCAAGAGGGTTAGGGGAATTTTGAAAATATTTTGACTCCTTTTTTTTATTTTTTTTAAATGGATTTTCTTGAATTTTTCGGCGAAAAGAAGTGCAAGTTTTCGCCGAAAATTTCAGTTCAAAACGTCTGCCGGTTTTCAAATAAGTTTTCGCCAAAAAATTTGAGCTTAAAATTGCCTGGAAAACACAGGGGGTTTTTAAAAGAATTTTTTCGCTAAAAATCTAGAGGGTTTTCGCCGAAAACTTTACCCTGCAGGATTGAAAATATTTTCGCAATTCCGGCAAACTTCAGAAAATCACAATTAAATCGACAAAAATCGGAACAACCTCAAACAACTTGCAATTGAAACGATGACACACAAACTACACACAAAAAATAAGAAATCAAGCAAACTAACACTTTTGGCTCCCCGAACCGACTCTAAAACAAGTTGTTTGACACAAATTTAAAACTGACTCCAGCCGTGGGTTGCCTCCCACGAAGCGCTCTCTTTTAACGTCCTTGAGCCGGACGATACCTGGACGGCGATCAAGAGACATCCCAGCTCAGGATTTCTCTTAGGCCCGAGTCGGAGTTCATGAAATATGGCTTTGGGGATCCTCCGGCAAGTGTGAACTTTTTCCCGTGTGCGTGAATTAGCTTGGTTCGTCCATCGGGAAGGTGACCGGAAATTTCAAATGGCCCGAACATTTCTTTCGAAGAAGCGTCCTTCAGATGATCATTCTTCTCCAGTGGCTCGGTAGATGGGGGCTGAGCAATCGGCTTCCAAACCGCCTTCGTCTTCTCTTTATTCTCCTTCTTTATCTCGCCAGGATCTTTAACGTTTGGTGATTCATGAGGGGATGCCGTCGGATCCTCCTTCTTTCTCGACTTTTTTGCCGGCAGCTCATTCTTCAGATTAGGGACCTGTCCAACACATGGCAAGCAAATTTCTAAAGAAACTCCAGATTTTTCATTAGATCTAGAGTTGACCGAAGCCAACTCCACAACTTCAACAGATAAACAATGCATCTCTTCTTTGACTGGGACTTGCATACCGTCCTTGAGGTGGAATGTCATGGTGTCCTTGCCGACCCTTAATGTCAATGAGCCATTCGGGACATTAATGGTAATGCCGGCTGTTGCCATAAACGGTCGGCCTAGGAGAAGAGTGACATCTTCCTCTCGAGTATCCATGACAACAAAGTCAGTCAGAATAGTAAAAGGACCACAACGGACAACCACGTTTTCTATTATTCCCCTAGGTAGTTTAACAGATCTGTCGGCAAACACTAAATACATGCTAATTGGTTTCAACTCTCCTAGGTTCAATTTCTCATACATGCAAGTAGGCATAACATTGATAGAAGCACCTAGATCAATTACACTACGATCAATCTTCACATCATTAATAGTGCAAGGCAAAGTAAAAGCACCAGGATCTCGACACTTAACTGGGGGAGGTATGGGTGTCGCCTGGCTCTGGATAGCAGAGCATTCTTCCTCGAGGGAGACGGGAGACAACTCTTCCTTCTTCTTGTTCTTCGCAGGATCCTTTGCGATTTTGTCAGCCTCCGGTATCACCTAGATAGCATCAATAACTGGTATCTTCATATTCGTGTTCTTCAAGTATCCATACCACTTTCTGTACCGGGTATCATGATCTTTCTCCTTTGATTGTGCAGCCTTAGGAAACGGAATCCGAGGCTGATATGGAGGAAGAGGTGGTGCAGGTGATGTCTTTGTTAGGGGGGAGGGGCAGTCACCTCCTCTTCTTCTTCTCTATCCTCCTCCTTGATCTCTGGCTTGTCAATGGCTATAGCATCAGGAATTATGGCCGGTTCAGGAGCTGCAGGATCGGGTAATTGCTTGCCACTTCTTGTGGAGATGGCCTTGACGTGCTCCTTCCTAATTGTAGAGTCGACTTGAACTGATGACTGATTAAGGAGGGGGCTACTAGTTAGCAAGCTAAGCATGTTATTCAACATGCTCTCCACTCATTGACCTCGAGCTTCATGTTCTTGATTTAAGACGGCTTGAAGCTTGAATTTCTCCTCATAGTTATCGAGCCTTGCCATGATCAGGTCGAGCTTCTTGTCTACTTCGATATCCCTTGTGTTCCTTGATGTAGATCTCTGAGGTTGATCTTGATAACTATCGCTCATGTACTGATTCTGACTCTGGTTGAATCCAAAGTTGTAAGGAGGACGCTCTAGGAAGCTTCTTTGTTGTTGAGGAGGCTGTCTGAACTGACGGTAGTCGGGGTAGCCTCTTTGATTGTTGGTGAAGCCTTGATCAATAAAGTTCACTTCCTCTGTAGACCAGTTACCGAAAATTTTCTTCATATGTTTATGTACTTCAATCTTGATCTGATCTTCACGGCTTGGTCGGCTCTTAGCTGCTCCAAACTGTCTCTCCTAGCTTCTAGACTTAGATGCGCAGTTTGCAAAGTGAAGAAAAGCAGCTTCAGGTGCGAGTGCGGTGTAGTCTCCATCAGCTAAGGAGTTCACCCATTCAGATGACTCTTCGTTCATACCCCAAGCAAATATCTCGGCTAGCTGCCTCCGAGTGAAGCCATGATGAGGGCAGCTGTAGAGGAGTTCCTGGAATTCATTCTAAGCGTCGTATAAGCTCATTCCTTCTTTCTGTCTGAACCTTGAGATGATGTCCCTGTAAGCAGTTGTTTTGGAAGGAGAGAAGTATTCCTCTATGAATTCTTGAGCAAGATCCCCCCAGTTGGTGTAGTGTCTGGGTGGCCTGCTAATGAGCCATCTCTTTGCGGCGCCTCGAAGTGAGAATGGGAAGGCTCGCAAGCACAAGGTATCCTTATCGAGGCTCCGACTCTTAAAGGTCTCGCAAAAAGCAAGGAAATCCGCCAAGTGTGTGCATGGATTATCATGAGGCTTTCCTTCAAACTGTAGATCCCTAGAGATCATTTCCAAGAAGGCGGTCTTGATCTCAAGGCAGGACCGTCTTCATTGCACGACACGAAGATGGAAGACCGAACACTAGTAGCACTTGGCCTATTGTAATCCGCAAGACTCTTTGGAGCAGCCATTGCGGTAGGGGAAGGTGGATCAGAAGTGATTTGCTTCGAAATTATTCTTAACCTGCAAAAGATAATAACAAGCACAACCGGTGTAAAATCGAAGTGTGATGGAAAATGAAAGATGGAAAGTAGAAGAATAAAATGCCAACTCTTCTTTCAAACAATATAGAAGAGTCCCCGGCAACGACGCCAATTTGATGAGCTGTAAAACAATGATCAAATACTACCAAGCTAAAAGCTAAGCAGATCGTATTCCACAGGGTTTCTTCTAATCGTCTACTCAAATATGAAGGCAATTTATTCAGGTTTAAACACTTTGTGCGTGGTGTGAGTTCCACGACTTCTAAACTAAGATGCAAGAAAATTAAAATGAAATTAAAAGACAGAATGATTGGTTGGTTTAGGCAGACGACAGACAAGCTTAGATTTCGAATCCCCCTTAGATCACCAAGGCAACAACAATCAATAGATCAGCGGATTTCAATTCTCGTTCAATCAATTTCTATACACCACCATAACTTTTGACCCTTAGGTTTAAGACCGGCGAACGTTTGCTCTATCCGTTCTAACTACCAAGATTAATTAGCCGCCCGGGTACGGTCGCCTCTCGCAACGACTAAACTAACTGGTGCAATTACTAATGATTTATGAGTTACTCTTGAAGCGGATTAACCCTAACTGGTTCCTACGAAAGGCACACACCAATGATTAGGTTAATTGGTTGAATTGATGTTCTAAAGTGAGGCGAGCGTTCGCTTCTATCCTCAGCTTAACAAGAATCTAATCTAGGTGATCAAGAAAGACAAGTTTATGCGCCAAATTAGGGAAGCTGTCTGGCGACTAACCCTAGCTTGCATAAACCTAATTTAGCGACCAACCAAAAAAGAAACATAAACAATCAAGAACAAAACAACCATGCAAGGAGAAACTGATTGAACTTTGAATCTAATTACCGCCGATCCGTGACCGCTTTAAAGCCCTAGGTCACTTAGGGTTCATCTAGTCTAAGCTCTACGAGTTTAGCTACTCATGTTCATACAAAAAGAATCAAAGGCAAAGACAGAATTCATCTTGAACAGAGGAAGAACAAAAAAGGATCTGAAAAACCTAATTAAGACGACTCCGACAGAACTTTGATCTCCGGTAATCTGCACTCCTAGCTTCGAGTCTTCGAGATGAAAGGGATGGCGTCACAATCTCTTCCTGGCTCTTCGAACTCTAAACTCTGGTCCAGAACTCGGGAGAATTCTGAGATTAATTGGTATTATGAGGTATATCAGATTTTGGGCTGCCAGTTAAGTATTTATACTTAACCCTAATACCGCCGGATTTTGCCTGGAATTTTCACCGAAAACCTAAGGGAGTTTTCGCCAAAAATTCCTTTGTAAATGGGATGACTGCTCGGCTGAATTCTCCTGTGATTTTCGGACCGCCGGTTCTCGGTGAAAACTTGGTGTTTTCGCCGAAAAGTTCTTCTTGTAAGCTCTGCCGATTTCTTCATGAGTTTTCGCCAAAAACTCCAAGGGATTTTCACCGAAAACTTCAGTGTAAATGGGAGCAAGATTTGGTTCAACTTGATTGACTCCTCGGATCAATTTCGGTGCGATTCCTCGAGGTTCCAACGCCTTAGACACGTCCTTGGCTACTCTATTTGACGGCAAAAACCTGTGCTAACATGAAAACACTAGAAAACCATCAAATAGACCCAAAACGGGTCAAAGTAACACAAATGGCACGAGATAGAGTAGTTGAGTGAATATTCGCTATTCTACCCTAAAAACCAAGTCTTAAGCAAGGAAATGTCGCTTAAATGAGGCTGATAATCACGTCAAATGTCGCTTAAATTGCACAGTTGCTCTGGCTTGTGGGAGCCCGACCTTGCACAGTTTGAGACTGGCGAGCCACAGAGGCCACGGTACAGAGACTCCTACCCCCTCGACAACTTTCAGGAGACACAGCACACGTAGTACTGGGATTGGGATCAGACACAGGGTCAGGCCTTCGTTACACCCAGCCAGCAGTAGAGTCAGTCATTTGATCCGCCCAGCCAAGAGCAGAGTCAGTCCTTTGTTCCGACCACCCAGCAATAGTGGCGAGCACCATCTCAGCAGCATCGTGGAGAGAGTAGTAGGGCACAGCAGCAACGCACCCCCGCACCGACGATACAGATGGATGCCACATATGATGATGACCATGACTTCGCCCAACCACCACCACGCTTTGGATTGCGACAGGATCCTAGACCAGCTATGTGCGGCACAGGTGGGCATTTGGCCAGAGATCATGCTAGGGGTGGGCGTAGAGGTGGTGGACGTAGACGTGGATAGAGGCTTATACTACTTTGTATTTCATTTTCAGACTTGTCGTATTTCATTTTCAGAGTTGTAGTATTTCATTTTTAGAGTTGTAGTATTTCATTTTCAGACTTGTCGTATTTCATTTTCAGACTTGTAGTATTTTATTTTCGGACTTGTACTATTTCATTTTCGTACTTGTAGTATTATATTTGAGGAATGCTAGTTCGTATCTGCAACTTGTACTCCATATTTCACACTGGACTACACAGCTACAGTCCAGTACCCTGTTTGATAGTGGAGAATCTTGCCAGCTATCTCCCACTTGCCACTAACGCAAAGTCAGATGTTCACATGGTTTGATAGTGGAGAATCTTGCCAGCAGCCTCCCACTTGCCACTGACGCAAAGTCTGGTGATCACATGGTTTGATAGTGGAGAATCTTGCCAACTGCCTCCCACTACCAGATTTAATATTTATTGTTCACATGCGTCAAGAACGTTGTCATCTAAAAAAAATCATTTCATCTTTGTATTGCTTACAAATGGGGTTTGCATTCTGGCTTCGATGGGGTGGCGAACAAGTGGACAACACGACTTCAGGTCTATCTTACGTCGGAGGCAACCTTATCCGGCTAAGCATGGACGATATGCATCTCGTTGCGAGACTACCTCTATGGCAAGCATACCCGAAGTTCCTAAGAAGATGGGTTTGCCAAGCGCGACGGTTATTAACACTCTAACATGGCGGTGTCCCTTCTACATTGGCGGCGAACTTACGGCTCACTATGCAGTCCCCATCATGGGTGCCACAGGATTCGAGGTCGTGTACGACATGATGAACACGAATCCCTCCTACCGCATCGCTGAGCTATATTTTGAGTTCGAGAACGGACATCCTCTACAACAAGGCGCGGAGGGTGCAAGTGTGAGCATGTCATACGGGCAGACGAGTGAGCGCGAAGAAAGTAGTCACTCACGCCACACTACTGCGAGCAGGAGGTCACGGGAACCCATTGTGCAGCCACTTGATCCAAACTGGGAGGAGGGCAATGATACGCCCCGGGTTCCGAGAGTGGTGACGATCAAGAGTCATCTGAGAGTGAAATCAATACAGATAGGGATGCCGAAATCCACTCCGAACCTGATGAGATAGCAGACGGTGGCCCAGAGATTCCCATCAATCCACGACCTCCACCCGGTTCATACACCCCCTGATTGTTTCACGCATTTGGCGCCAGACATCGGCGACCAAATGGTAACTAGCAACCACGAGTACGACGTGAACAAAATTCCTAATTTTCACCTTGACGGTCCTGGATTCGCGCTTGGACAACAGTTTGAGTCGAAGGCGGACACACAACTTGCGTTCACGCATTACGCCTTGAAGAACAACCAAATGCTGACAACGACACGGTCTAAGAAGGCAGATCTGGAGCTCAAATGTGCTGGCTACAAGCACAACGGATGTCATTGGAGAATCAGACTCACTACCAACGAAAGCGGAATGTGGACCTTTCGTCAACTAAACCCATTTCATACATGCGAAGGGAGTATGGACAACATTAGCCCGAAGCAGCTCGATGTCCAAGTTGTAGCTGATGTTGTTTTCCATCTCGTGAAAGTGATGCCTCACGCTAGGATCAAACAGCTCTAGGTTGAGGTTTTCAATTGGTTCGGATGGAACATATCGTACAAGAAAGCATGGACCAGAAAGCAACGGGCAATGTAGCAAATATACGGCGACTGGGAAGGATCATACAACGAATTGCCAATAGTATTGAAGGCGATCCAGGACTGGAACCCCGATACACAAGTGGATTTCGTCACAGTTCCCGTTGCTTCAGAAACAAGAGGTACTGCTCTTCAGTTCGAACGAGTTTTTTGGAGTTTCGGTCCTAGCATAGAAGGATTCAAGCATTGTACGCCTGTGCTTATCGTGGATGGCACTTTCATTACTGGAAAATACAAGCATACATTGCTCATTGCTAGTTCGTTTGATGGAAACAAGAACATCTTCACTGTTGCATTCGCCATTGTCAGCGTGGAAAATCAAGAAAACTGGGAGTGGTTCTTCAATTGCATTCAAGAGTTCGTAACCGACAGACACGGAGTTTGTGTCATATCAGACAAACATGACGGAATCAAGCATTCGATGGGTAAGATCCGTAATGGATGGCATTGGCGTTGGAGCATACATCACTACGCCAACAACTACAACGCCAAGGCAAAGTGTCCACCCATGAAGCATCGCTTGACAGCACTATGTAGGTCTCATTAAACATTTCACTATTTTATTTTCAACCTATCATTGCTTACTAAACCTCCTCCATTGTGTGACCCTTGCAAGTAAAAAATCCTCTATGAGGAAATTCGAAAAGGGGGTCAGATCATTCATGAGAACAGACATTAGAATGGAACTGGGCCTCGTTGATTGGGTAACTAAGGATCAACTATATTGGTCGAGAGCTGTTGATTCATGCTACGATGGGACACAGTGGAATAATATGACATCGAACATTGCAGAGAGTGTCAATGGGGCGTTCAAGGAAGTCCGTGCACTCCCCATCGCAGCTCTTTTGGAGGCCACCTTCTACAGGCTTGTTGGATACTTTGATGATCGACGGACCAAGATTAGGGAAGAAGTGGAGACTGGGGCAATATGGACCAAGCTGTGTCTCAAGAGGATGGGGAAACGACTGAACAAGTCATATACCCATGTAGTAAGGACCTACGACTATGAGAATGGGTTGTTCGACGTGCAAACTGCGTCAAATATGTCAAATGGGAGGGGGAATAATACGCAGACAGTGAATCTGTATTATGACGACCACGACGGGTCATGCACCTGCAGAAAGTTCCAACAGAAAAAATGCCATGTTCACACGCTATGGCAGCCATTCGACATGCTCATCAATATCCGTTCTACTACGTTAACGACCATTACAAGCTGGAGACTGTGAGTCGTATATACGGTAGGAGTTTCCACCCAATTGGGGGCAGAAAAGACTGGATTCCACATGGAGGGTTGCATTTCATTCCCGACCATGATTAGGAAATTCGGTAGGCCACGCCATTCACGCATACATAACGAGATGGACTGGGTCGAAGAGATTGACCCTCATTGCAGTAGGCTGGCCACAACAGAAGGACTTGCACACGGGCAAAGCAAAGCAACAGAAATCCCAACCCATCAAGGAATGGTTAATCCGTTTTCATTGTCCTCTATGTCGTTGTGTTATATTACCCTTGTATTGTGTTCTATGTCATTGTGTTTTATTTCCCTTCCAGTTTTAATGAACTTTATCTTTGCTTTTCATCGGCTTGTTTATTTAAAATATGCTTGAATGAACTTGAAAACAAACAACCCAACATCAGTTCTTCGATTTTTTCGAATGTAACAAAGGGATACAATGAGTGACAAGGGAGACCCCAACCCTCCAACACTGAAAGATTACAACAAAACAACAAAACAACATAAACCTAACAATTAAAACATAACAACAACCACTTCATCCCCTTCAATACTCTTTCTATTCTAGTCACATTTAGAAAACCTATTCCCCTTAACTAGGGCATTGATATAACCCTGCAGTACTGAGTTGTGGGAATCGAGACCCTTCACCCGTTCTCTGAGACGCCGATTCGAGGTTCTCTGCCTCTCGATAACCTCGTCCTTCTCCTTAGTCACCGCGTCCACAGCCTCACGCACCTTTAGTTTCTCGTAAAAGCCACAACTCTTACCCTCCTTCTCGAGAGGGCACCCGAAATAGCGCTCCAGATTGTAGGCAATAGATCTGTTGCCCGTAACCCGCACTTGCATTCGACGAGGCCTCCTTCATAAACGAACAGATCCTCCTCTTCATGCTTCTTCATCTTGTACATTATCCTTTCGAAATCTGAAACTGAAAGACAGCAGTAATTAATGCAGCAAAACAAATGAGGAAGAATTGAAATGCAAACGAAAACTCCATTTCACTTACGACGATTCGAAGAGGCTATATTCCAAAATTGCTTCAAGATGCTGCCGTAAAAACTAACCAAATTGGGAGAGAAGATTGTGAGAATGAGGATTGAGGTGTGAAGAATGAAGGGTCCAAAGGGAGGTTTATATAGCATCTGGACTTGGCAACTCACCCAGCGCGACGCTCACTAGCCAGCACGGCGCTCCCTAGGGTTTCAAAGGCAACGGTCGGCTAACGGCTTCCTCCCAATGGTCAAGGCCACGTGGCATTTTGGAATATGCAGCCAGCGCCGCGCATTTGCCCCTATTTGGACATAGTTCGGAAATGTGTCATTGGGGCTACACATTCCTCCGAAACTGCCCCCAAAACTACAAAACTCAAGGCTTATGAAATTGAAGAACCTTTGAGACCTTTGAGTGGAGATGTAGTTGTGTGAAATGGTATCTAGAAAATGAGGAGGAGACCTCTTTTTATAGTCCATGGAGGGGTGTGAGAGTGAAGATTTGTGTTGGTTTATCCATGGATCAACACACCCTTTCATTCAAATCAAATCAAATAGAACACACCATTTGATTTCCCTCCCTTCTCAACATTTAATATGGCGGCAGAATTGGGTTTATTGGGCCTGATTTTTTAACAAAAAATCAGCCCAATATTGACCCAATAATCAGCCAAAAACCCGGTCCAAAAATCAGACCAAGAATCAGTTCATTTGGATTTCGAATCTAACCAGATTTTCAAACTGTAGAAATTCGAAATTTGAATTCAAGATTCAAAAAATCTAAATTTGAAACTTTGGTTTATTAATATATTTTTAGTGTTGCTATGAATATTAATAACCTAAATATTCTTAACCAGCCAAGTCACATACACCATGTGACTAACTTGGAATTAATAATTCCAACATCCCTCCCCATTTTACACCTTAGGTAACACATGTGACACCTTAGGTAATCATTCCATCGTTCCTCGATTCATAAAACATATGCATAAATGAAAATGTCGTGACAATTGAATTTTCATTTTAGCATATCACACTTAACAAGTATTTGAATAATGAGTGTCGAATACGATTGAACCCAATAACTCATTTGAATACTCGAAAATAATACACACATAAGTTGTATAGTTTTATGAAAAGGCAACCTTGACACAAATTGTATTATCGTAAAAATCTGGCCACTAATTGTTGATAAGGAGAAAGTAGAACTTATTTTATTTTTGGGTAGGATAAGTAATTTATTGGCCTTTATTAATATCTATTCTTGTTATGAACAGTTAGTTAATCATCGGAAAAATAAAAAAGGAAAAGAAATGGCGTCGATGGGAGTTGCAGTTGCATGGACTAGGAGCTTAGCAGTGGCAAACGATAATAAATTTACCCCCAAATCAAAACCATTTTCGGCCTCTCCTCCACCTACCACTGCTGCAGCTTTTCTAGGTTTCTCAAGACGATTGAGCACCACCACCAGGTCCACAGAGCTGCGGCGTAGTAGAGTCATGGCGACCCCGAACAAGGCAGAGGCTACCGGCACGGCGACAACTACGATTGAGAAATCAGGAATCAAGATCGTTAGAAACCCTCCCGAATCCAAACCTCTCCGACCTCGGCGTCCGATCTTGGCCCAAGTAAGCAAATCAATTCCTCCTCTTCTCTCTTTCCCCATTTTTGCCCTGTTAATATGTTATGTACGGTTCGTAGATGAAGTTTAAAGAATATTATCCAATCTTATTCATCAACCGCTAACCCTGGATTGAAAAGTGCTTACATTACAAATACTAAGCCTACAGTTAAAGCTTTCGTATGAACTCAACTCTCAACTTACATATTCTACCTTTGTACTATTGTACGTCCGCAGCCATTCACATTTGCTGTTTTGAATTGACACGACGATTGCCTGCCTACATGTTATGATGTCCCTGATAGTTGGACATCTTTGTATCCTAGTACATGTTTGATAGTAGTTATTGTTTGGTGAATTTGGATTGTCAGATGGGGGTGTCCTCCAAGTAAGTTTCCATGGACATATTCTTCCAGGGAGACGTGTTATCTTCTCCAAGGAAAGGTAAAGGTTTACCCTCAAGGATCGAATGAAGGTGTTGAGATCACTGCTGGTGACTTGGTTGAGTTCCCTAATGGGATGACCTGCACTTGGGACGTTTCGGTTGCCGTTGATAAGCACTACAAGTTTGATTAGACTCGGTATTGCCACGGTCCTGCCTCCAGTAACATATGTGTTTGGATTCTGAGTAGCTCAACTCATTTGGTATGTCTTAAACTCTTAAGAAGGCCCTGTTTTTTTTCCCCAGAAGTGCTGTGTATCTTTATCTTGAATTGATGGATGGTTGTATGAAGGTTAACAACTTTTCCAGTGTTTATTTCACTCACTGTTTCTGCAATTATGCTCGGCTTGAATCCGGGAAGAACTGTTTGAGGGGTCAAATATGTTGTTTTATGCAAACGAAAGGTTGGAATTGAGATAGGAAGCAAAGGTTAGAGCTTGGTTAAACTTACTATCCACATTGCATCAGACAGTTCAGATTAAGAGGCTTTGTGAATAAATATATCAGCTCATCTTCAGATGTTCAGTAGACCCAGTTTGTCTTGTCCAACTTGCTGCACCCTGCACCTCCCTTAAGAAGTATAGTTTGATGTTAAAATGCTTGGGTTTTACCATGGAACACTGGATTTCTGGAGTCTGCAGCTGCTGCTTGGTTATCTATAAAGATATGTGTACCATCATTGAACTCCAAGCACGTATCATCAAGATTTTTCTTCAGCCACAAAGCTTGATTTGTTGCTCCACTAGAATCAATAAATTATTCCTCTGTAGTGGGTTGTGCAACAATTCCTTGCTCCTATGAACACAACTGAGAAAACGCCTCATACAAGAGCAAAAACAGTACCGTATATGTATGATAACATGAACCAAATCTCATCTGAAATCGTACAAAATAATCTCATCTGAACACTTTTTCAGTCGAATTGCCTTGTCAGCGTACCAAAAAATTGAACGCCTAAGAATATTAGGGTTAGAATATGAGGACTGGAAATTTGAAGACCCTTGGCCTAGAAGCTGATCTTAGGCCACGTATTCACTAGAATTAATTATAAGTCTTCCCTACTACCTTTGGCTTCTTTCTCCATTGTCAACGATCACTGACTAAGAGCCTCCGTAGAGTTTGAATTATGCAGTTGCTCCCCATTCTTAAAAGTGATAAAGTCTTCCCTACTACCTTTTGGCTCCTTTCTCCATTGTATCCACCCAACGACTTGTTCAACGACTATGGCTCCGGCTGCTCTCCGTCTTTTTGCCTCCTCCGTCATCTTGGCCATGCTCTTGACTCTTACTTCTCAAGCTCAACAACGGGACATCAACTCCATCATCGGCCTTCACTTACATCATGACCCCAAGCTCAACCTCCCTATTCCATTAGGTAAGTTTTAATTTCTTATGGCTACGATTTCTTGGTTTCAGATCAGCACAATTGTTGAATCAATTTGAACAACTGCTCCGCAGATTCAATTTCTTATAATACGGACGGTGGAGAGCTGAAAGGAGACATAAAGAAGGAGCAGAAGCTGGTAGATCCTCCAGTTGGTGGAATTGATTCGGTTAGTAAGAGTAGTTTGTTAGGGCGGCGGATTATGGGATTCCAGAGGCGGAGGTGGTAACAGAAAGAGTTGATAAATCGGGAATTAAGGTGGTGAAGAATCCTCCCGACTCGAAGCTCGCTGCCCTCGGCGTCCGCTCTTGGCCAAGGTACATACATAGCCGATTGATTATATGTGTTATTGTTGTTGCCTGATCTATAATATTGATATTGATATTCAGATGGGCATTTGTTCCGAGCAAATTTCCATGGACATATTCAGCAAATGAGACATCATATCTATTGGAAGGGAAGGCAAAGGTATACCCAGAGGGATCAGAGGAAGGCATTGAGATTGGTGGTGGTGACTTGATTGATTTTCCTAAAGGGATGAGCTGTACTTGGGTGGTTTCTGTTGCCGTATACAAGCACTACAAGTTCAATCAGTAAACTTTTTTTTTTTTTACTTTACACTCTTTATCTATATTTGTATCCATGAATCATAATCTTGTTATGAATAATATTATATATTATAGTGAGTGTTCATGATTCACATAGGATGTTACTTTCACATAAGATGTTTCTTTAACATTGATCATAAGAATCAATGTCTTCCATGACCCATTCTTTTCTCCATTCATGTGTAATTATATGATCTCATTCATGACTCATTATTCTCTCTATTCATGTGTAATAATATTAAAGAAATCTTGTATGAGAACTCCCATTTTTTGTTCTCACCATGAAAACACTAATCTCCATCTTTTATTCTTTTAATATAATATAATGACTTAAAATACATCGACATCTTTGTAATTGATCCTACAATTAATAATTTCATTAATTAAATCATAAAATACTTAATATTTTAAAATACAAAATCATAACTAAAAAAAAGGCCAGTGGAGATCTTAATACGACATTTTTCCACGCAATCGCCAGTGGACGTCGTAAAAGGAATACACTCACAAGACTCTTAGATACACGAGGGAATTGGGTAGAGAGTGAGGCGGCTATGGGTAGTGTGGCAATAGATTACTTCCGGCACATCTTCAGTAAAGGAATGACGAACCTGTACCCAATTGTCGGATTGATCCCGAGGTTAGTAACTGCTGATGACAACCGAAGGCTGATGGCTCCTTTCTCGGAAGAGGAGTTTAGGATCGCTCTCTTTGAGATGAATCCGAACAAAGCGCCGGGGCCCGGCGAGTTAAACCCTTGTTTCTTCCAAACCTTTTGGGATGAGATTGGCAGTGTTGTCTTTGCCGATTGTCGCGAATGGATCGATAAAGCAAGCATTCCGGAGGGGGTTCGTGACACTAACATTGTTCTGCTGCCCAAGAAATAGAATCTTAGCACCATGTCAGATCCGCGTCCAATTTTGCTCTGCGATGTTCGCTACAAATTGGTCTCCAAAGTCTTAGCCAATAGACTTCGCCGTATCATTCCCCACATTATAGGAGAAGAGCAATCTGCTTTCGTTCATGGTCGCTCTATTGTTGATAGTGTGTTGATCGCAGCGGAGACCCTGCACACCATGAATACGAGATGATACGTGTAATTCGGTGAGATTGCCATAAAGGTTGATATTTCTAAAGCCTTTGATCGTGTCGAGTGGGATTATTTAAAGATGATGCTCTGCCAGTTGGGTTTCGCGGATGGTTGGGTAAACTGGATGATTATGTGTGTTACTTCAGTTCGTTACTCTGTCATCATAAATTCAATAAAAGCGGGTCCTATTGTTCCAGAAAGAGGTCTCCGTCAGGGGTGCCCTTTATCCTCGTTTCTCTTCATTATTTGCGCCGAAGGTCTTTCCTTCATGCTTCGTCAAGCTACTGCAGAGGGTGCGCTGCATGTTGTTTAGGTCTGCCAAAAATCTCCCCGGGTTTCACATTTGTTTTTTGCAGATGATAGTTTCTTCTTCTGCAAAGCTCAAACTGACAAGACCAGAACTCTGAAGCAGATTTTCAATGTTTACGCTGCCGCATCAGGACAAATCATAAATTTTGAGAAATCTGGTATCTTGGTCAGTGAGAGTACGCACCCGATGCTTGCGGAAGGAGTCGCATCTGTTCTTGGCATTTCGACCGCGTTTGATAATGACCATTACTTAGGTATGCCTTCTCTCATTGGGCGTAATCAAAAAGTGGCATTTAGGTATCTGAAGGAGAGAATTTGGCAGCGCCTTCAAACCTGGAGAAGCATGAAAATTTCAAATGGGGGACGATAGTTCCTGCTCAAAGCTGTGGCGCAGGCGATTCCCACTTACTACATGAGTGTTTACTTTCTACCAAATTTGCTTACAGCCGAGCTAGAAAGAATGATGAATTCCTTCTGGTTGGGAACAACTGGTAGAGGAGGAGGGATTAATTGGATGAGATGGGAAAGGGTTTGTGTGCGGAAGGATGCCGGAGTTATGAGTTTTCGCGATCTGCGGAAGTTTAACCTAGCGATGTTGGGTAAACAGGGGTGGAAATTCCAAACCCAACCTGGTGCTCTTGTCACAAAAATTTTCAAAGCTAGATATTTTCTAATTGGGGATTTTTTGTCGGCTCCCTTAGGCAATGGGTCGAGCTATGTGTGGCAAAGTATTAGAAGATCGTAGTAGGTTATTCGACGCGGGTCACGTTGGCGGCTCGACGATGGTCACAAGTTCGTGTGTGGGATGATCAATGGCTCAAAGATGATGCAAATCTTGGCATTGTTACAGATAGAGACGCTGCTTTGGACGGACTGAAAGTCTGTGATCTCCGAGTCCCTGGGCTGTTTGAGTGGGATCGTGAGCTGGTTGAGAGCCTCTTTGAGGAACGTGATGCTCAAGAGATTCTTGGCGTCCCACTAGGAGTAGGTGGTATACAGGACAAACTCATTTGGCATTACGACAAGAAAGGTTCATACTCTGTTCGTTCTGCGTATCGTGTGCTCATGGAATTTATTGACCCGAGACCGGAACTTGCCGTCGATGGAGCTTGGGCGCAGCTGTGGAATCTCAATGTCCCGCCCAAAGTTAAGACGTTTATCTGGTGTCTCGCGAGGAATGTGGTTCCGACCAGAGAAATTTTGCGTGGACGACACATTGCTGTTCCAGGTTCATGTGGTGTATGCGCTACATCTCCAGAGGATTATAACCATTTGTTCTATTAATCATGTGTAAATTACTCACATGTTTAATGATACTACATCAGTAGTTGATGATCTGGTGCCTATTCCTCATCTTGATCAGCCTACATCCTCAATTGGCATCCAATTCTCGACTTCTTCTACGACTACTTCTTGTACTTGTTCTTTGAAGTGATCTCGACTTCTTCTACTTTATCGTCAATGTCACCCTAGCCCCCTAGTATTATTATTGCTCCTCGCATGTCCCAATGGTCTAATCTTGGTTTGTTATCTCTGTGATTATTATGCTTATGGGACCTTAACCATTATTCCTATTCCACATCATATAAGGAAGCAACATATATCCTCACTAGTTAAAAGCAACCAATGAGAAAATTTGAGCCTTAGAAGAAAATCAGACATGTACTCTCGTATCTAGACCTCTACATGCCTCTAGTAGTATTGGGAGTAGATGGGTGTTCACTGTCAAGTAAAATCTAGGAAGCTCATTGGACCGTCACAAAGCTCGTCTTGTGGTTTGGAGGTTTCGTAAAGACCAGGAATTTACTATGACGAGACATTTGCTCATGTTTCTCAAATGATGACTGTCTGCACCTTGTTAGTTGTTTCATCACATAAGTAGTGGCCAATCTTCCACCTTGATCTCAAGAATGCCATATAGAAAAGACAACTTAAAGAAATGATTTACATGGCTCTGCCACCCGTGTACCGTATTTAAGATCACAGGTTTGTTTTTAATCTACATTGCTCTTTATATGGACTTAAACAGGATCTTTGAGCTTGGTTTAAGACTTTACATGCTACTATTCAGCATCATGGACTTGTGTAGAGTTACAATGATCTCTGTCTATTTATATGTAAGTCGAATCATGGCATAACAGTCTCCTTATACACGTTGAAGATATGATACTAATTAGGGATGACTCAAATGGGATCGTGGCCTTTTAGAAGGCAATGCAGGATAATTTTCACTTGAAAGATCTCAACCAACTTTCTTATTTATTGGGTCTCGAGGTTTAACGTTCCTCTCATAGTATTTTTTCCAGAAGAAGTATATAGATGATCTCACTAGTCTACACAACATAATGATTACACACCTTATAGAATGCCAATGGAAATGTGCAATACTCAAAGGATGAGAGTGACTTGATTTCTGATCCCTCCTTGTATCGACGGCTTGTTGGGATCTTGATATACCTCACTTCTACTTGATCTTGCCTGCTTTGTACAGGTTATGAGCCATTCATGACTAATCCACGAAAAACACTTCTTGAAGTTGTGTTTTGGATATTGCAGTATTTGCAAGTACTCGCACTATATGGGTATATTCTTTCAGGCTACTAGTACCAAAACTCTTTAGGCTTATGCGGACATAGATTACGCTGGTTTCATTTATACAAGACGATCGACTACTGGTTCGTGTGTTAAATACTATGAGACATGCATTGTGTGGTGGCGCAAAAAGTAGGGCAAAAGTGCAAAGTCATCAACTTAATCAGGATATCGATCAATGTCGCAGTTGTGTTCAAAACTTCTTTGGCTATCTCAGTTGCTGGCTAATCTTGACTAGTAGGTATCTCTCCCAATACAGATTCATGGAGATAATACGAGTGCTTTGCAGATTGCAGTCAATCTGGTTCTCCATGATCGAATAAAGCATATTTGAAACTCGTATTCACTATATTTGTGATCTCAAATTCATGATGTCACCATTCCAGTTTGCTACCTTAAATATGATGAACAAGATGTTGATCTCCTTGTAAAAGTAGTCTCCACAAGTCGATACTAGATCCTTGCTAACAAATTGATGTATCGAGACCACCATCTATTTGGGGAGGATGTTAATATATTATATATTCTCTTATTGTAATTATAATATATTTGTATAGAATAATTAAGGTAGCTACGTAATTATGGTTTAGGGGGACTCTCGACTAATATATATAGCCTTGCTAAGGGTCGTCGCAACTGTTATATCGTCTCTTCTTCTTCGGGCGTCATAAGATCTTCTTTGATGTGTCTATGGTTAGCTTACATATCATTAGTGAACCGTGTAATATCATGCCTTCCATAAATCTATAATTTTCTGTATATATGTATATGGCAAGCGTTCTAGTACCCATGTTATATATGTGTGTGTAATTTTCTATATATATGTATATCTCAATATAATAGTTGAAATAGTTGTATAATTTCTTCGCATTCATTTGGAGCCGGATCCAGCTCCAACCATTTCTTGGTTTGGAATCCGGTCCAACCCTTTCTCAGCCATTAGATCACCCTTTGACCCTTTGACCAATCCAATGGTCTAGATTGTTAGGGGTATTTAGGACATTTCATATATAATTTAATTATTATATTTAAATTAAATATTTTAATAATTTCCAGTGGACTACCGGCGACACTCCGGTCACCGGCCGATCAGGCTCCAGGGACTTTCCGGTGATTTTGCTCCGCACTAGTTTATTAGTTAGCTTCTCTTTTGGGGAGCTGTTTATCCAGATTTGTCAAATAGGTAAGGTTACTGCGGCGGAAGAGGAGATGAAGATGAGTAGCTGCTACTTCGTCGGAAGTGGCTTCCGATGATTGGATTCGAATTGTAGTCGTTTTGGTTTGGCTTGACATCGAAACCCAATGGTTGTTAGTCGAGAAAATCTTCTGAACGATTTTTCCCTCCTCTCTAATCATCATCGCGACGAGACTTGCGTATGTGAGCCTCAGGCTTCGTCGGACCACCCAAACCATCCCACTTGACTTGTATTAGCCTCATATTTCATTCCCAATAAGCAAAAACTTAACGGATTCATGAATCGGAGGAATCGAGACTCGCCAGAGCTCCATCGGATGACCAGAGGCGTCGGAGCTCCATCTTGTTTGAAGAAGACGATTAAAATATTAATTTGGTCACCCGAATTCCTAGGTCACAGTTAGGTCATCAAGTTTAATTTAATTACACATGTGATGCTAATATATAATTTTGTGACTAATTGGCTCAGTTAACTTTCTTAGCTATTACAAAATGGCCCTACCAGTTACGAAATTTCGTTAAGTTCCTATTTCGACCCGTTTCAAGCTTCATAATCAGATTTCGAATCAACCGACTCGATGTATAGGTGAGCTGGTTCAAGGGTGTAAATTTCATTGGGTATTAATTAGCAGCTGGTTTGACCAACTATCTCGTCCACTCGTGTTTGAACATCAATCTAATCTGGTCAGATCGATGCTTAACAGGGTGATAGCTAATAAGCTTTCATGATCAAGTAACTTTGTTGGGATAGCACAATGATCATATACTTGTTTTGTTATAAACAAACCAGCACACATCTTTGACAAGTATAACAAAATAGTTTTGTCGTCCATATTCATTTTTCCGTTCGAGACTGGTTTGACACTCGACTCAATTCTCCATGTGGCTACAATTTCTTCTTCTCCATCCCTATCCGGGGAGAAGAATCAACGTCCAAACTCCGACGACTTTTCCGCCGACACCCAATTAACTAGTTAACTCCTTTTTTGCTGATAACTAGTTAACAATATGTTTTTACGGTTAACTAGTTAACATATTTTTTTTGCTGATAACTAGTTAACAAGTAATAAGCAGATAACTAGTTATTTGAATTAGTTCACAGATTATTTTGATGATAACTAGTTAACAAATTTTCATGACCAATTTTAACAAGAATTTTTGTTAACAGGTTATCTAACTAGCTAGGTTGTTTTTACTTAGTTAACATCATGATTAAGATAACTAGTTAACAATATTTTTTTAAGGTGATAACTTATTATCAAAATTAGTTAACTAATTAACATAGTGAGTTATCAAAACTAGTTAACTAGTTAACTCGACATCATGACCAGATAACTAGTCAACAAGATTTTTAGTTGATAACTAGTTATAAAAAATAGTTAACAAGATTTTCAGTTGATAACTAGTTATAAAAAAATAGTCAACTAGATAACTTATCGAGTTAACTAGTTAACATCATAATTAAGATAACTGTTAACATTTTTTAAAGATGATAACTAGTTATCAAAATTAGTTAACTAGTTTCCAAAATTAGTTAACTAGTTATCTGAACTTGTTAATAGTATTTTGTTGATATCTAGTTAAAGAACTATAATGGTCAGTTAACTAGGTATCCAACTAATTATGTTGTTCTTCATTAGTTAACTAGTTAACTTCATGATTAAGATAACTAATTAACATTTTTTTAAGATGATAACTAGTTATCAAAATTAGTTAACTAGTTTTTAAAGTTAGTTAATTAGTTAACACCATAATCAAATAACTAGTTAAAGACTTATTTATCCGATAACTAGTTAACACGTTATTAGAAGAACAAATTATATAATTACATAATCAATTTTTGTTAACAGGGTATCCAACTAGTTAAGTTGTTCTCAACATCATGATTTAGAATAACTAGTTAACAAATTCTTAGACGATAACTAGTTATCAAATTTAGTTAATTAATTACTGATGTGACTATATTTAGTGCATTTTAACCCTTTGATTAGCCTAAGGATCTCCCATGTTTGATCTCATTTTGCTATGATTTATACGCTTTTATTGAAGTTTTATGCAAAGTGCCCTTTTGTTGCCGGTTGCCACTTTGAGGCCAATTCTATGTCTATTGGAGTTGTTTTCTTTCATTTTCAGGCTTGGAATTGAAGTACTGGTGACAAGGAGCACGTAGGATCAAACGGGAGGTCAATCGGAGCTAGGACGGAGGAGATATGATCGTTGAAAAATCGAGAAAAATGCACCCTTCAACTGAAGAAGTTTTCGGCGAGAACTCTAAGTTCTCGACCGAAAACCTTAAGCAGAAGGCGGACTTCCGATTTGTGAAGAAATTTTTGGCGAAAACTCAGGGAAGTTTTTGCCGAAAATATATGAAGGAATGTGCAGCCGCTCGGGTTTTCAAAGACATTTTCGGCGAAAATCTTACAGAATTTTCGCCGAAAATACCAGGCAATTCCAGCACAGTATATAAAGAAGAAGGAGGCGAAAATAAAGGGGGAATTATTAATTGGAGAACAACACTTCTTCAAAACCCTTTTCTCTCAACTTCTCAAATACTTTTCTCCTCATCTCCAATCCACAACCCTAGAGCAAGGTGCAAATCAAAGTAGAGGAGCTTGGATTGAAGTCCACAACCTTGGAAGAGGAGCTTGCAAGAGGAGGCCATGGTGTTCTTGGTGATCATCTTTCTTTCTCTTTCCTTCATTTCCTTGGCCATGTGTGGCTGATTTCTTAGGTTTCCTTGGATTGATAGATTAGTTGTGCTAGGATAGAGGTTGATTGTACAAATTTGCCATGATTGATCTTGGATTGTAAGAAGATGGTCTCTAGACTTGTTGTTAATTCCAAATTGTGTTATGGCTTGATTTGGTCTATCTTGAGTGTTGTGAGTGAAATCTTGCACATCAAGTTTTTGGCGCCGTGTGCCGGGGAACTTTCTCAATCCTTTGAAAGCATTTAGTAGTGGACCGTTCTATTCACTTCATTCCGTTTTAGTTTTGCTTCTTTGTTATTTGTTTTTGTGGTTTTGTTATCCCGCATTGTTGTACTACTTGGTTGTGTATTGTGTTGTGCGTGTTTGTAGGTCCCTTATCCACCTATCTAGTTAATAGGGAGCACGGTTGCAAGTAACACTACATGAAAATAGCCTTTTAGTCACAGTTTTTTAGTCACGGTTATATAAACCGTGACCAATTAGTCACGGTTTGTGGAGAACCGTGACTAATTAGTCACGATTTGTTAAGAACCGTGACTAATCAGTCACGGTTCACTGTAAACTGTGACTAATTGGTCACGGTTCAGCCTTAACCGTGACTGATTGGTCACAGTTTAGGTTGAACTGTGACCAATTAGTCACGGTTTACAGTGAACCGTGACTGATTAGTCACGGTTCATAAATCAAACTGTGACCAACTGGTCACGGTTACTGTTGAACCGTGACAAATAGTCACGGTTTTGGTTGAACCGTGACCAGTCGGTCACGGTTTTGGTTGAACCGTGACCAGTCGGTCACGGTTTAATTTATTAACCGTGACTGATTTGTCACGGTTTGGGTTGAACCGTGACAAATCAGTCACGGTTTGATTTATGAACCGTGAGAAACCAAAAAATCCCCTGAATGTAATCCAAAAATCCGTGTTCAACGATCGTTCTCAAAAAATCCTCCTTCGTCGACCTCAAAAAATCCCGTGTGCAACTCCGACCGTCGGAATCTCCTGGCAGCCCTCCCAAATCTGGCGTTTCCACCAATGATTCACCGGTCGCCTGAAAACTCCCGCCAGCCCTCCTCCTTCGTCGCCACTCTCAATTCTCAGCAGGCGTTTGCTCCAGCGATTCATCGGCCGCCGGAAATCTCTCGCAAGCTCTCCCTCATCCGGCGATTCATGGGCTTCAGAGGTTAGTTCGTATTCTTTGTTGGTAAATGCAATAGGCAATGAGGTCGAGTAATTTAGTATTCTAGTGAGTAATTTCAGTGGTGAGCGATTAGGTTTTCATTCCTGTTGAACCAAATTAAATTGTGGTGCATAATTTCAGTATTCTAGTGATACCACTGGAGGAAAGAAGAGGAATTGGGGAGGGAGAGGCAGAAGAGACCACTGGAGGTATGTGTGGCTGCCACTGATAGTTGGTGGCTCTGCTGATCAACCACTGGACTACAATTTCGGGTTCCCTTTGTGGTCGAGAGTGTCTATCTATTGGCATAGAAAGTGGAGACATCCAACTGGTTTGAGTGAGTTGAAATAAATATAACAGCTTAACAATTAATACTTGCTCTTCCTGCCTGATGTGATCATATACATATCCAGTTTGATCTGGGTTTTCATTGCTATCTTTAGATTCATTGTTACAGAGTATACCCTTTATATTAGGTCTTGTTGATATTAGGCTCTAAGAACAGGATGGTTTGCACGATGTATGTAGTAGGGTATGGATTATATACATGGTGGTTTTATCTGAATAATTTAAAGGGGGGCTTTCAAAACTGAGATGTTTGGTCATAATTTACTGGTTATGTACCTGTTCTTCTGTCTTATAGTACTGCATATTGCATACGTGAGGCTAGAAGATCTATGGCTAAAAACTGTTAAAATCGTGAGATTTAACACCAAATATGAGAGATTTTCTCATATGAAGAATACGAGTATGTATGTTGTTGTTGTGATTGTTGGGGTAACATCCTGCTATGAGCCAGTTTTGGGTAATTGGAGGGCTTCCTTCCTTAGTTATGTTAGCATACAGCAACTAGTTCATGTGTCATTGCTGCTATGAGCCAGTTTTGGGTCTCAATATTGAAGGTCAAATAGACTGCACTAAACAGCTAATTAACCATTTGATTTATTCATTTGTTCTTCTAGTTTTTGGTTTGAGTTTGCTTACAATCAAGACTCCACTTAGTTAATCATAATAACCACTTCTTCCTTGCATCTGTGTCAAGTGTTCTGCAATCAATGTTAACACAAGTAACATAAGAGTTTGAGTCCTTGCATCTGTTTCATTTGTCCTTGCTGCTGCCATTTTGTTTAATAGGGTAAAATTGGATTAATTGTTGATATGACATGTGTTGTGTACTTGTTTGAAGACTGTAATTTGATAAGTTAATTGTTGCGCAGGTAATTGAGTCCTCTAGCCAAGTACCCTTTTCTTATCAAGGCTGTAACTTCAGGACTTCTCAATTTCCTTGGAGACATAATCTACCAGGTACATGTTTTGGATGTCAAGTAGTTGGTGTTTCACAAGTTATTGGCAATACGCCTTAATGAGTTCACTGGTGCTGTATGATAAGGGTGCGGAGGAAGTATTATTGTCTAAAGCCAAAAAAAAGTCAGAAGGATGAACAAGAAGAAAGAAGCCTGTGTTCTCTCTGGATCGTGGTAAAGATAATCATAGTCCAGGTTAGGCTCTCCTCTTTTGAACATTAGTTTCACTATTAATTTCTTTTTTGTTTGCTGAATCTTTGGCTTCTGTGTTACTACTCTCTTCCTGCCACATCTTATTAGATGAGTGCTTTTGAATGACTTGCTTAGAGATTACATTCTAGATAAAGCAATCATTGGTGTCTACTGATATAAATATATAGAATGAAATGAATGAATGCCTGTGCCAATACATTATTTTGAGTCTTTTGTAGGATGTGTACTGTGCCAAAACACTTGTAAAGTGGACATAAAATGGGTTACACATCATCATCTCCATATGTGAAATCTACCTATTTGACTACATATGATATGATGTTATGTATGATGTATGATGTATGACCCTTATGGGATGATACAAATACACATAATTATCAAAATATGCAATATATTCGAGTGTGTCTGTATTCTTGTTTTATTATGTGTCCGTGTTGTATGGGTGGATGGACCACTACGGATACAATGCCATTACTGAAATACGAATGCTTGGTTTGGTTTGGGCCCCAACCCGAAACCCACACCGGTTAATTACAATAGTAACCATCATCCCATGGGGCAAGTTAAGTTAGTTTAAACGTAAGAAGCTATGTAATCGTATTTTCCAAACGACTGCTCTTTATTCCAATATGATGTGCCAACCTTGTCTATGATTGGTCCACTTGTTTCTTTTTTATTTATTATTAGATTAGATGTGTCATGATGTTTAACAACACAAATAGTATTACAACTAGTACTCATTCACACATTCAGTATATGTCAAATAGTACTCATTCACACATACAAATGTATTTGATGATTACTACATTAGTACATTCAAATTAATGTTGTACACTTATGAATAGGTTAATTTAATGGACAAATCATGGATTAATTTGCCTCGTAAGACACCTGAGTATTATGACGGTATCGAACAATTCCTCAATTTCGCTTTAGCGCATGCTGCTGATGGGACACATATTTTGTGTCCTTGTCCAAAGTGCAATTTCAAGAAATGGAAAAGTATAAGTGAGGTGCATGATCACTTATCCAGAAAGTGGTTCCCTAAGTATTACGTCAATTGGATTAGGCATGGGGAAGCACCAATTGAACATGAGATTGGTGGAAATAGTACAGTTCGAGAAGGGGCTGCAAATATTCCTGCCACGACTAGTAACGTGGCAGAGTGTGCAGAACCCGTTGAACCAGATATGATGCATCAATTTTTGAATGATGCGTTCGGAGTGCTTCCGCAGGAAGGGGGTTCTGGTGATCAAGGTAATGTTGATGTACATGATGATGAGGAGACGGAAGATGTATCAATGGCTGAGCAGAACTCTGAACCAAATGATGAGTTTTTTCGGCTAATGAAGGAAGGACAACAACCACTATATGACGGGTGCACGAAATTCTCCAAGCTATCATTCTTGATGTGACTGTACCATTTAAAGTACATGCACAAGATAAGTGAAAAAGCCATGACAAAGATCTTAGAGTTATTGAGAGAGGCTTTCGATTTTGCCAAGATACCAAAATCAATCTACGAGGCGAAAAAGGATATAAAAGCTCTTGGCTTGACTACATCAAGATAGATGCTTGTAAAAAGGATTGCATGTTATATACAGGCGATGCTTTACACAAGGTTTCGTGCACAGTTTGTGGTGAGCATAGATATGAGGATTCAACAACTAGTGGAGCTGGGAATGGGAATAAGAAAAAAACCAAAGCCTAAGAAAGTATTTAGATACTTTCCTCTAATACCTAGGCTTCAAAGATTGTACATGTGTCAGCAATCAGCCGAGAACATGATTTGGCATGCCACAGAGAAGAATACTGATGGGATGATTTGACATCCAAGAGATGCTCACGCGTGGAAGAAATTTGATGCTCGTTATCCAGAATTTTCTGATGACCCACGGAACATCCGACTCTGTCTAGCTACTGATGGTTTTAATCCCTTTGGTACAATGAGCACTTCTCATAGCACTTGGCCAATTGTTGTAGTCCCATATAACACCCCGCCTTGGTTGTGTATGAAACAAACAAGTCTTATGCTTTCAAGTATCATTCCTGGTCCGACTCAACCTGGTAACGACCTAGATGTTTACCTTCAACCACTGATTGATGAATTGAAGATGTTGTGGGATGGAGTCGAGGCATATGACTCATTTAAGAAGGAAAGGTTCATCTTGAAAGCAGCACTACTGTGGACGATAAGTGATTTCCCAGGTCTTTGTAACCTGTCTGGTTGGAATACGTACATTGGTACCGCATGTCCATGTTGTAATAAGGATCAAGAACCCCTTCGACTAAGACATGGTTCGAAGTGGTGTTTTATAGGTAGTTGTCGATTTCTACCAAGAGGACACCGATTTCGTTTGCAAAAGGCAAGGTTCAATGGTCAAACAGAGTTGCGGGATCCTCCAAGAAGACTTAATGGTTCTGAGATCTTGGAGCAATTGGCCAATGTGAATGTCACCTTCGGAAAGGGGCAACTAGCCAACAATGGTTTGGCTAGGAGGAAAAAATTGGAGCAATGGAAGAAAAAGAGCATCTTTTTCCAACTACCATATTGGGAGTTCAACGAGTTACGTCACAATCTCGATGTGATGCATATAGAAAAGAACGCGTGTGACAACATATTATACACCTTATTGAATGATAAATTGAAGCGGAAATATGACCTACTTGCTAGAAAGGATTTGAAGTCGATGAATATCAGAAGTGAGCTTTGGCCTTTGGAGGATGGGAAAACGTGTCCTGCTGCTGCGTTCACTATTGGTAAGCAAGAAATTGATGAAATGCTCAGAAGCTTGAAAGAGATATCTTTTCCTGATGGTTACGCAAGCAACATTTCACATTGTGTGGACATCCCTCATCGTAGGATGTTTGGCTTAAAGAGTCATGATTCACATGTCATCCTGCATGATTTACTGCCTATTGTGATACGAAATGTATTGCCTTTTGGCGTGTCAAATGTACTGGTTGAGATATGCTCTTGCTTGAAGCAGTTGTGTGCACGATCGCATTCCATACCCGACTTGGAAAAGTTACATGATCGAATTGTATTAGCTTCGTGCCATTTGGAGATGATTTTCCCTCCTTCATTCTTCACTGCAATGATGCACCTCTTACTGCATCTGGTAGAAGAAGTAAAACTTGGTGGACCAGTTCAATACCGATGGATGTATCCCATCGAGAGGTATATATAACAAGTCCTTATAATAGTACATTCATTTCTAGTTTCCAAATAATAATTGCAACACTGAACTATATATTTGGTTATTAGATTTTTAGGGAAATTGAAAACTTTTACTCGAAACAAGGCATATCCTGAGGGTTCAATTGCTGAAGGATGGAGGTTAGAAGAAATATGCACATTCTTCTCCCAGTATTTTGATGAGAGTGTGGATACAAAATATAATCAGAAAAGACGAGTTGCTGATGCTCCTAGTGGTTCTTATGATGATACGAATTTTAATTTCTCGGTGGGAAAGCCATTTGGTGGTACCGGGCAACCCTTTCAACTATCTGAGATGGAGATGCTTCAAGCTCATCGTCATGTGCTAGTTAACTCTACTATAGTGGAGCCTTTTCTCATGTAAGTCGTTGTCAAACGTTATGAAGTATCCCTTTGGCAGTGTGGCCTTTTACAATATCTCATCATAGTATCTTAACTTCAATCAATGTAGGGAGTGTAAGAATGCCACCGAATCTCAGATGGGCAGGAGACGTACAAATGCTACTGCGGTTCAAAGATATGTGCACCGACACTTTGTACAGTGGTTTAGTGAACGGGTAATGAACCTTAATTTATTTGTGACCTTAATGTGTGTACATGAACAATTATCTAATATTAGGTGACAAAATACCTGCAGATTCTAAATGATCCGATTGGAACTCATAGTGACGATCTCATCATGCTTGCACGAGGTCCAGTATCTTGGGCCACAAGATACACTGGATATGACATAAATGGATATAGATTCCGCACACTAGATCGTGACCTAACATTGAAAACACAGAACAATGGTGTTGCAGGTAGTTTTGGAACTAGTAGTGTATCTAGTTCATTAGATAACAATCCAATTCGTAGTGATCTATGGTATTATGGGAAGATAGTGGATATTGTGGAGCTAAATTACCATGGACGGTACACGACCTTGTTCAAATGTAAGTGGGCGGATACTATCAATCCGACATGGAACAAGATAGATGCATTAGGATTCAGATTGATCAATTTCAGTCACTTGAGAGATATAGGTGACAAAGATGACCACGAGCCATTTATTAGTGCGAGCGACGCACGACAAGTGTTTTATGTTACCGACACACGAGATGCAGACTGGTGCATACCAATTCACATCAAGCCAAGAGATACATATGAGATGGGTGATGAGGACGAACAAGAATGTCTACCACTTTCAAACCAATTACTTGTTACGGATAGCATTGTCGACTTAGAAATTGTTAGAGATGGTGTTGTTGCAGACTTTGATTAGATTACATACACATTATGTATGTTTGTGATGTACCTCATCCTTCTTTCTGTTGTATACCTCATCTTTGTTTTTGTACATTATTTGACATCTGTAATATCTATGTTCATTGGTAGCTATGTCTGCTTCTGATGAGGATGGTGGTTCGAGAAATGATGAGGAGAACGGTGCTCTGCAAGTGCCAGATAAGACTCCAAGTCATTGGACATTACCCATTATAGGTACGTAAACTTGTTTTTTTTTTTTTTGGATATTGATTCATATCTTAATTAACTATAATTTCATATTCGTAGATGGTGATGGGGTTATAACACCCACATGGGTTAAGACAAAAGAGCTTGGAAAATACTTGATGGGTGGGAAGAAGGTTTACATCACCTTTAATGGTGGTTCTACACCACCGGGTGGTGATGATGTTGGCCAATTCCTTGGTCAGGTCATTGGTGAGATGGGACGAGACCACAAATTGTACCCAATTCCTTACAAGGACTGGAGGCACATGTCAAAGGAGATCAAGGATAGAGCGTGGAAAACATTGTTTCTGGTATGAGTTTTTATTTTTTTCCTTACTTGTATTGTTCTATTTACAAATACTAAGATGGTTTCAAAAGTACAGCCGCAGATCCATGTTGATGATAGTGAGATTGAAGCAGTAAGGAAGTGTGTCGAGCGTGTTGTAGGAGAGCGATGGAAGAAGCACAAGCTCGAGCTCTATAAAATTTATTTCACTGACCGACAACTTTCCGATGTAGAGAAGAGGAAAAATCCCCCAGGAGGGGTCTCCCTCCAGGATTGGGTGAATCTTCTTGACATTATGGACACAAATGAGGCAAAGGTAATTAATTCAAGTTTACCCTTCAACTCCCTTTCGTGATCTTATATGTGATCTTTAAATAAATCTTTAAAATTGGTACAGAAAGAGCGAGAAATAAACAAAACAAACAGGAAGTTGAAGAAGATCAATCATCGAAGTGGTTCTCGTCCCCAATCACGGTGGAAGCATGAGTATGAGGTTGAGCATGGTGAGCCTCCCTCCAGAGGTGACGTATTCATCGCCATACACAAAGGAAAAGAAAATAAGTACAAAAGTGATGAGGCTAAAGCTGTTGGGGGTAAGTATCATGCTTAAACTTTTCAATTTCAACTAAAGCACAATCATAGAATAGTGATGAGGCTAAAGTTCTTACAATCATAGATAGAATAGTGATGCCTAAATGTTTGACTATATATGTCCTCCTTAGCATTTGATTCTCAATTCTTTCTCAAACACAGAGATCACATTCTTGTGAAATAAGATTGGTAATTGAATTAATTAATGAGGTAACTTATCTTTCTTGTTAAATAGCCAGGGGCTTTGAAATTTGTTGCGATGTAAAATTTTGGTAAACAACTCAACAACATGTACATTCGTATGTAAGTGATGTTGATATATATAAGATGTAAGTGATGTTGATATATATAAGACTAGATTTGATTTCTTCCCTTATAACATGATAATCAATTTCAAAGTGTTTTGTACGTTTGTGAAATACGAAATTCTCCTTAGTAAAGATGGTTGAATGACTATCACAAAAAAACTAAACTTCAATCTCAACTAATAATAACACTGCCCTAATATTCTAAATGAGCAATGTAGTCACGATTTATAAAAAGAACCGTGACTGTTGTTTGTCACGGTTTTTATAAAAACCGTGACTAAATTTAGTCACGGTTTTTATATAAACCGTGACAAACAATAGTCACGGTTTATATCTAAACCGTGACAAACAACTTAGTCACGGTTTATAACAAAACCGTGACTATTTTTAGTCGTTATAGTCACGGTTTATAAAACCGTGACTAAATTTTTTTGCATCTGAAAATCGTGGACTAAAAACCTTTTTTATTGTAGTGTAAGATGAACTCGTGGAATGGAAGTAATGGTTATGACACCTATCAAGGGTGGAATCCACCTCCTAACCCATACTATGGTCATCCTACTCCGTCCAACTACTACCAAGAAACTTGTGAGGGAGATAGCCAATGGTGGGGTCAAGAACAAAAAGCTTCAACACCCATGTGGAATGAGCAATGTCCCTATCCATCTCCACCCAACCATCAAGTCTTGCCGGAGTATTATCAAGAGGATTTCACAAGTCATGAACAACATTCTCAACCGCCTTCCATGCTAGAGGAGCTCTTTAAGATGGTTGAAGAAAGCAAGCGTCCTCAAGAGGAGTTCACAAGCTATGAGCAACCCTCTCAACCTTATTTTATGCTAGAGGAGCTCTTGAAAATGGTGAAGGAAAGTGAGCGTCCTCGAGAGGAGTTCGTAAGCTATGAGGCACCTCCTCCATCTTTTCCCACACTTAAGGAAGCTTTGAAGATTGCGCAAGACAATGCGAACCAACTTAATCGCCTAGCTCAAAGCGTGAACGCTCATCAAGGAAGCTCTAGAGGAGGAACAACACTCTCCATCTCCCCCCACAATTGGGGAGATGTTGCAAATTGCGGAAGATAATGCGGCTCGGTTGGATCGTTTAACTCAAAGTGTGAAGCTCATCACCGACACCTTTGAACCGGAAGTGCTTGTCATGGAAGAAGAAGAAATTGAGTTTCCCCAAGAGGAGTTCATGAGCCATGAGGAACCTCTTCCACCTCCTTTCATGCTAGAGATCTTGCAAATTGCGGAGGATAATGCAAACCGAGTTAACCGTTTATCCCAAAGCATAGAGCTCGTCACGAAGATTCTTGAGAATGAACGACATCCCAATCATTTGGAGCAAGTTTATGAGGATGAAGAAGACACTTGTGAATCCGAGGAGCTTGACACGGAAGAAGAGTTGGTAGTGGAGGAGATTGAGGAACATGTTCTTCCCGATGACACACCAAGTAACGATGATGTGAGGATAGAAGAATCAAGGAGACTTGAGGATGATGACCCTTTGGAGGAGGTGAGAGATGATTTGGAAACGCTTCAAGAAGAGGTGACACCGAGAGTGGAGCACGAAAGTGAACAACACCACTCTATTGTGGTCCCACCAAGGATTGTGAGTACTCTTCAATCTTCTTGCTTGATCATGAAGTACTTGTTTCAAGAGACGGACACAAGCTTCATAACCCCCCTAAGGTGATAATGGAAGAGGAGTCGCCCATGTTTGAACCGGAAGACTCTTCGAGTGGCATCACCAACTTGGAGACGATGGAGCTCAATGGTGGCCCCCTACCATACTTTCTTCCTCAAGTTTCGGAACTCAAAGGAAGCAAGCCACCCCAAGGTACCAAGTGTTATACAAGCATCAATGTGCATTGGCTAGTCTACCATTCTCCCAAGATGTTTCTTGGAGCTCAACTTTCATCGTGGAAGAAGCTACTTGACATCAAGGAGGTACTAAGTTGGACACCTTAACGCAGGTATCGTCGAGCTTAAGACGGTAACCAAGCGCTTCTTGGGAGGCACCCCATGTTATCTTTACTTTTTCGTTTTTAATTGTTCTTTGAGGTTTTTGTGTTGTTTTAGTTTTTGAATAAGGTTAACAAGAATTTGGGATCACTCTTCACCAAGGATCATCATGGTACTCTTTCACCACTATTACGTTCTATGCTCCTCTCTACCAACGCGGTAACCTCATTCCACCTTACCCTCTCTCTCTTGATCATTGAGGACAATGCTCCTGTTAGTCGTAGGGGAGTTTGAGGTTTGGTGTGATTATTTGTGGTAGAGATGTAATGCTATGCTTTGCTTGATTTGCATGATCTTGATTGTTTCCAAATTCCTCTATTGTAGAATCATTCGGTTCTTGACTTTTGGTGTTTAATTGACTTCAAGCTTTCGCAATGACGTTTAGACTGTTCCACTTAGAACCTATAACCGCCATGTTAGCGCTAATATCAAATGTGTATAGGCCAGAACAGAGATTTTATCACTCTTGTGTGTTGGTTGATTGGTTTGATACGTGTTTTTGTACCACTCGATAACACCGGTCTAAGATGATGAAGGCAATCAGAATTTCTTCCCTTTTCCATGTTTTTCATCCCCCTTTTGATTCCTCGTGATTGTGGCTTGAGATTAGATGGAATCCAATTCGAAATCTTGTGTTGAAGTTGTAAGGGGCTAAGGATCAAGTGACCAATTTGCAAAAGAAAATGCTCAAAAGAAAAGAAAAGCTAGGCAAGCTCGGCACCTAAGTGAAGTGTCGGGTTGAGCACTAGCAAAAGGAAAAAGCTGTGAGCTAGGCAGGTTCAACACCTAAGTGAAGTGTTGGATCGAGCACTAGTATGCAGTAAGAAAAAAAGAGAAGAAAAAAAAAATGAAAATGGAAAGAAAAGTAAGAAGAAAAAAAAATTCTCAATTGTAGCCCTTGATCCTACGCCCGAGTTTGTAAAGAGCGGATCTAGAAGCGGATGAAGTCGAGTCGATAGCCACATCATGATCACTCATCACTCTCAAAAAATTCTCTTACCCCCGCCTTATCCATTCCATTTCCCGAGTTCGAGTCCTTTTGATTAGAGTAGGTGTTGTCGTGGTCGGTTTTTTTGTATCCCAATTAACCACTACTTGAAGTGTGCATATATTAGCGAGGTCTAGACTTGTTTGGTTGACGTTCTGGCCTGTGTAGGTTAAGTTTGTTCGTGGAACAGTCTAAGCCAAATTATTATTGCTTGAATCTCAATGGGACCGATCTTGTCATTTGTGAACTTGGATGTTTTCTAATTCATTTGCTTGAGGACAAGCAAAGCTTAGTCGTAGGGAAATTTGATGTGACTATATTTAGTGCATTTTAACCCTTTGATTAGCCTAAGGATCTCCCATGTTTGATCTCATTTTGCTATGATTTATACGCTTTTATTGAAGTTTTATGCAAAGTGCCCTTTTGTTGCCCGGTTGCCACTTTGAGGCCAATTCTATGTCTATTGGAGTTGTTTTCTTTCCATTTTCAGGACTTGGAATTGAAGTACTGGTGACAAGGAGCACGTAGGATCAAACGGGAGGTCAATCGGAGCTAGGACGGAGGGGATATGATCGTTGAAAAATCGAGAAAAATGCACCCTTCAACTGAAGAAGTTTTCGGCGAGAACTCTAAGTTCTCGACCGAAAACCTTAAGCAGAAGGCGGACTTCCGATTTGTGAAGAAATTTTCGGCGAAAATCTTACAGAATTTTCGCCGAAAATACCAGGCAATTCCAGCACAGTATATAAAGAAGAAGGAGGCGAAAATAAAGGGGGAATTTATTAATTGGAGAACAACACTTCTTCAAAACCCTTTTCTCTCAACTTCTCAAATACTTTTCTCCTCATCTCCAATCCACAACCCTAGAGCAAGGTGCAAATCAAAGTAGAGGAGCTTGGATTGAAGTCCACAACCTTGGAAGAGGAGCTTGCAAGAGGAGGCCATGGTGTTCTTGGTGATCATCTTTCTTTCTCTTTCCTTCAATTCCTTGGCCATGTGTGGCTGATTTCTTAGGTTTCCTTGGATTGATAGATTAGTTGTGCTAGGATAGAGGTTGATTGTACAAATTTGCCATGATTGATCTTGGATTGTAAGAAGATGGTCTCTAGACTTGTTGTTAATTCCAAATTGTGTTATGGCTTGATTTGGTCTATCTTTTGTGATGTAATGCATGAGAGTGCTTAGATTACATGGTTTGTAGGTCTAGGGATTGAAGGGAGTGTGTTCTAAGAGATTAGATCATCTCAATTCAACCATAGTTGCATGATTTCTCACTTGTGCATTTTATCGAACACTTGGTGTGCATTAGGTTTTTCATTCAATTGAAATTTGATTAGTCTTTGGATGATTCTCTTAGTGTTAGGACATTGACATGAGAGTGTGGTGTCTAGCCTAGTGGTCATAGAGTCATAGGAGGGGGTTTTGTAGCTTGGCATTTCATCAAACACCTTTAATGCGTCCTTAGTCACTTAGCTTGAGAGCGAGAGCCTAAGTTGAGTGGTTCTAGGATAGGGATTTAGTGCGACGAGAGTGCATTGAGTCTATAGAAGGGATTTGCGTGGTCATTCAATTGCAACCTCGATCATGTTTGGCTTGTTTGTGCTTTTGTTCCTCTTGAGCATGATAAATCTATCTTTCCAAGTGAACCTCCTTTATCTTTGATTTGCACCGCTTTGTTTGTTTGTTTAGTTTTCTTTATGTTTTCATTTGTTCTTATTTCAAACTAAAACCAATTTCAAATGAATAGACCATCCATGAACCGTGTGAGTATTAGCTTTTGAGAGAGCCCTCGTGGAATACGACCTTGAGTGTTGTGAGTGAAATCTTGCACATCAATTACCAAATTATTTTATACTAACTAGTTAACTTATCGAGATTAAGATAACTAGTTAATATCATGATTAAGATAACTAGTTAATATTTTTTAAGATGATAACTAGTTAACTTATCAAATTAACTAGTTAACATCGTGATAAGATAACTAGTTATTTTGTTTTAACTATTAAACTAGGTAACATCATGATTTAGATAACTAGTTAACTAGTTATCAAGAACTAGCTAACTAGTTATCAAGTTGTTAACTAGTTATCTAATCTATTGGTTAAATATTTAACTCGATTAGATAACTAGTTAACATCATGATTAGATAACCAGTTAAAGAGATTATTAGTTATCAAATCTAGTAAACTAGTTAACATCATGATTTAGATAACTAGCTAGTTAACATGGTTTTTAAACTGATAACTAGTTTACAACGTTTTTTGTTTGATAACTTGTTAACAGATTTAACCTGATAACTAGTTAAAAAATAATCATATAATCAAAATTTTAACGAGATTTTTTGTTAATAGGTTATCTAATTAGTCATGTTATTTTTACATAGTTAACAATTTTAGGTGATAACTTGTTACCAACATTAGTTAACTAGTTATCAAAATTTAGTTATCAGGTTATTCTGATGTTAACTAGTTATTGTATTAGTAACTAGGTAACTAATCTAGTTAACTAGTTAACATCATGATTTAGATAACTAGTTGACAAATTTTTAATTGATAACTAGTTAACTAGATTATTGGATATTAGTTAACGAGATTATTTGATAACTAGATAACTAGTTAACAAGATATTTTGTTTTTAACTAGTTAAATAGTTAACATCATGATTAGTTACTAGTTAATCAATTGAGTTAACTAGTAACTTGATATTGTTAACTAATTATCTAATCGAGGTAACTAGTTAGTTAATCAATTGAGTTAACTAGTAACTTGATATTATTAACTAGTTATCTAATCGAGTTAACTAGTTAATTTATCGAGCTAACTAGTTATTTAATTATTCTTGGTTGTCATTGGAACAAATGGAAAGTTACAGACTTTTTTGTTAGTTAGATGAAAATTGAGTACCAAAATGTAAACTAAAAAAATTTAAATGATTAAAATGTTAACTTTATCATCTTCTTCCCAATTCCACATAGAGACATGTATGTACAAGGGAACAAAGTCCCAAACAAAACAGAGGCTGGCAATAAACTCCAGCAAATGAAAATCAGTCACGCTAGAAACAGAGCAATCTGTAGCTTTCATCGCCAACCAAATCGTGAATTATTTCCAACCACCACCACTGCCAACCAAATCATTGGAGGAGGAGCAGGGCCGAGCGCACTTGATTTCGAATCGATATTTGCATCCCAAAATATAGGCTCCTCAAGTATCTTAGCTCCCCAATCTGGTATATCTGATAGATCCATTATCTCCATGGCTCCACCGATGTTTATCGTCTTCATGTCCAGCTCGTCGAATGAAACATATTGGGCCGTTTTTTAGATAGTTAGATCTGAAATCGATTAAGAGGGTTGTGAAGGAATTGGATGATGTGATGCAGGGCTGGATCGATGAACATAAGGTGAAGAAAACAAAGAGGATTAACGGGAAACAGCAGCAACAGAAGAAGATGATGATTCCATACTTTTCATCGTGTGGATCTGTGTCCATGGTCGGCGAGAGGAAGGAGATGAGAGGACGTTGTGAGGGTGGAGTTGGGGTTGCGCAATGGAGAGGAGTTTTGAGAAGGTGGATCGGAAGGTGGAAGAACATAGTCTGATGGGATCGACGCGGCGGGGGAAGACGAGGTGGTGGTGGGGAACTGTGGGAAGCCGATTGATTGAGAAGGGAAGGGAAGCCTTGCTGGGCTGCATTTTTAGGGTTTATTGAATTTTTCAAATTGACGAAATTACCCTCCCATTTTTGGTTGGATCCAGTTTCAACCCAAAAAGGTTGGACCCGGATCATGAGCCCATTCTTTTCACCTATTTTTAATATATAGTATTTCTTATAAATTATGAAAATAATAAGCGTAGGACCCGAAAGCCGAATGAGTGATAAATAACTATGATGTGATAAATAACTATGATTGCCCGAGTATTCGACTTACTAGCATACTTATAAGGAAAATACTTAGTACCCGAAACTATAGGTCGAGTTACATACTCATCTTAAAATTTAACCTGCTATAGTGTGGTCCTATTACTATCAAACATGTTACAGAGTAATCCTAATGAGATCATTTGTATGTGTACTCTTCTAGCCATTTTTCCACGTCACCGTTGACATGTCATCCAAAATACAATTTAAAATTCAGCTATAAACTAATTCAAATCTAAATTTTAATCAATTTAACTCATTAGATTTAGTTTTTAATCAAAATATATGAGTTAGATGAGTTTAGATTTAGATTTGAATCAAACTGTTGAACTTTAAACTATATATTTTTTATGACATGTCAAAATAGCGTGATAAAATGATCGAAAAAGTACATTGATTACGACATTAGGACTACATTGTAACCCGTTTCTTACTTATAAGTTGAGAGTTGTAGTAAGAAGAGGGGTGGCATGCAAAGTGTTTGATTGCATCATGTATGATTCAATGCTTGTCTAAGCAGTCACACACAGAATTCTAAAAGAAAAATAAATAAATAAATAAATAAAAGGAGTGTTCTGTTCCATTTAAGACACTTTAACTTTTATTGTGGTACAAGACAACTATCAGAACTATCATTAAACTGACTGACAATCAAATATAGAAAAAAAAAAAAACAACCAACCAATGAAAAGGCTATCAATTACGACGCAACTAATAAAGACACAAGACACAAGACAGAAGACACAAGTACAAGAGTATAATATCAAATACTCAACCCCCAACTAGTACCTTTTTCATACTTTGTTTTGCTTCAAATTGGCGGTCTCTCCTCCTCACCACAATCATCTACTCCACGTGACCATCGAAAGGTTTTATGATCCATACAAGGAAGAGTATTGATGACGACGAATGGAAGCTAAGCTAAGCTACTGCTATATTTTATTATATATATATATATATGGTGCACACTTCGGTACCGTGGGTATCGGTACCCTAGCTAGCATAAAAATTCACATTTCTATACTTTAAAACTCAAATAATGAGTGTTAAACCTATTGTAATAAACCATGATCACTACTTAATAGTGCTAACTCCCTAAACACTAAATCTTAACCCTCAAACACTACATTATAGACTCAAAACTCTAAATCGTATTCCAAACTCTAACATTTGACGACGGTAAGTCCAAATTAAAAGATCATAAACCCAAAAAATAAACTCGAAACTCCTAACACTGTATCCTAACCCCTCAATACTATACCAAATCCCTCAAACTCCAAAGTTAAAACACCAATATGGTAGTATTTTAGTGTGATAGGGTACCCATACCCCAGGGTACCGAAGTGTTACCCATATATATATATATATATATGGTGAACACTCCGGTGCACCCACTAAAAGTGGGTGCACCGGGTACACCCACTAACATTTTGATAGATAAACATGTTTTTAATATCTTTTTTTTTCGAGTATAAGAATCTACATGTTGTTTAGGGATATATAGGACGATTTGAACAAAAAACTAATTTGGTAGAGATGATAATCTATCATACTGAGAAAAAATGCAGCTGTAGAAAGAAACCTGAAGAACATTAGGTATAATCTTATACTATGATGACTAAAAATTGTAACTAAGCTCAATTTAGACTTATTAAGATTAAATCTATTGATATAAACAATTAGTTCAATAGAAATATCACTCTAGATAGCACAAATGTTAGTGGGTGTACCCGTGCACCCACTTTTAGTGGGTACACCGAAACGTTTACCATATATATATATCAATAAGGTATATTTTATAATCACATATTTGTTTTAACTTTTTCTCTAATAAAAAACTATGTGTTTTAACTTTTAACTAATAAGTGATCTTCTTCTCACATATAATTTGTGCCACCCATGCTTGGAAATTCATATATCTAAACAACTAATAAGCTAATGCTTCACTTCTCACACACCCCAACATCCATCGCAATAATAGAATGAGAGTTTCATTCAATTTAATGAATATTTATCTGGTTTCTCTTAGTGAATCTCATATAAATGAATGAAGAAGGCTAGAACCAAGAATTGAAGATGTACTGAGTCGAATTTGTAAAATAAAATTATGAAAAATTAAGCATTTAAGTAAATTTTAATTAGAGTTAAATATTGTTACTAAAAAAACATATATACCACGTTAAAATATTAGTTACTTTAAACTTATTAGTAATATTTTTCGCTAAATGAAAATTAAAATGTGTCACCAGTGATTTTTTATTGATGTAAATGATTTATCATCAAATATAGTATTGTTAGTTATTCACAAGTCTTGTTTCAAAAAAAAAAGTTATTCACAAGTCAATATAAAATAATAATGGGCTTACCCAACCATGTGTTGAGGGGTATTAATCTTAGAAAAGTATATGGTTAATATGATTAATTCTATCAACTATATTAGGTTTTCTTAAAAAAAACAAGAACTTTAAAGCGGTATTTGGTTTACAAGTTTGAAATCATAGCAATGACTGAGCGGACTAATATAACACTGAGTCGAAATCAAAATTTTCACCTAGCCGGATTCTAAATAATAGTAAATTTATACTTGATTTTAACACTCGGAATCGAACTGTCTTTGCCTTTGTGGATGAATCAATATTCAAATTTATTTAGATGAATCAAATAAGATTTAAATTTATTTGGATGATTTTTATCTAATCATCCAATTTATCAAAGGTCTATTTGGATTGAGCGATTTGGATTTGCTAATTGGAATTCATAAGAAATACACAATACACAACTTCAGTAGTTTGCTAGAGGTTCGTTGAAGGAATTTTTCGTCTATGAATATTCGATGATGGATTTTTTTGGCAAAAGATGTCTGCCAGTGAAACCCTAAACGGTGGAATCTAGGTGCAAAACTTTAGTAAAAGATATCTTAACGCTAAAACATAAATGGTGAATCTAGCAAAATATTTGGCAGTAGAACCATAAACTATGAAATCTAGCGGAAAAAATCTGGTTGTGGACCCCTAAACATTAAGTGGTGGAATCTAACGACAAAAATATAAACACTAAACAGTGTAATATGGCAGCAGAACCCTAAACTCTCAACAGTGGAATTAAGAGCAAAAATTTAGCGTCAGAAATTTAGTGCGAGAACCCTAACCCTAAATAATGAAATTTGACAATAGAAATCTATATAGTGAAATCTAGCTGTAATAATTTGGCCTTAAAATCCTGAATTCTAAACAGTGGAATTTGGTAGTAAAAACCTAGACCTTAAATAGTGGAATCTGGTGCCAAAATCCTATACCCTAAATTTTGGAATCTGGCAATAGAACGTTAAACCATAAATCCTAAATGGTGGAATTTGGTGACAAAACCTAAAATTCAAAACCCTAAATGGTGGAATATACGGAAAAAATGACGTATGAAAATTAAATACAAACGGTGAAATCTGGCAGAAACATAATAAACCCTAACCGGTGCATGAAACCTGTCGGCAAAACCCTAAACTTTAAATCTTAAAGGGTGGGATCTAGCAGTAGAACCTTAAACTCTAAATGGTGGAATCTGGCGGCAGATCTCTAAACGATGTAATCTGGGAGCAGGACCCTAAATGGTAGAATTTGGTAAATTGCATTTGCCAAAGGTTGGATGATCATCACGTTTTTAAGTAGACCTATATTTCAAAATTCCAAAAATAATTGTTTCTTCGCTATTTAAAAATTCCAACAAAAAAATTTGTGCAGTTGAAAAGAAAATTCCATCTAAAATTTTTCAGTTTTTAAACTAAGCATCTCCAATGATCGTTTTAAAGTTTAAAAAAAAAATCTAATTTGATTGGTCGGTATTAACAAATAATAGCATTAAATAAATAATAAATAAATAATTATAGGAGAGGGAAATGATTTCATTGGTTTTTTTACCAAAAAAAAAATGATTTCATTGGTTTATTTTATAGGGGTCGTTCGTTAAGTGGAATTGCGAGAGGGAGAATTGAATTAGCTAGAGAATTCAATTAGATAGAGAATTGGAGAGAATTGTCTGTTTCGTAAGTAGACCGTTTGGAGGAGAGATTGTGGGGTGGAGAATTGATATTTAATAAAATAAAATAAAAATAAAAAATGAATTGTAAAACATTAAAAGTAACCAATTCTCCCCAATTCTCTCCTCTCCATTGGAGAATTGAAATACACCCCAATTCTCCGTGGGTCCCATGATGGAGAATCTGAAATCTCCCCAAATCCCTCCTCAATTCACCTTGCTGAACGGGCTATTTCGACGAATTCTCCAACAGGCCCCAATTCACCCCAATTCTCCTACCCAAATTCTCCCTAACGAACGACCCCATAGAGTTTTATGTACATAAAATTTTATAAAATAAACCAACCAAATCATCTCTAAACCAATGAAATCATTTCTTTCTCCTATAATTTGTTAGTTTTTATTTATTTAATGATATTATTTGTTAATACCAACAAATCAAATTAGAAATTTTAATATAAAACTTTTACAAAAATGACCATTGGAGATGATTTTTACCAGCTCCGAATATGCGTCCAAACCCTCCAGGTTTTGGAACGTTCAAAACACAAACCTGTAGGGGCATTTTTGTCTTTTTAAAAAAATTGAAAACCTTAACCCTAAATTAACACTCAGCCGCCGACATCCAACCTAAACTCGTCACTCACGAGCCCATTCAACGAGCTCGGCCTCTCAAACTGAGACCTTGTGGCTCTCTTCAGCTACCACACGATCGGTCAGGCGAGGTCCTCGATTTTTAGACTCCGATCTCCTTCGACAATCGTTACTTCGGGAACCTCGTTAGCAACGATGGACTGCTCCATTCCGATCATCCGCTTCTCCGACACTGAGTCGACCGATTCGATTGTTCGTAGCTACAATGATAAGGACGTGCAACAACAAGATGGAGCTGATTACTGATTAGGAAAGGTGCGCGGATGACGAGCTGCAGGGGGTCGGAGGGTGGAAGTTGACGACGATGACGGCGGACCCCATATCTATTGATTAAGCTTTACTGAAAATTAAAATTAACATTTCCATCACTGAAAAATATGTTATTAACAGTTGATATTTTCATTTGCTATTTGGCAAAATTTTGAATGTAGACATATTGGAATTACCTTTAACTATATATGTTGGTTATCAAATAATGTGTTAACAAGTTAACTACTTATCAACTTAATAACCCCATTAACTAGTTATATCGGATCATGATATTAACTAGTTAACTCAATTAGATAACTGGTTAACAACTTCATAATTAGTTAACTAGTTATCTAAACTAGAATTACCCGCGCGATGCAGCGGAAAATTTTAAAGGACAAGTAATGATAGTTTTGATTAACAGTAATGTCACGTTTCGAGATGGTAGTGAAATGGGCAACTGAAAAGAACCAAAAGAAATAGAAGAGTCTTTATTGATTAATTGACATAATGCATAACACACAAGAAAAAAAATTTGTGGAACAATGACAGGAGGGGCGAGACAGTTTTTGCAATGTCAATTGTGGAGATGAGAATGCTACAAGCCCATAAACTTACCCTCACAACTCACAAACTCATCCAACACAAGATGACCCAAAAAAAGATCATTTTTCAAAACCTATGATCCAAGCCTTAAATACTTTAATGGAGGGAAGTAAACACTATTCATTCAATAGTAACTCCCCTTCTCCCTTTATATATAGAAAAAATTATGATGTTAACTAGTAAGATAACCTATTAACAAAAAAATAAGTTAATTGATCATGGTAATTCGTTAGCTAGTTATCTGCAAAATAACATGTTAACTAGTTCAGTTAACTAGTTATCAGTAAAAACCAGGGTAACTAGTTAACTTGTCCTCGCCGGAAAAGTCGCTGGAATTGGGTCGGTCGATGGAAAAGTCGTCGGAGACTCGTCGAAAAAGTCACCAGAGACAGTGCTCTGTCATCGAATAATTCGTCGGAGAAGTCGCCGACGATGGTGGTCGGTTGCCGGAGTGTCACCGCCGGTCTCCAGTAAATATTAAAATATTTAATTTAAATAATAATAATTAATGTGTGTACAGTATTAAATATCCCTAACAAATTTAGACATTAGATTGATCAAAGGGTCAAACTAGATCTAATGATTAGAAAAGAGTTTGGAACTTTCTAAACCTACAAAAGTTTAGACGCTGAATAAAATAAATGAATTGTACAATTTAACGGTGAATGATACTATAACCATTCTTATATAAAATTTTTTATTAATTTCTTACCGTACATAATTCCCATCTTTACTGAGGAGGGAGTACGCTCGGAAACCAAGAATACAGACATGCAAACTTCCTTAACTGGTCCCTGCTGCTGCTTTAGTTTCAGATTTTTCTTTGTCGTTTTTACGTTTTTTTTTTGAAAGGTGAAACGCTTCTCTATTACTATCTTTGCACACGTACATCCAGGTTCGGAGGACCTAATTCCACCCAGTCCGGTGGTAGAGTCCCCTGCCTAGTTTGATTTGCAACCCAATCTGCATGGAAATTAAGATTCCTACGAATAAACTTGAGGGACACGTGGGGGCATGATCGAAGGACTCTAGTTATAGATCCCAGGGTTCCGTAACATTCCCATGGCCATCGGTTTACCGGTCCTCGGATACTGTTGATGATCCTCAAGCAATCGGAGTGAATCACGCAATGGATGGGAGACGAAGCTGCAAACAATGTGGCTACTAGAATGGCACGTGCCTCAGAGGCAATGGGAGAGGCGCTCGGGAAGCGTCCAGATCGTCCGTCGCAAACGAATCCGTCGGAGTTGGTAACAACTACTCCGAAAGCCGCCATCTGGGATACACTCTGGAAAGAGCCATCACAGTAAACCTTTAAGTGAGTTCCTGGCGGAGGATTGGTTGTAGGACAGGGGTGGTGGATCTGGGGCCGAGACGAAAGTGAATTAGAGGTGGTCGGGATGACGGGCGTCCGACTGATGGTGCACCAATCTGTTGTATCTTGGGCTATTGCCTGTTAGCTATTATCAGGTGCAAAATTTTTGAAATCATTATACAAGAAAAAAAAATGGTTATTAATTAAGGGATTAATTACATGTATGTATGATGGGTTCTGTTTCTTGCCATCCATGTGATCTAAAATGATCTCTTATCAATTCATCGATAAATGTTTACAGAAAAAAAAAAACAAATAACAAAGTAAAATTCTCTACATTTTATCGATAAACAACTTTAGAGGATCAAATGTTACATCTTTAATCTTGTTGATGATATCTAGTTTTTGGTTAATAAGTAGCTAATTAGTTAATATAATTAAGAAAAAAACAGTAATGGGTAAATTAATAAGGCAAACTAATCTCGTCAAGATCATCCAATGACAAAAACACTTCATCCAAGCTTGATAGCTCTGTGGAGCCATTGTTATCGTCATCATCGTCGTCACTCGAGTTGCGCTCATACACTCTGCATATTACCCATTTACTCAAGTCCTGCAACGCCCCAAACCAAATGAATCATAATCACAATTAAACAAAAGTCAATGCATTTAGTTTGTCCTACACGTGTTAAAGTTTATTTTGACACGCATGATATTCATGAATAATCATGCTACTTTATAGATTAGAACTTGTCACCGCATAATATATGGTGCCTAACATCATCCACTTTGCCTAATAATTCATTATTACTTGAAGACGTTTGATGTGACATTGAAGCATGGGATTAATTAGCTAGTGTTCTGAAAGACCGCGCGCACTATCCCTCACGATAATTACTACTCCAAGTGCAAACCATATATGGTGAACTAGCACGATCGATGTATTATAAAAAAAAGTGGGGCCTACATTCAACATGCAATAATAGTATAGTAAAGATATTATTTTGGAGAAGAGTACCGGTCTGGACCGTGATCTTGTACTTCTGGAAGACCGACTACTAGTAGTAGAAGTAGCAGTAGTAGTAGAGGAGGAAGAAGAAGAGGAATCCGGGAGGCGATACTCCTCCATGATCCAGTTAGTTTTGACATCTCCGAGGAAGAAGATGAAATACTTTTTCATACCAACTCTCCTGTTGTTGCGACCTGAAATTATAGGCTCGTCTATCCCAATGGTATTCCAATACCCATTATCGGTGACCCTGTTCTGTGTCTTCCTGCTGTAGAAGTACCATTGCCTCCCTTCTTCCAATGCCTTGCCTAGGTAAGAATATATGTCGTTATTGCATGTATGTATGTATGTGTAGTTAAACTTAATATGATATAAGGGATAGTATAGTAATTACCATGGAGGTCCCATGGATCGTAAGGGTAGAGGTCGAGATCAGGGATGACGTCAGGGTGACATGGTAAAAGGGTAGCTTTCCTGTGGAGGAAGTGGACCACTAGCTCCTCATCAGTAGGGTAGAATCGAAAACCAGGAGGAAGGTTCATATTGAAAAGGAATAAAAAAGGAACAAGTACTAAAGATGAGTGAATGAATAGGTGATGAAGAGATGAGGATATTTATAGGATGGGTAAAGGACATTGAAGAAAGGAAGGATATAGATTAAGTGACGTAAAGAAGAAGGGAGAAAAGGGAAGAGAATGAAAAGTGTGATTAAGTGAAGTGTGGTGGATGATGAAGTCGTAGGAGAGTAAGTGTGGGTTTGCATCACTATATGATCATGAGGGTTTTGAACTAGTGGGAACACTTTTGACAAGAACAAAAAGAGGCCAATTTTTATACAATTTATTATTATTTTGTTATATTTTTGAGAGGGGTATTCCAAGGCGGCGGGATGGGATGGAGAAATCCATTAATCCAAACTTCACTCCACCATAATAGTCTCCTCCTCGTCCTTTATTGCCTAACTCTTATGAATGAATCTAAAACGTGGGTGTATGAATTCAGGATTCCAAGGTGTACATGTTCACCAATGGGGGCGATGCCACAATTAGCAACTAAAGTAGTTCACTCTCTCTACCCATAAAAAAACTACTAATATAGAGCTATTAAATTATTCTTTATTCCCCCCCCCCCCCCCCCCCCCACCAGCATTGCAATCCATACTCATAATACTTCAACAACACTTTTCCTAGTTGTTATTTCTTTTCCTAAGAAGCTAATTTAAGAGGTTTCTAGTTTCCTAATACAAGATTAAATTATTAATTATACTTGGTTAAGATTTTCGTTGCAAAGTTAAAAAATGGACAAATGTGATATTGAGGTAGTGTACGCGTCTGTGAATTGTGGAGAAATGTGTAACTGATTTCATTAATTAACAAACTCAGAAAGTACAGATATAAATACTCAGCTGAGCTGATTACAATTAGAAGAGGAAGAAGACAACTAACAACCTAACAAACAACTACCGTTAGAAAACAGTAACAACGGATATTCAATTCTGTTAGCCGTTAAGTCTAACGGATACTTAACGTTCCGTCTTCTCCGTCTTCTCTCTGTCTTGATCTCCGGTTCGAGGCCCAGCAGCTCCATCTCTTATTCCTTCTTTGTATTTTAACAGCCCCCCACAAGCTGGGGAGTAAATGTTCATAATTCCCAGCTTGGACAATAGCATATGAAGCCTCGGAGTTGCAAGTCCCTTAGTGAATAAGTCTGCAAGCTGAACCTCAGTAGGTATGTAGCTCAGTGTAATAAGTCCAGACTGCAATCATTCCCTAACAACATGGCAGTCAATCTCTATATGTTTGGTCCTTTCATGAAACACAAGATTCTTGGCAATGTGGATTGCAGACTGGTTATCACAATATAAATGTACCGGATCAGTATGCTCAATTCCCAGGTCTGAAAGTAGAGTTTTTAACCACTGCACTTCACAACAGAGCTGTGCCAAAGACCTGTATTCTGCCTCTGAAGAAGATATAGAAACAATGCTTTGCTTCTTAGTTTTCCATGAAACCAGAGATGTTCCAAGAAAAATGCAGTATCCAGAAGTAGACCTTCGTGTATCAGGACAGCTAGCCCAGTCTGAATCACTGTATCCCACTATCTTCAAGGAACTGTTTGCAGCAAAGAACAGTCCTCGTCCAGGAGCATGCTTCAAATATCTGATCACCTTGTAGGCTGCTTCGAGATGCTTATCTGTTGGATTGGCTTGGAATTGAGCTAATTGTTATACCGCAAAACATATATCTGGCCTGGTGATGGTGAGGTAATGCAGCTTTCCTACAAGCTGTCTGTATAGGGATATATCAGATAAAGGCTCTCCTTCATTAGCTTGTAACCTTTCTTTGTAATCAAATGGTATTTTTGAAGGTTTCTTGTGTAAAACTCCTACTCTTCTATAAGCTCTAGACAGTACTTCCTCTGGCAGACATTAATTCCTGCTTCACTCCTTGCAACTTCCAGACCAAGGAAGTATTTAAGTTTTCCTAAATCCTTGAGCTTGAAGTGCTTGTGTAATCTGAGCTTGATCTCGCTAATAAGTTTTTCATTATTTCCCGTCAGTATGATATCATCCACATAAACCAGCAACACCACCATCGACTCACCTGTATTGTAGATGAACAATGAATGGTCTGAAACTGATTGACTGAATCCTTCACCCTTTAATGCATCTGTTAGTTTAATAAACCATCTTCTGCTGGCTTGTTTCAATCCATACAAGGACTTGATTAGTTTGCATACTCTTTTTTCATTGTTTCCAGTTCCAACTCCAGGAGGCAATTGCATAGACACCTCTTCTTCCAAGTCTCCATGTAAGAAAGCATTGCTTACATCCATTTGATGCAGATTCCAGTTCTTTGATGCTGCAACTGCAAGTAGGGTTTTGACTGAATTTATCTTGGCTGCTGGTGAGAAAGTGTATGTGAAATCCACTCCATAAACCTGTATGTAACCTTTAGCTACCAGCCTGGCCTTATACCTTTCCACTGAACCATCTGGTTTGAATTTCACTCTGTATACCCATTTACAGCCTATAGCCCTTTTTCCTGCAGGCAACTCAGTTAGGACCCATGTCTTATTCAACTCCAATGCTTGTAACTCTTCTGCCATTGCTTGTCTCCAGTTCTCTGACTTTACTGCTTCCAAATAGGTTTGAGGCTCAGGTTCTAATGCTATGGATAAAGCAAACTGTTTATGAGAAGGGGACAGATTGGTGTATGAGAGATAGTTATTGAGTGGGAACCAAGAATTGCTTAGAGGTGGTTGACCTGTAGAAATTAGAGCACAGTGATAGTCTTGGAGATAATTAGGTGGCTTAGAAGTTCTGGAAGATCTTCTAAGGTTAGGCATTGGTTCTTCATTATGAGGAATAAGAATGTCAAAGTCGGTTGGAATAGAAATGCTGGGAGCTGTTCTTCTACAAAATTTTCTTCACTATCTTCATTAGGTGCTAGACTTTCTAATGTTGGTAAAGGTACAGGATTATGCAACTGGCTGTTACCTATATTAGAGACATGTTCATGAGGTTTAAAAGGAAGAATTGTTTCATGAAAGATGACATTTCTGGAAAAGAAGACTTTGTGAGTATTTAGGTCAAAAAGCTTGTAACCCTTAATGCCTGACTGATATCATATGAACACACATGGAGTTTCTCTAGGACTGAACTTGGTTCTATTGTGAGACAGTGTGCTAGCATAAGCCAAACATCCAAAGACTCTGAGATTACTATAAGAGGGATGTTTGTTATGCAAAACTTCAAAAGGAGATTTGTTCTGCAAAACTGGTGTGGGAAGTCGATTTATCAAATAACAAGCTTGAAGGACACATGCCCCCCAGAACCTGAGAGGCAAACGAGATTGATACCTAAGAGACTTAGCAACAGCTAACAAATGCTGATGCTTTCTTTCAACTCTACCATTTTGCTGAGCTACAGAGACACAACTGGTTTGGTGCTGAATTCCATGATGAGAAAAGAAAGAATCCATACGAAATTCTTGACCTTGATCAGACCTAATGGTTTTAACTTTGGAAGAAAATTGAGTTTGGACCATAGAACAGAAAGATTGAACTAAGGCACGAGTTTCTCCTTTATTATTCATAAGAAACACCCAAACACATCGACTATAGTCATCTAGGACAGTTAAGAAGTAAGTGAAACCATCATAAGAAGGAGTATGAAATGGCCCCCAAATGTCCATGTGCACAAGTTCAAAAGAACAAGAAGCCCTAGAGGTACTTCTGTGAAAAGGAAGGGTTTTCTGTTTAGCAAGATGACAAGGACTACAATGATGTAGAACAGGCAAAACAACACTAGGATCAGTTTTGTGAATGAGCAGCATCCTAGGAAGAGAGGGATGACCCAGCCTACAATGCCAGACATCCAAATTGTGGGACTCCAAGTTAAGTGTGAAGGCTGTAACAACAGAAGAGGGTAAACCAACAGATAAACATGGCTTAGCAGGACAGGATGAAGAAGAGAGAACGTATAGACCTCTATTTAGGAACGCTGAACCAATCATCATCACTGAATGAGGGTCCTGAATGAGACACTGGGAAGCAGAAAAAATAACAGAAACATTTGAATGTGTGGTGAGTTGACTAACAGAGAGCAAATTAAAGGAGAAAGTTGGGACAAGCAACACATCATGGAGCACCAAACCACAAGGAAGTGACACAGAACCACGATGAGTAGCACTAATGCGTGAACCAGTAGGCAGGGTTACAAAAACATTTTGAATAGGTTTAGATGAGATAAAATTTTGAGAATGACATGCTATATGGGAGCTAGCACCTGTGTCAACTATCCAATGGTTTTGTAAATCTATATCAGGAGGGAAAGTAGAAAGGGCATACGAATGTGTACCATTGGATAAGGAAGTGGATGTAGAAGGCATGGTACTAGTAATCAAGTTGGCATAGGTTTCAGCTACTGAGGAAGCAGCAGGCACAAATTGCTGGAGGAGCAGTTTGAGTCGAGCTATATCATCAGAGGTAAGAGACATATTGGCCATAACTGAGCGTTCTGCAGATGCAGGGCCATGTTCTGTAACAGTCGGATCCCCATGAATCGCACCAGCAAAGCCAAACCTAGAGCTGCTACCAGAAGCTTCCCTAGCCTTTTTGTTCTTCAATCTATAACAATCTTCAATGGTGTGATTTTCTTTCTTACAGTATCGACAAAATAATCCCTTAACATTCACATCCTTTCCTCTATTCTGAAAGTTAGTGGCCAGAGCAACTGAATCAATGGATCGAACAACTGATCCCTTCATCTGTCTCTCAACTTGCACAACACACTTGAATACAGTATTAATATCCGGTAATGGATCCATCAGCAGTAACTGAGATCTCACAACATCAAAAGAATCATTCAAGCCATGGATAAAACGGATAACATAATCTTGCTCTTGATATAACAGAACTCTGGTAATAACATAACACTTTTCAAGTCGTCTAGGATCACAATCACACACAAGCACAGGTCTATACTGTAAAAATTCTTCCCAAATGACCTTTAGGTTAGTGAAATACTAAGTTACCGTGGCATCACCTTGATCACAGGAAGCGATTCGAGCCTGAAGATCTGCGATGCGAATAGCATCGCACTGACTGAACCTCTGTTTCAGATCCTTCCAAGCGAGCTGAGCCTTGTCATAGGACATGAGACTCTGAGCAATATCTTCTGAAACAGAATTCAGAATCCAGCTTAGCACAGCAAAATTGCATCGATTCCAGGCGGTGTAGTTAGGATCGGTGAGCTCTGGCACAGTCGAAGTTTCTTCGATGAACTGCACCTTGTTCTTGATGCTGAGCGCCACAGAGAACGATCTGCTCCATAGGTGATAGTTCTCATTCGTGAGCTTCACGCTCACAATCGGAACTGAGAGATTGTCTCCAGGTGAGAGATAGAGCGGATTGGAGTAATGATCGGTGAAGGAAGAGGCTGTGAAAGTGGAAACGGAGCTAGAAGATGAAGCAGATACAGTGGACGCCATTGAAGAAGAAAAAAAAAGAGGGAAGAGTGAGGTCTAGAAAGTTCAGAGGATTTGAGGCTTTGATACCATGTGAATTATGGAGAAATGTGTAACTGATTTCATTAATTAACAAACTCAGAAAGTACAGATATAAATACTTAGCTGAGCTGATTACAATTAGAAGAGGAAGAAGACAACTAACAACCTAACAAACAACTACCGTTAGAAAACAGTAACAACGGATATTCAATTCTGTTAGCCGTTAAGTCTAACTGATACTTAACGTTCCGTCTTCTCCGTCTTCTCTCTGTCTTGATCTTCGGTTCGAGGCCCAGCATCTCCATCTCTTATTCAACTGATATGGTGTTGGGTAACTAACCTTTAACGGCTAGTTATCATTAATTAAATGTTATTGCAACGACCAGTGGGTGTGGCGTTAGCTGGCCAGTGCGACATTGATTGTGTTTCGGCTTGCCCTACTTATAAAAGATAGTTTTTTCCCCTCCATTTGTTCACACCTCTCCTCTCAAACCTCATTTACTTCTCTCAGTTGAGATTACTCCTCTCTCAGAATGGGTGTGATCCTAATGTGCGAATGCAGTCTCCCTACGAAGGGAAGGTGTATGCAATTTACCCCAAGTGTGCTGAAAAACATATTCCGTTCCGACATTACCTTGGATACCGAAAGTATGGTAATGTGTTGTAAGATGCACGAAAGAGGAACTGCCTAGGAGGGGGGATGCACTTGAGGTGTACGACAAGCTTGTGATTTACAAGTTGGAACTCAAGAATGACATTGACTACTTGGTGGACAAAATTAATGGCCTAAAGCTTGATACAGAAGACCACAAAGCGTTCTATTTTGAGTATTAGTAGTACTATATTGTTGTGTTTAATGTTGTTGTGGTTGTTGTCATGTTGCACTTGTGGTTGGTGTTGTTTCCATGTACTTTGTGCTTCAATTTTAATAAAAAAAACATTAGAGTTGTTGTATTCGCTCGTACATATTTGTTACTAGCTCATTGTTACACACAAAACAAAGTACTTAAACCATCTAACAAATAGTACAATGAACAACAAATTGAACTAAAACTGGAAAGATAACACACTAAAACCTGAAAGACAACTGAGGATAATCATCACACACAACACACTAAAAACAAACACATACGCTATAGAAATCAATTTCATGTTGGCTTAATGGTTGATGGAGGTATTTGGGTTCCTGCTGCTTCTTCTGTGACCATATTATTTGCAGAAGTTACAATAAAGTTCGGCGTCTTTAATCCAGTCCATGTCATAGTTTATGCGAGAATATCATGGCTTCCCCTTTTCATGAAGTAATCCTTGGTGTATGATATAATTGTAACTATTTTCGTCATAATATTATTATGACCTTAATGTATTTAAAAATATTTTAAATCACTAAAACACACATATTCAACTACGTAACTAACATTTTCACATATTAGTTTTGTTCTTGTGTACTTATTTCACTCCATAACTTATAACAATTCACGGAAGTATGTACATTTATGCGTCATTTATTATGGGGAGATCTAGTTGACTTTGTTGAAAACTTTGTATGATTTATGAGATATCCTTATTTATTTCCTTTCTGATGGAGTTGAGTTTTTGAATTTTAGATACCTCGAGTTTCTAGTTGTCTCCAGAATATGTATTATGACAATTTCTACTTTTATAAGAAATTTTGACCGACACCAAACAGTTGTGGGTTTCACTATCTTCCCTACCATATTTTCATTACCAAATCAAACTAGATAATTTACTAATATCTTCCGCTTTTTTCCAACATTTACCTACTCTTATACTTTTCTAATTCTCAATCTCTTATACCAAATCAAACTTATAGAAGACCCCATATTGATGGAAAATGTATACAATTGAGATGAGAAAGTAAAGGTCTGGTAATTGTTTTGATTTAGGTTAATACTTATTTTTTTTGGATGAATCATTTAGGTTAATACTTATACTTAGAAGAAGTAATTAAGATTTTGATTGAAGGAGAGAGGTGGGGTGATGACACTTCATGCTTATATCATGCACCTGCTGTCATCCACGTGGCAAAGAAAACAGAGATATGGGTTTGGTGATGGACCATTACCCTAAAAATAGAGCCCACACTTACATAGGAAGAGCCGAAGTGTGGCAAACACCTCATAATTGTACTAATAACTCATAATTATTACCCTTTTCTTTTTCTATTTTTTTTTAACATGATTAACACTATCATACTTAGCTTCCACTTATTTGTCCTTGTATATTACATTAAACGAACATAGGTTTACCTAAATTAATCTTTATTCAAGGTGACAACATTTATTATACATGTCAGTCAGGCATGAACAACAATCTAAGTAATGATCAATGATGTAACTGAAAAGCAATCAACATTCAACCAACGAAAGCATGTAATTAGCTACTAAGATGGCAAAGAGACTTGCAAACAAACAAGAGTAGCTAGTGTACATATGTACCTTAGGTAGTAAAAAATAAATAGCCCCCACCATCCAAATAATAAATAACGATAATTGATTAATAAGCAATTGTTGACAAAGAAAACATCATGAAGCCCACCAAAACGAAATTGCAGTTATTTTGTTTCTCAATCTTCCAGACATCAGCTTAGCAATGAAGGTACGTATATATATCTATACATACATACATACATACATACATACATACATACATACATACATACATACATCTGCTCGTTATCATTTCCTGGCGATTGAAATTGCTTCACAAACAATACTCCTAATTACACATTTATTTATACTCATCTCTGTCCTTCTATTTCAACTGTTTTCTCTGCTCTACTCTAGAGGTTTGGGTGGGCAATTGTCGTTTGATCTAGAGAATTGGGTGCGAGTGGTTTTGATGTGTATCGCGCTAGACACGTAAAAGAAAAGGTAGGAAGAAAAGTGATGAGGTAGGGAATAAACGAATAACATTGATAGAGAAACAAACAAGTACGAGGAGAGTATTGATTGAGGCGTATGTGGTAGGTAGCACAATATTCAAAGATTCCCAAGAGTGTCATTACTTCATTCTATAGTATATCAAGATTAAGGTCGAGGTGCGCCACATGTCTAATTTTGATTAATGACTATTGTCTTAGTTCATCTTAACTGTTAACGAATCAATAGAATTTATAACTGAGCCTCAATGAACCCTAGATGTTCCATAATCCTTGTCTCTCTAGGCCAGTGTAGGCATGGCTGTTGAGCGTTGATGTTCCTTAGTTGTGGTCTGTCCAGCTAGGCTACGACTCATCAACTTTTCTCGAGTGTGCCTTAGGAGTGATTCAAGGCATCTCCTCCAAGGCATACTGTATTGTGCCTTTTTATTTTGTTTGTTTTGTTTCTCTGGGCAGATCGTGCAATTATGGAGAAACTTTCTCCGGCCTTGAGGTGCATGGGCCCATTAAAGCCTTCATGTGTGTCCCACCATCTACTACTCCATGATATATCTTGCTGATGGACAATCATTTTGGGAAAACGTGTGATTTGACACACGCCGTCCCATGGGTGTGTGTCTTGTGCCATGTGTCATGTCACTTGTGATTTGACCTTTCACGTACTCATGTCATTCCTATAAATAACTTTATTCTTACTCGTTATCTTTCTACTCATCTCTGCTCCATTGTGCCCACCAAGTTGTCTCTCTATCTAGAGTTTTTCAATCCACATAGAATACGAGTTTGTCTTCTTTCATTTGTTGACTCTTGTATAGGGATGAAAAAATGGTTACGGTTAAAGGTTAAAATCAATTATCCGACTAACTTTGGCCGATTAATGGTTAACCTAAAAATAAGTAGGTCGGTTAAGGATTTGAAAAAAAAAATTACCTGAAAATATATGAGACAAATAAAAAAATAAAATAAAAAAGAAGAGAAAAGAATTCAAAGTCCAAAATAAAAGCTCTTCAAAAGAAAAAAATTTGATTCGAAAAAAAATGAAAGAAAGAAAGTGCAAAGTTGCTTGAGGGTATCATAAGACAAGCATTCATCATTCCATCCTAGATCTGGTCAAACGGTAGAAATCCATAGGTCTAGATTCGAGGGAGGTTAGTCGATTGCTACGCCGCACCATACCCTTCATCCATTCATCATAAGCCCTTGTAGTGTAGGATCGTTACAGTCCCTTACAAGTCCTTTTGACTAGTTTTAGCGTTATCACTCGTGGTTGAGATTCTGGTCAATATGTAAACATATGACATAATTCAGTTTGAGAAAGTGAATGAGAGCACACTACAACAAAAACAAGCTTTTGCGACATTTGTTGAGTAATCTATAACGACAATTTCATTAAACGTCGCTAAAAATGCTATATTTTGTAACTCTTGCGACATTTTGAGTAAATGTCACAAAATTATAATTTTTAGCGACATAAATCAATGACATTTTTTTATGTTACTATATTATTAGATATATATTTTAAGTTAAAAACATATATTTAAGTTTGGTGCATTCTATCTAACATAAATGTCATTTCAATATTCATAGTATAGTTTAGAAAAAACATTTTATACTCACCCATCTAAGTTTTTGTTATTTTTATCTGTAAAGGTCGAATTTAAATGAAATAAAATTTAACGTGTAAATCTCTTTGTACTCATGTAATACTTTTCGTATTCATGTACACATTTCGTATACATGAGTATAATGCAAGTTATGAAGGTCATTTTGAACGTGATTTTACACATATTCACCTTTTGTAGACGGTGCATGCATACACACTTGTTGTAATCATATAGATACACATTTTTTGTAGAAATATAGATACAAATTATATACACTCATGTGCAAACACCCTTAAACAAATTAAATAAATATGCTATATTGATATGTGGCATAATGGTAAGGGCTCAATTTTATAACATTGATGTCAAAGGTTCAAATCCCAACATCAACAAATAGTAAACATTCTTTTCCAGGTGCTCAACAAGAGAAAGTAGTTGGTGGGGCGCGGTGGAGGACTACCTGGGGGCCAGTGGTTAGCGAGAGACAATGGCTAAAGGTTCGGCGGTGGAGGACTACCTGGTGGTTGGAGGGAAGGCCGTTGGAGACGCTATCCAAGGTTTGATGGCACATGATAAGAGGTGGTTAGCGAGAGACAATGGCTAACGGTTCGGCGGTCGAGGACTACCTGGTGGCTAGTGGTTAGCGAGAGACAATGACTAAAGGTTCGGTGGTGGAGGACTACCTGGTGGGTTGGAGGGAGGCTGTTGGAGACGGTGTTCAACGAAATATATACATTTAAGTAACATATATAAGCGTTACAACATTTTGTGACACATATAAATGTCGCAAAAAATACTCACCAACATTTATTGTAAGCGTCACAAAAACATAAAGCAACACTGGTTTAAGCGACATTATTACGACACTTGGACAAAACGTCGGTGAAAACTTTAAGCGACATTATTTACCTTTTTAGCGACACATTAAAAGGTCACAAAAGCTTATTTTTGTTGTAGTGGCATAAACACGTCCCTAAACACAGAGTGTGAGAGTCCCCATGTACTAAATATTTTTGTGTGAGGAAGTCTAGTTGGCTTAGTAGTGTACATAATAGGTGTTTAACTAGTTGTGTGCAGAGAATAGTGAGACTTGAATTTGTTTGGTTGATGTTCTTGCATGTGAAGGTTACATTTTCTAAGTGTAACCGTGTAAGCTGAATTGTTAGAAATTGAACTTCGATTTAACTAGTCTCGTCATATGTGAATTTGAGTGTGTTTCTGAATTTGATTTGCTTGAGGACAAGTAAAAGTCTAAGTGTGGGGTGATTTTATGCGCCCAATTATTGACGTATTTATTCCCTCATTATACGACATTTTTGTGATGATTTTATCTTGTTTGGATGATTTTATGTGAGTTTATTCCCCTTTCGGCCTTAGGGCCATTTGACGTCATTTTGCATGTTTTTATGGAATTTAGGTAATAACCGACGTTGGGGAATCAAACCAGGAGTGGAGCATTGAGTGACATGGGATTCTAGGTCCCTTAAAGTGATTCGGGTTGAGGGAGGAAGGTCCAACCGCAAGGAAATGACCAGTTTTGTAGAAAACTAAAACAGCTGAATTTTGGAGCTTACATGTCGTGTTACACTGTTTAGCTTACTCGCTGTGTAAGCTCCCCAGACCGGAAAATATGACATTTTTCAACAAGGAAAAAGTTTTGGAGGGTATAATTAGACTTATTGGGGGATTCTTCATGACACATTTGATTATCTGAGGAGAGTCACAACTTGGAGATGGTTTAGAGCATACTTTAGAGTCCTGGAAGACGCTCGGAGCTGAGGAGTTGAAGATATTCAAGATCGAAGTTGTTCGGAATCATCAGAATTAGGTTTTTAAGTTTCTCTCTGTTCTTCCTTCTTAAGATGAATTCTCTTGTGGTTTTTTTATTCTTGTTTGTTAGATATGAGTATCTAAACTCTTCTAGTTTAGATTGGATGAACCCTAAGTGACTCGGAGCTTTAAAGCGGTCATGGATCGGCGGAAAGTAAGACTTTAATTCAGACTTTTCTTTCTTGTGTTTGATTTGTTCTTAAAATCTATTTCTTCTCTGGCTTGATCACCTAGATTAGATTCTTGTTAGATTAAAGGAAAACACCTGACCAATAGGGGCCTTGTTCTACAACGTCGAATTAAACAGTTAACCTATTCAGCAGATTCACTTGACCAATAGGGGCCATTTAGGGTTAATCCGTTTCAAGAGTAGCTCATAGAATCAATTCAGGTGCACTAGTCAGTTATCCGTTGCACAAGTGAATGCACAGAGGGATAGTTGATCTTGGTAGCTAGTTCAATAGTAGTGAACATTCGTGAACTTAGACCTAAGGGTAAGGAGCTATAGTGGTGATTAAGAATTGAATGAATTAAGTCTGAAACTTGTCGGTCTTGTGATTACCAATGCCTTGGTGATCTTAGGGGGATTCGAGTCTAAGCTCATGTCATTAGTTGAATCCAAATCAACCAATCAATATGTTCTCTTTAATTAGTTTACATTCCTTGCATGCTAGTATCAAAAATCTCGTGGAACTCACACCACATAATCTGTTAAAACCTGAATAGTTACTGATTTCTTTGAGTAAACGTGAAAAGACCCGTGGAATACGATCTATCCTACTTTTATGGGTTAGTATTTGAACGCTGTTTTATAGTTCATCACATCACAAACCGGTTTGCTCTTGTTGGGTAAACAATTTCCTAATACATGTTGAGGGTTGGGTCATTGTTGCCATGGTGATCTTTTCCATTCAGACGTTCACGCTCATTGTCACTCATTAATTATTTAGGCTTACTAGATTCTATGAACAAGTTGTGAAACTAAGTGATACAACCACTATAAAAAAAGAGCGTTTTGGCGTCAGTTGAAACGAAAGAGGATAGCGTCGGTCGACTAGTCGACCGACGCTAAATAGAATCTCGCGTTTTAGCGTCGGTCGTTTGGTCGACCGACGCTAAATACTAACCCTAATGAGCTGAACGCCTATCTCTCATTCAGCCGCCTCCTCTCTTCTCTCTTATCTTTCTCTTTTCCCTTCTTCATCTTCCACTCCCAAACCTCTCTTCTTCTTCTTCATCTTCATCTCCTAAACCCAAACCTCTCTTCTTCTTCTTCTTCTTCAGCCGCCGCCGCTCCACCTCTTCCAAAGCCACCCCCGCCGCCGCCGCCCCGCCCCCGCCCCGCCCCCGCCGCTCCACCTCTTCCAAAGCCGCCGCCGCCACCGCTCCACCTTTTCCAAGACCGCCGCGCCGCCGCTCCACCTTTTCCAAGACCGCCGCCACCGCTCCACCTTTTCCTAAGAATAAGAAGAAGGAGGGAAGAAGAAGAAGAAGAAAAAGAAGAAGAAGAAGGAGGCTAGAAAAAGAAGAAGAAGGAGGCTAGAAGAAGAAGCAGAAGGAGGCTAGAAGAAGACGGAGGGAAGAAGAAGGAGGGAAGAAGAAGAAGCAGCTGCATCTGTAGCTTTTTTTTTGTGATGTGAACGCGTATTTAGCGTCGGTCGGTCTGTGCCGTAGCGTCAGTCGACCGAAAACCGACGCTAAATATTAACGTCACCACATCTGGCGTCGGTTTTGTCGACCGACGCTATATTAAATTTAGCGTCGGTCACGTCTAACCGACGCTAAACTACCTTTTTTTTGTAGTGAACGTCCCACCTATATGTCAAATTAATTCTTAGGGGTCTCTCAAACCCCTCAACAACACAAGTACAACGAGAGTACATTCTTTAAGTTTAACCGATTATTATAGCCCTTTGTAATATTTCTAGGTAATTACAACCACATGTCTCTACTATATCATGTTCATCATCTTATAACAACCACAATAGTAATTCTCTAACTATAAGTATACAATAACAATGTTAAAAAACTCTCCCATTTACAGTCATTAACCCAAAAGCAGTCCATATGATCAAACAATTGCATTTCTCTAAACTAGTACATATCACATTGTCAACAACATCACCATATATCATCATTTGTTAATTCAACATCACAATTCTCAACACCATATCATACCACACTCAACATCAAGCATTCAATCACAACCAGCATCAACATTATCCACAATTCAAATCAACAACAATTTACAGCTAGGTGTTTAGTTAGGCACCAAAGAGTTCCCCTACACTACCACCGTTGACCACCAATCTAAAAGCATCCATATATAGGATCCTTCTCGAAAAGAATAATTGTAACACCCCACCCGAATCAACTCGGTGAAACCCATGGTTGAACCGGTTATGAGCATTACCAAAAATAAAACCAACATTTAAATAGAAATTAAACCAGGATTCACGTTAAATGAAATCGAGAAAGCCTCCGAATAGTTATAAAAAATCGAGTAAAGATCTGAAACCAAAATAAATCCATAAAGCCAATACATCCTCAAAATACATATATCCTCCCAAAAAATCCATGGTCAACTAAAATGAAATAACTAGTCAACTCCGAGCAAATCGTCAGTCTTCACCTCATAACTGCAACCTGAGACTTCCTCAAAATCGACTCACACTCCAGCACTCCAACAACAACACCAACTAGCCATGAGATCCTCAAAGGGGGAAGAGGGGGAATCAATTTCCTATTGAAATTGAGCGAACCCACTGGGCTTAACTATGCGCTGTCCTAATCCAAATGAGCGATTCCAAACCCCACACAATCATTGACAATGGGACAAGACCCGACCTTATCCCAATTTTAACAACCTAAAGCAGTCTAGGTGATCACATAGGTTCAATTAATCATTCATATACACTTTTGATAACATTAGTATAAGCACAATCGAAACAGCATTCAACCATAGTGCATGATTCACAAATAGTTCGCAATCACCATGAATACTCACAACGACACGCATACACACATTCAACCACAAATTATTATACTAGGTGAGTTATTAGGCGCCAAGGAGTTATCCACACTAGCACACGTCAGTCGACGCACCTCCCTACCGCATGGAAGGTCCTCGCGCTTCTCTACCGCATGGGGAACGCATTATCATAATCCTTAACAATAATCTCTCAATCAACTAGTATCTCGGGTAGGGTAGTGTAGGCTCCTTCCGGTTCTACTTTCATATACAATTCATAATCATACAATTTCATCACCACACATTTCGTCCACAACATCACATCAACTCATGATTCCACATTCCATATACATTTCACAATCAATCCTTATAATTCCACATTTCACAATCCATCAACACAATCACACAATAAGGTAATCGGCTATCTCACCGACCACCCTCACCTGCAAGTACAAGGTTAGACATGTCATGAGTCTAGGGATCACCCACGTCTTCCTCTTTCTCAGAACGACCCCACATTGGCAGGGCCATTCTCCTGAACTCACAACTGACAATTCAAGATATCATACAACTTGCATCCAATCCCCAATTCATCCTATCTCTCATTTCTACACCAGATCATTAATCATTCCAGTTCAACCCAAATCTCCCAAACACAACAAGAATCAATCAATCAGGGACAACAATCACAACACACTTTACCCTTTTTACTCTCCTCATTATCATGCAATCTCTAGCTTTCAACTAAGTCAGAATTACAACTCCTCACGCTGTCCAATACTATCTAACAACGCTAATCCCTCACCTGGAATAGAAGACGAGGCTCTAAACGTTTTCTAGTTCCCCGGAATATCGATTTCACCAACTCAAACTCGTAGCTCTAACCCTTCTCACTGACCGCTACCTACACAGAAAAACCATAAATTAAGATTAGTGATCTCTTCATCTCGTCGCTAAGAACGCATAGCAAGAAACGGATCGTCAATCGCAACCTTCGAAGTTTGGCCGAAGTTGGTTCGTCAAGAGGAATTTCGTGAAGAGAGAGAGTGTGTGAAGTTACTAATTCTCGTCATAAATCCATCTTTTATATGCAGGTCAGGATACACGGCTGTGTATCATGATACAGAGTGTGTATCTATAAGACATGGCCATGTACTATACTGTGCCACTTTCGACGAATTTCTATGAAATGTGATTACGGCCATGTGTTATGAATACACGGCGTGTATCACACTACAGGGCCGTGTGTTCTACACTGCACCGTTGACTCATTTGTAACCTCAACCCGACTTAATCATGAATGTTTCGAACCTCAAAGGGACCTCAGAGACACCAATTCTAGTGCCTTGATCACCCGAACTCGAGTTCCAAACCATCTGATTGGGCGGGGATGTTACAGTAATAACAATGCCAATTATGACCTCATATCACGTTGATCCACCAAGTGGATCAGACTCAATCGCATTACAATATCATGGGTGGGGTAGTGTAGGCTCATTCCAGTTCTACTCATTCACAATTAACAAAATAGATTACTACAATTCAATACCACCATCCATTATCATCCCACAAGTTCATCATCAATCTTATAGCCATTCCTCAATATCAACGTTACCACAAATCTCACAATATCGTCAATTTCAATCTATACCACAATACACAGTTCCCCAACTCATCACAATCCATATTTCACCTTCCACAACCAACAACACACATCTCAATCATAATCACTAAGGTGATTTCTAGCCTCATTAACCTCCCCCGCCACCGCATGTTCCCACTTTCTTGGAACCACACCCTTCTATCATTGCCGCTCTCTTCCCCTCTACTTTTCCTTCACCACCCCGAATGACCGCCACTACTCTCTTTCATGATGAATCAGACCTTCTCTCCCTCTCTCATAGTCTACCGTCGCGAGCCACATGGCCTCTTCTTCGAGGAAGTTTTTGATCAACATCCTTGATGACGCTAGATGTACCGCGTTCATCTCTCCATTCCTAAGCGATATTTCATCTATTTTACACACTTCTATGCATAATTCGAGGTAGATTCTCATTTTTGTGTCAAACACTATGTTTTAGTGCCCTTGACTCATTTCGGGTCTATTTGATGTCGTTTTGTAGTACTTTCATGTGAGTTACAAGCTACAGATGTCAAAGGAGAGTCTAAGACGAGTTGCACGAGGTTTGGACCGCTTTGGGGGCACTTCGGATCGCATCGGAGAACTTTGGGATGCGTTTGAAGGAAGAAATTCAAAGCTGAAAATCATGTATAAAAGTGCGGTTCAAAAGTGCTGCCAAAGTGCATTTTTTGGGCGCACTTTTAAACAACTGCGGATTTTGGTCTATTTTTAGAGGAGAGACAGATTAGGTTCATTCAGACTTCACTTTTCAGACTTCATTCTGATTTCGACGAACTAGACACTCTCGGAGGAGGATTTTGAACGTTTGAAGTGATGATTAAGCGAGGAGAAGCGAAGATTAGCTCAGGAGTTTCTAGGATTCGTCAGGATTAGGTTTACTCGGAGTAAGATGTCTTCTTATCCAATTTTCTTCTCTGTTGTTTCTGTGATTTCTTCTGTAGTGATGTCGAGCTAAACTCCTAGGGTTGTTTAGATTAGATGAAGCGTTAGTAAGGATTTTGTATGGATGATTTTGGGTTTCTAACCCGTTTATGTTAATCGATGTTTATTCAGACTTAGATGAGTTTTCTCCTAAACCCTAATTTAAACGTTTTGATCCTGACAACTTGATCAATTGTTAGTTTCTGAGTTTATCTTTGATTTGCGGGTCTGACCATGAACGCATTTCATTCTAGAGTTTAGGGGGTCGTTAGGTTCTCCAATAGCTTGACCATAGGATTGGAAGGACATAATCTCTTTGCATGATTGTGTGACATTTCATCGTTCTTGTTCGTTCTTGATTGCTTACAAGTTAGCTTGACCATAGGAGCTTGTAGGTTTAATAGAATAGAATCTCTACGACCTGACCATGGAGTAGAGATTACAATAGGAAATGTCGAGTAATCTAGTCTGTTGAAACTGAGATTGCATAACTTCATCCATCTTAACCGAACTAGCGTGGATTCGAGTCTGAACAACCGTCTTAGTCTATCTTTGAAACCCCAATCTGCTTTGCTTGTTTAGTTTGATTTCAATAGCGTTCTTAGTTAATTTCATTCACAACCAATTCTGAAACCAAAACGAAACCTCGATTAGCTTTTTCACACTTTTCTGAGTAATAGAAGAAGAAAGACCCTTGGGAAATAACGATCTCGCTAGAGCGATCTAGTGAGTAAAACTAGTGCGCATTAATTTTCGCACCAATCCTCCTCCTGTGCTTTTCCTCTGCCAGACATCACCACAGAGTAGTCGACCCCCTTTCTCTCTCTCTCGTCTTCACACTTCTCATTCACCGACGTGATTTCTCTCTCACTTCTTTCAGTAAACTTTCAAACCTACCAAATCTCTTACTTTATCCATCTGAACAAACAAAGGGAGAGGGAAAACCCTCCTCCCTCTTGGTAACAAACACGGGAATTTATAGGTCCACTTTTCGCCGCAAAGAACTCGTCCGAATGGCCATTTAATTAAACAATTAGTTTAAATGAACCCAAAGGCCTAAGTCCTACTCCCACTTCCTTCTCAACCAAGAAACTAGGCCAGCTGGGCCGTCTTGCTCATTGGGTTGGAGCTTCTACTTCATCAGGCCAATGCCGACCTCTACTCACTTTGTTAAATTTAAATGACGAAACGGTGGGAATGTGATTTGGGTCGGGTGATTTAACTTCGACGGGCCAGGGAAACGAGTTGGGTTGTTGAACCAATGGGCAAAGAATTCCATATCTTATGAGCTTAGTTAGATCCATCTTGGTGGTTGGGCTTGGATCTAACTAATTAGAGCCTTAACACTCTTAACCCAATTTAATTAGTAACAAAACTCCTTCATCAAATTAATTCCTCTGCTTAACAAAAATTAATTACTCATCCACTTCCAACCAAAAAAAATTACTCATCCACTTCCAAACTCAATTGTTAATTATTAATTATTTAATAATTAATAATTTAACTCTTTCACTTTCTTCAGTCACTGATCTTATGGGTAGTTTGGTATATGGGATTGAAAATTTAAAATTTAATTTTTTTTTAAGGTTTCCCAAAATCAGAATGTTATAAAATACCTCAATGGATTTTCACCCCAAATGGAGCAATTAGTCACTCATCTCTCGAGTGTTATGCATAATAGGCACTTGCTCTTGATACTCTATGATATAATTGCCATCTCGAGTCAAATCATATCATGCATTGAACCCCTAACTAAGTGTAAATCAAGGTCAAGGAACATTCATGACACAAAAAAGTACATTTTATTCTCTTACATTAGACATGTTTATGGTGTGGTTTGTGCTTATTTGTTCCCTCTTTTGTTGGTTTTGTGTTAAATGGTGATTACTTAGGCAAATTTTATGGTGACAACATATTTTTGCAGTCAAATATACTACATTACTAATAGTCAATCAATTGACTATCTCATTAATTATTTTATTTATTATCCAAACTAATGCTGAAATAAATATGGCAGAATTGATTAATTTTTCTCTTTTCACGCCTCATTAAGTTTTTTTTCACAAAATCACATCAATAATGCCTCCTTTTTTCTCTCTTTCTCTTTTCTTCTGCTACCATCTTCTTCGGTTGCTGCACATCCACAATGATGGTCGACGAAGGAGATCGACGCTTGTTGCTCATCGACAATGACAGTACCACATCTATATTAGTGCTTCTCCATATCGGTATTAGTGCCTCTAGATCGGTACTAGTGCTCCTCCAGACCTATACTAGTGCTTCTCCAGATCTGTACTAGTACACGTAAGATTTCCATTTTGTTATAATTACATGCGTTAAGATGTTATATCTATGTACTAGTGCATGATGATGTTAGATTTACCACGTTTATCTCGCCACATTTGACTTTTGTGGAAAATGTGTTTTATTTCCCGTTGGCCCTATTTTGGTTCGTTTGATGTATTTTCGAGTCGTTTTTATGAGATTTTAGGTTACCATATTGTGGATGACCTCTACGAGCTTGACGCTTCAAACGGAGACCAATTCGAAGTATAGACGAGGCAAGAAGCATTGAAAGAAGTATGGAGCTGGAATTGTTTCTTCTCCCAGCTCCAAAAGTCCGCATAAATGGATCAAAAGTGCGCCAACGCACATTTTCAAAGTCATCCAGGCGCACTTTTGCAATTAACAATCGGTGAAATTTAACAACAGCTAGAAAAGTGCACCGACACACATTTTTAGTGCAGCCAGGCGCACTTTTCACCTGAAATCTGATTTTCACGGGAAAAGGGTTTTTAAACCCAAATTGGAGAGGAAATCAGATATACTTCATTCTACAATAAAATCTCGACGAACCAGACACTCTCGGGAGGATAACTTTGAGCTTTGAAGTGATGATTGAGCGAGAAGAAGCTAAGAATTGTTCGAGAGTTTCATAGAGTCATCAGGATTAGGTTATCTCAGAGTAAGATGTCTTTCTCTTCGGTTTTCTTCTCTGTTGTGTGTTCGATTCCGTCCATTGCCATGAGTAGCTAAACTTATTAGGTTTGTTTAGATTAGATGAAGCACTAGTTAGGATTTTGTATGGATGATGTTAGGTTTTTAACCCATTTTTGTTAATCGATGTTTATTCAGACTTAGATGCGATTTGTCCTAAACCCTAATTTGAAGCTCTACGAATCCGCTGATTGACCATATCACAGTGTTCTGTTTCATCTTTGATTTAACGAGTCTGACCATGAACGTGAATCGTTCTAGAGTTTAGGAGGTTGTTAGGTTCTACCAATAGCTTGACCATAGGATTGGAAGACCTAATCTCTTTGCATATCCGTGCGACATTTCATTGTTCTTAGTTCGTTCTTGATAATTTACAAGTTAGCTTGACCGTAGGAGCTTGTAGGTTTGATAGAATAGAATCTCGACAGCCTGACCAAGGAGTAGAGATAAACCAGGAAGTGTCGAGTCATCGAAGCCCGATAAACTGAAATTGCATTGCATTATCCATCTAAACCGAACTAGTGTGGATTCGAGTCTGAACAATCGTCTTAGTCATTCTTCGAAACCAATATCTACTTTCTTGTTTAATTTACTTTTCTTAGCTTTTGCATTCACAATCATTGGAAAACCAACAATCAAACCTCAAATAGCTTTTACATAAAATCGTTGAGTAATAAAAGAAGAGAGACCCAAGGGAAAAATGATCTCTTTGGAGCGATCCATCGAGTAAAATTTGGTGTGCGATATTTCTCGCATCAAGTTTTTGGGGCCGTTACCGGGGACTTTTCTATTTCTAGGAAAGGCATTGTGTGCTTAAACTTTTCATTCGTCATTTTATCATCTCTTACCTCCCATATTTTTATACTACTTGGTTTTTCTTGTTTTTGGTTATTCAGGCAAGATTGCAGGTACAGAGGAAAAACGGTCTAGTAAACGAATAGCTGAAAAGGGCAGAGTTTTCTACCCTCACTTTGGCTACACCAATTCCTCCTCCAGCGAAAAATGTTAGAACTCCTAAGGCAAATAAGACTATTTTTGCTACTTCATCTTCATCAACATCATCCACCATAGCTACTACAAATCCTCCTCCTTTTCAACCTTAGATAGTCATTATGGCAGAGAGGACACTAAAAGATTATGGTTTTCCGACCATTGATGAGGCCACCTCTTGCATTCAGATTCCCACCAAGGGCACTCGCAATCTGCACATTCCTCCTCACATGATCATATGATATAAGCAAATGGGAACACCTTTTCTAGAGGAGTTAATGAAGATTTTAATGCTCATGTGAGAAACTTCATGAGGCTTGCTCACTGATGACGAGGTGTTTAGGCCCAACACCAAATAAACCTGAGAGTTCTCAGAGTCGTATTCCCACGGGTCTACTCAAGCTACCTTACTCAGTTTAGGTCTGCTAGTCAGCGAAATCGTTTGATCGAAGGTTTTGATTAATTTAGAAAAATGTAAAAACTAACTAATAACTAAAACACAAATTAACAAGTAGGATCAACGGTGGGGGAGAGGTCTTGCTTGGGTTTGTATCCTTCTAAGAAACTATGAGAAAATGCAGCTACAGAACTGGTAGGACATTGATGACAGTCAGTTTCAGGTTCTAAGGGTTGGGTCGGTCAACTCTACAACCAAGAACCACCTGCAACACACCCTAACTCACATTCAACCAACAATCCAATAGCAAACTGAACAGAAACCCTAAAATAGGAGAACTGCAGAAAACCTCGAATTACAAGGAAGTCTAAGAACGGAGCGACAAGCTAACAAAATAGATCATCAGTCATCATTAATCCACAATCCAAAACATATAATTAAAGTATCAACTCATAATCTCAACGAATTCAACAAAACCCAAGCAAGAAAAGAAAACCTAGCTACTCATGAGATTAATCAGGAAGAAAGCTGCAAACCGCCGATTCATCAAGGTTGGCTTTGATTCCACAGCTAATAACAAGCTGATCTTCAAATAATTAACTCCCATAATTAACTTGCTCTCCCTTGCCGATGCTCATCTGCCTCGAAGCCGAAGCTTCTGCTGCCGTACTCGATTCCTTTTTTCCCGTCTCTCCAATTTTCGTACGTTTCCCTTTAATTTCATAATCAGCTGCCGTACACTCTATTTTTACTGGCCAAAGGCCAAAAACTAACCCCCCCTATTATCTTCACTACTGCTCTTCTTTTATAATGCGTTGATGATGATGATGGGCCTAAATCACATGATAATGATGGGCCAGTCATTTGATTAAAGATGAAATCCGTCTAATCCATAGTGGCATCATCCAATCCTTGTAAATAATCCCAAGACCCAAGTAATTAACTTGGTCATATTCTCCTAATCTTTGGTCAAAAATGAAATCGCGTAAGCTCTAGTTTAATCTCCAACATTGTATATATCCTGAAATGCATAAAAAACATACAAAATGACGTAAAACGACCCTAAGGCCGAGAGGGAACAAAACTCGTATAAAATCATCCAAACGAGACCAAATAGTCACGGAAATATCATCTAATGAGGGAATGAATACACCAATATTTGGGTGCATCACTCACACTGTTTCTAACAACGAAGCATACCATAATACTGTCAAGCTTCAACTATTCCCTTTCACTTTGAAGGGACAAGCAGAGCAATGGCTATATGATCATCCTGCCAATCATTTCACTACTTGGGATAATCTGGCTAGAGCATTCATGGAGGAGTTCTTCTCTCCTTCTAGAACCGAGGCACTCAAGGCACAGATTGCAGCTTTCCAGAGTGGTTCGGAGGAGAATTTTTATGAAGTTTGGCAGCGATTTCAAGGACTACTCTGAGCTTTCCCTCACCATGGCTGGGATGACTACCTCAAGTTCACTACATTCATCAGAGGCTTGGATGATGAGAAGAGGAAAGATTTCTCTTTGCATTTGAATGAGGATCTGAATGAAATGACTGCAACGCAACTTTGGCTTCTTGCAAGAATTTCGCCGTGAAGATTACTTGTGCAAGCTAATCCTATGAAGATGGACGACATGAATCTAGAGAAAGTGAAATTCTCTACTGATGCCCTATACCTGGTTCCCACAGCTCTTGTACCGGTGGAAAATATTAAGAGTCAGTTGGAGCTGGATAATTCAAGATTGGAGATGGAAGTACAACGACTCAGGAACGAGTTGGGAAGTGCTCATATTAGTCCCTCACCTGGTGTTCCTACAGCTCCACAACCAGGATTGAAGTTTCTTACTAGATCCATTGCTCCTCAGGTTGCAAAGGCAGAGAATGTAGCAGCAGTTTCGTCTCCTTGTTCAAATTGTGGTGGTTCAGGTCACTTAGCAGAAAGTTGTACATGGAAATTTGGGAGCGACCCCACCCACCAATAAGAAGAGGTTGATTATGTTGGTGGTCAGAATGAAGGGAACTTCCAGAATTAGAATAACAACTTCAGGAGTTCCAATGGCTACCAGAATCAGAACTCCCATTGGCAGAATAGAGGAAACTGGGATGGTAATCAGAATCAAAATCAGTTTCAGGGAGGATATAAAAACCAAGGGGGTTATCAAACGAACAATGGAAATCAGAACCAGAATTCCCAATGGAAGAACAGAGGAAACTGGAACGGTATCAGAATCAAAATCAAAATCAAATTTCGAAGGGAATGATAACCGAGGTTCAAGCTCTTCTGCACAGAAATCCAATACGGAAATTATGTAGGAGAAGATTCTTGATGAAACCCAGACAAACAAGACGCATACAGATAGCTCTATCCGGAAGCTAGAAGATCAGGTGGCAGGAATAACTAATCCTCTGAAGGAAAATGAAGTTGGTTCTCTATCTAGCCCCAATCTCCGTAATCCTAACTGGAATGAGCACGTGGGAGACGTAGAAACCGGAAGTGAGAAGAATCTGGAAGATCCTCCCATGAAGCAGGTATCAACTTTAGTTCCTCCTCCTCCTTTCGTCGAAGATGAGGATGTGGAGGAAGAGGAGAAAGTTCAGCAGCAGGAAAAGGAAAAGACACTAGTTGTCTCTTCATCCCTGCTAGGCTTAATAAGGAACTGTATGATGCTCAATTCCAGCTATTCTTGAAGATGCTTGTTAAGGTTCACATCGACATTCCTATCACGGAGGTTTTAGCTCTAACGGAGGGAGAGGAAGAGAAGTTCCCGGAGCTATTTGAGGACGTGGAGCTGAATGAGGATGTATCTACCGTCATCCTTAACAACCTCCCTATTAAGCGTTATGATCCAGGTTCTTTCACTCTTCATTGTCGCATTGGTACTTATAGACTTGGTCGTGGTTTAGCAGATTTAGGAGCTAGCATAAATGTCATGTCATATCGCTTAGCTTTTGATATAGAGATTCTTGATTTCAAACCAACTAGCATGAACATAAGTCTTGCTGATAAATCATCTACTGTACCTAGGGGTATTTTAGAAGATGTTAGTCTCGAAGTTGGTCCATTCACGTTTCCTACCAATTTTGTTGTAATTGATGCTCATGCTGATATGCCTTTGATTCTTAGTGGTCCGTTCTTGAATTCAGCTAGGTCTATCATTGATGTTGGTAGTGGTACTATTACCCTTAGGGTAGGACTAGAACATGCTACCTTTAGTCTTGACAATAGCATTCACCATCCTAACCATCATGATGTTTTGTGTGCCACTAAGGAAATTGTCACCATGCTATCTACATATGTTTTTACTAACCTAGTGAGTGAAGACTCACTAGAGAAGTGCATTGTTTCTAGTGTCCAGTTTGTTGATGCAGGAATAGTCCAGGATGAACAGGTGGCATCTTTGAGCACGTATGAGTCCGTGGATTTTCAAGGCCAGGTGCAACAAAATGCTTTTGCACCAGATTCTCGGCTCTGAACATCATACGAAGAAGCTCCAGAACTTGAGTTGAAGGATCTGCCTTCAAATATAGAGTATGCATATCGGAAGGAGACTCCAAGATTCTGGTCATCATTAGCTCATCCCTCACTCCACCTCAGAAGGATGAGCTCATATCCTTGCTCCGGACACATGTTCATGCTATAGCTTGGAAGGTGACAAGCATTAAATGGATTCACCCTTCTCATTGCATGCATCAGATATTCCTTTGAGGAGGATCAGAAGCCCGTTAGACAACCTTAGCGACGTCTTACTCCTAACATAACGAAGGTTGTAAAGAAGGAGTTAATCAAACTCATGGATGTCAGGATCATTTATCCCATATCTGACAGCAAATGGGTGAGTCTGGTCCATTGTGTGCCAAAGAAGGGAGCATCACCATCGTTGCTAATGTCGCGGGAGAGCTCATCCCCTACAAGAACGGTTAATGGATGGAGAGTCTATATTGATTACAGGCGATTAAACGATGCTACACGGAAGGACCACTTTGCTCTTCCTTTCATTGATTAGATACTTGAGCGTTTGGCGGGTCATGAGTATTACTGTTTCCTAGATGGCATGCCTGAGTATTTTTCAGATTTCTATTGCGTTGAACGATCAAGAGAAGACTACTTTCGGTAGTTTTGCTTATCGTAGAATTCCTTTCGTACTCTTTAATGCTTAGATTTCTATGGCATGCCCGTTCGGTAGTTTTGCTTATCGTAGAATTCCTTTCGTACTCTTTAATGCACCAACTAAGTTCCAGAGAAGCATGATGGCTATCTTTGATGAGCTGACTGGAGATATTATGGAGGTATTTATGGATGATTTCTTGGTATATGGATATTCCTTCGATTAAGGCTTGAAGAACCTCGAGAAAGTTGTCCAAAAGTGTGAAGATACAAATTTAGCTCTTAGCTGGGAGAGAGCTATTTTATGGTGAGGGACGGCATTGTGCTTGGGCACAAGATCTCGAAGAAGAGTATTGAGGTTGATCCGCCGAAGATTGACACCATTGCTAAGTTGCCACCTCCCTCCTCTATCAAGGCAGTAAAAAGCTTTCTAGGTCATGCAAGATTCTATAGGCGGTTCATCAAGGATTTCTCAAAGATCACTTTACCTATGACTCGATTATTGGAGAAGGATGTTCCTTTTCTCTTTGATGAGAATTGCATGATAGCTTTCGAGACCTTGAAGAACAAGCTCGTTTATGCACCCACTGTTGTAGCTCCGGATTGGGATCAGCCATTCGAGCTTATGTGTGATGCGAGTGATTATGCTGTTGGAGCTATCTTGGCGCAAAGTATTGAGAAGCGGTTAGACCTATCTATTATTCCAGGAAGACCTTGAATGAAGCTCAACGAAATTACACCGTTACCGAGAAAGAGATGCTAGCGGTAGTCTATGCCTTTGATAAGTTTCGTCCTTATCTTGTGCTATCTCATGTCATGATTTTTACAGATCATGCAGCTATCCGGTACCTGATGAGCAAAGCAGATGCGAAGCCAAGGTTGATTCATTGGATTCTTCTACTTCAAGAATTTGACATCAAAATTCAGGACAAGAAGGGATCAAAGAATGTTGCTGCAAATCACTTGTCACGGTTAGAGGGACCTGAAAAAATCAAGGATGATTATCTAGCGGTTCGAGAAGTTTTCCCGGAGGAACAATTATTCGCCATAATGATTAGCGAGTCAGAAGGACCTTGGTTCGCGGATCTGGCTAACTTTATGGCCACTGGTGAAGTGAGGAACGATTTCTCTCATCAAGAGAAGAGGAATTTTTTCAATGAGGCAAAGAAGTACTTTTGGGATGATCCTTACCTGTTCCGGATTGGCTCCGACAACATCATTCGGAGGTGTGTTTCTCTAGCTGAAGCTCATAAAATCATGAAGCATTTCCTTGCGGGACCTGTTGGTGGCCACCATGGAGCGAACCGTACTGCTAGGAAGGTTTTGTCTTCCGGATTCTTTTGGCCTACCATTTTCAAGGATTGCCAGGATTTCATCAAGGCGTGCGATGCATGCTGATGACACTCGATTTGACGTGATTTTCAGCACCATTTAAGCGACATTTCTTTGCTTAAGACATGTTTTTTAGGGCAAAATAACGAATATTCACTCAACTGCTCTATCTCGTGCCATTTCGGTTACTTTGGCCCGTTTCAGGTCTATTTGATGGTTTTCTACTGTTTTTGTGACAGCACAGGCTTTTGCCATCAAATTATGTAACCAAGGACATGTCTAAGGCATTGGAACCTCTAGGAATTGCACTGGGATCAACCCAAGGAGTCAATCAAGTCAACACAATTCCTGCCCATCTTTTCAAAGAAGATTTTGGCGAAAATACCTAAAGTTTTTGGCGAAAATCCAAGAGGAAATCGTCAGAGCATAGAAGGAGAAATTTTCGGTGAGAAGTCTAAGTCTTCGTCGAAAACTCTCGATCAAATTAACACAGGAGAAACAGTCGACCGGTGCCAACTCTTTCAAGGAATTTTTCGGCGAAAAGTCCTAAAGTTTTCGCCGAAAACCTTAACCTAATCCGGCTGGGAAAAGGGTAAGTATAAATATAAACCGGCGGCTTATTAAGAGTGACGACTGATACTTTTCAGAATATACACTTTTTCCAGACCTAAGAAGTTCGAAAGAGAGATTCAAAGTTCAATCAGTTTCTCTTGCATGTTTGGTTTGTTCTTCGTTGTTTGTGTTTCTTTTCTAGCTTGATCACCTAGATTTGATTATTGTTAAGCTGAGGATAGTAGCGAATGTTTGCTTCACTTTAAAACACCAAATCAACAATTAACCTATTCATTGGAGTGTACCTTTCGTAGGAACCAGTTAGGGTTAATCCGCTTCAAGAGTAACTCGTAAATCATTAGTAATTGCACCAGTTAGTTTAGTCGTTGTGAGAGGCGATCGTACCCGGGCGATTAATTAATCTTGGTAGTTAGATCGGATAGAGTGAACGTTCACCAGTCTTAAACCTAAGGCTAAGGAGTTATGGTGGTGTCTAAGAATTGATTGAACAAGAATTGAAAATCGCTGGTCTGTTGATTGCCAATGCTTTGGCGATCTAAGGGGGATTCGAAGTCTAAGCTTGTCTGTCATCTTTGTTAAGTCAACCAATCTTTCTTTCTGTTTTCTAATTTAGTTTTAGACTACATGCTTTCTAGTATAGAAGTCGTGGAACTCACACCACGCACAACGTGTTTAAACTTGAATATTCTGCCTTTATATTTGAGTAGACGATTATTAGAAGACCCATGGAATACGATCTGCTTAGCTTTTAGCTTAGTAGTATTTGATTACTGTTTTGCAGCACATCAAATTGGCGTCGTTGTCGGGGATCTTCTTTTAATTGTTTGAAAGAAGAACTGGCATTTTATTCTTCTACTTTCCATCTTTCATATTTCCATCCAGTTCGATTATACACCAGTTGTGCTTGTTTTTGTCGTTTGTAGGTTGTTTACAGGTTTATGCATCACCGTTCTCTCACATGCTCCTTAACCAAGACCGACAAGGCTAAGCGTGTAGAGAGACCAGGTAGCTCTGCTCCGCCAAAGCGACCGCAAATTCTGAAGCAAAGCAGAATCGATCCACCTCCATCCTTCACTCCAATTAAGATCGAGGAACCGAAGGAGAGTTCCTCATCTTCATCTTCATCCGCTTCATCAACCGCATCACTTTTGCCCCCACCATCTCCTAAGATGGGTGACCAATTACCACCACCACCGGCTGCACCAAAGAGTCTAACTGATTACAACAAGCCGAGCGCGACTAGCGTTCGATCTTCTATCACCGTGCCACGCATCGACGGGGATCCTGACTATGAGATCAAGATCCCTTTCTTGACTATGATATCTAGGGATTTACAATTTGAAGGCAGGCCACTTGACAATCCATGCACTCACTTAGCGGATTTTATCGATCTTTGCGGGACTTTCAAGAATGGTAATCTCGACAAGAACACTCTATGCTTGAGAGCCTTCCCGTTCTCTCTTAAAGGCGCAGCTAAGAGGTGGCTTACTGGAAAGCCACCCGGTTACTACACAGACTGGGATACTCTTGCTCAAGACTTCGTGGAAGAGTACTTTCTCCCCTCAAGAACAACCACCTACAAGGACAGCATCTCTAGATTTGCCCAGAAGGAAGGTGCGAGCTTATATGACACTTGGAATGAATTTCAAGAACTTCTCAATAATTGCCCTCACCATGGTTTCGAGCAGAGGCAGCTAGCTAAAATCTTTGCTCGAGGTCTACGTGAAGAATCTACTAAATGGGTCAATTCCTTAGCTGAAGGGGATTGTACTACCCTCACACCTGAAGCTGCTCTTCTCCATTTTGCAAACTGTGCTTCCAAGTCAAGGAATTGGGAAAGAAAATAAGAAGGATCAAGAAGCAAGCTCGATATTGAAGCACTACAAGAAAATGAGGATTTAGTGACCTTAATGAAAACGGTCCATGATAAACTACTACTCGTGACCGTAATGAAAATGGTCCATGATAAACTACTACTCGTGACCGTAATTGGATATGATGAGTTCTTCAAAATCATCTGCAGGGCTCCCCCCCCCCCCCGGAACAATTGGCTGGTGTACATTAGATATACGAAGTCTCAAGCATTTCAGGTACTAATTTGATCATTATTGGAGTTAGACTGATGTTTTTTCTGGCTTAAGATGCGGTGAACCGAAACAAGGCAAACTGGGAACAGTAAGAGGAGAACCATCATGGTGGAACCAAACCTTGGCTGAGGTACATTAAGGAGACTGTAGCGAAGACTGGACAATGATTGTTTGGCTGTAAGACGTCCTCTTTATTGGGGCCCCAATGACTCTAGCTCAAGCAATCAACAAGCTAGAGCATCGTGGCCATATTTGTATGCTCGGTGTTGGTTTCACTAAGATCCATGTGAGAATTATCAATCAGTGAAATGAATATAGTTGAGTATTATTTACTTCAATTCATTGTAATTAACATTTTCCAAAAATTTTCAGGTATTTGGGACTGGTGTTGGGTTGTCGTGTTCGGTATCTGGAAGTGTTTCTTCCAGGATGCCACATACGGGACACTCACAGCGAGTTGAGCAGCTGACTGAGGAGTTGAGGGCTGCCAACACAGAGCTGGGAGAGTACAAAGCGAGGGTTGGGCGAGTGGAGCAGATCCTCTCCACCATTGTGTCACTGAAGCAGTTTGTGACCTCTGTCGGTTCAGTCGCAACAGACTTAGCAGGCCCCCCTCTGGTCCATTCTCAGCAGCAGTAGGATGCCGCTTACATTGATCCTGAAACCGAGCTCCAACATTATTATTTTACCATATTTAACAGTGTAAGTTAATTCATTTGTTCAATTTATATTTGTTGATTCAATAGTTATTTACTAACTCTATATATATTGTTGGGTATTTGCAGGTTCCGACACCTTGGGATGACATCGACTTTAGGAACTACGTGCTCCGTAGGGTGATTGTAGAGGATATGTGGTAAAGGATTTTACCAAGGTCGTATTCCATGGAGTCCTCTCATAAACCAATACTCACACTTCTCATAGACGGTCTAGACATTTGAAATTGGTTTGGTTTGAAAAGAAATTCAGAAACAAAAGCAAACATTAGCAATACTAACAAAGATTAAACAAAAGAGAAAGGTGGATCAAATCAAAGACAAAGGAGGTTCTCTTGGTGGGTAGTTTCATCATGCTCAAGAGATCTAATTGAACAAACAAGCCAATCATGGTTGAGGAAGCATTTGGATGACCATGCAAATCAATTCTATAGACGCAATGCACTGCACTCTCGTAGCACTAAATTCCTATCCTAAAACCACTCGACTTAGGCTCTCGCTCTCAAGCTAAGTGACTAAGGATGCATTAAAGGTGTTTGATGAAATGCCAAGTCACAAAATCCTCTCCTAGAACTCTATGGCCACAAGGCTAGACATAATACTCTCATATCAATGTCTTAACACTAAGAGAAACATCAAAAGACCAATCAAAGTTCAAATAAATGAAAAACCAAGTGCACACCAAGTGTTCGATAAAATGCCTAAGAGAGAAATCTTGCAACAATGGTTGAATTGAGATGATCTAATCTCTTAGAACACACTCCCTTCAATCCCTAGACCTACAATCCATGTAATCTAAGCACTCTCATGCATTACATCACATTGAATGGACCAAATCAAGCAAACATGGCATAAATTGACAATAAGAACAAGTCTAAAGATCATCTCCATACAACCAAAATCATTCATAGCATGTTTTTACAATCATCTCTCTATCATAGCACAACTAATCTACCCATCCAAGATGAACCTAGGAACTTATCCACACATGGCCAAGGGAGTAAGGAAAAGAGAAGGGAAGTTGATCACCAAGAACACCATGGATTGGATCCTTGAATCAATCTTCAAATCTCCACTTCTAAGCTCCTCTCCCAAGGTTTGTTGACTTCAATCCAAGCTCCAATTGCTCCAATTAGCTTCACTTGGCTCCAGAAATGAGTCCTAGGTTTATGGGTCGTGGGTATGTGTTTGGGGTTCAAGAGAGATGAAAGAATGCCCCAAAATGGCAAAAAACAAGAGTATTTATAGTGCAGGGGCAGTGCACGGCGTGCACCCCTGCACGGCGTGCACCCCTGCACGACGTGCACCCCTGCACTCTGCAGCACTCTGCAGAAAACTCGATCTTGTAATGCTCATATCTCCCTCTTCCGTACTCCAAATGACCTCCCGTTTGCTCCTATGTGCTCCTTGTCATCCGTACTTCGATGCCATAACCTGAAAATGCACAGAGGCAACTCCAATAGACCACGAATTTGGCTCCAAAGTGGAAACCGGACAACAAATGGACACTTTGCGCAAAATATCAATAAAAGCATATAGAGCATGGCATCTCACGATCAAACACGGGCATTTCATAGGTCAATCATAGGCTCAAAATGCACTAAATAAAGTCACATCAATATGTAGTAATTTCTGGAACATGTTGTAATTTTTAACATTTTGTGGGTTGTAATAGTTAGACCTTGTACTATGTAGGTATTGTAGTATGTACTATAATTTGTATTCTAATCTTGTTGTAAATTGTGAGGTATAACGTTAATTTTACTATTTTGGTATTTAGAATATTGTTAATATTTATTAAATAACGTTCAAAAAGATCAGAATTTCTCATTATAATGTTGTCAGCTAACCCGTGAAATTGAATTGCACGAATTTGGTCGCAAAATTTGGCCGAAAAATCCAGGACCGGACAACTTAACCAGAGCCCAGCAGGCCTAAGATCCTATCCCGGTGAAATCTAGGTTAGTTGAGGGACATGTCTGCGACTAACTTAGTCGCACGCAGTTTCTTAGTCGTAGGCGTCTGTCGGTGACTTACCCGGCTTGTCGCGACTACTTTAATCGCAAGCAAGGACAACGTTAGTCTCAGACATGAAGTCTGTTGTGACTAGTTTTGGCTCTGACTGCAACCATTTTCTCGGTTTATTGTGGTGAGCAATACATATTTTGTCTTATCTCTCAGCATGTGAATGGTTGGTTGTTGAACCTTGATGTTCATAGCCCATAGGGATATAATATGTCCGGCAAGGCCATGACCCATATTTCCAATTCAGTTTTCCCATTCAACAATTTTTCATGCATTGATATTTTTGGTGAAAAGAGTAAGGTGAACCATACATATTATTAGGAATCAAACGAGAAGTACAACCTCCGACTAAATCGTATCTCTGTCAATCGGACAGAGAAGAGTCGGGAATATAAAAAATATGACCACCCAACTGAAGGGTTTGACCAAGGTTTGCTAAATAATCCGCTGCAAAATTTGTTTCGCGGTATATGTGAAAACTCTTCATGACCCAATCACGGGAAGCAAGCTCGAAAAACTGCTCAAGTAATCTCGTACGCTGATTGTGCCTTTTCACCGTAGTGGAAAATAACTCAGCCACCGCCTTCGAGTCAGTCTGAATCACAAGCTTTCGAATGTCGTTGTCCCAAGCCAGCTTCATCCCTTCAACGATGCCTCTTAATTCAGCTTGCATGATGGAGCAGGTATCTAAGTTAGCTGCAAAGGCCACGATAAACCTCCCATTCTTATCTCAGATCACCCCCACCCGCACAAGTAGTACTATGATTAGTATAGAGGGAGCCATCAGAGTTCAAGGAGAACCATCCCTCACCCGCCGGCCGCCACTCAATCAAATGAGCCTGCCGAGCTATACTCGACGTTTCTCGACTCGCTTGAAGGGCCTTCTAGCTCGACGAGAATAGATGTACCTAGAACATAACCTGATTGAGAACCTCACTAACCATAGTACATTCTGTGTGGAAAATCAATCGATTTTTGCGTTTCCACAACAACCAGGCTGTAACTCCATACAAAAGCTTCATCTTACAATTCCCAAGACCTTCGTTCAGCCAATCCGAGAAGGCAGCAGGAGCCGTATCAGTATGAGCCATATCCAACCAGACTTCCCGCCAAACAAGCTAAGGAAAACTATAGTTGCGTAACACGTGCTCCACATCCTCACATCCAGAGCGGCACTCCGGGCAAGAAGCATCATTTTTCATATGTCGTCTCCACCTTTCCTCATTCATCATGAGTTTTTTGTGCATCGTCAGCCACAGGAACTGCTGTATTTTAGCTGGGCCATTCCAGTTCCACAACTTGTTCCACGTAGACCCCTGTTCACCAATGATAAGCTCCTTAATAAACAGATAAGCAGACTTAACTGTAAATTGCCCATTCGGCTCCAATCCCCAACATATATCATCCACAGCAGAGCTCCCACAAGGCGGATTCGTTCCCATAACCTGCAAGATAGCAACTCGAGGTAAGCAAGCCACTGATTTATTCAAATCCCAATTCCCATCGGGTGCAACAAAATCAGAAACAGAAAGGTTAAAGTCAACTCCCCGGATATCAAAAACAAAGTCAATGAGAATATCCCCACTATCGAGCCACCTATCCGTCCAGAATTTTGTGCTTCGACCATCATTTATACTGTGCTGGATGACCTTCAGAGTAAGCTCCCAAACCACTAACATACCTTTCCAAAGGGAAGAGACACCAGAATTCCGCTTGAGGGTGAAACCACATTACTCTTCACCAAATACTTAGTAGAGAGATTTTGAACCCACATCTCATCAGGCCTCGAGATAATGTTCCAAACCACCTTCATGAGAAAGGTCTTATTGAGCTCTCTAGCACTTCTCAACCCAAGCCCTCCTAAACTCTTCGGTTTACTCACCATCTCCCAATTCAAATTATGCAGCTTCCGGACTCCATTTGTAGAACCCCAAATAAAGTTCCTAAGTTTTCTATCAATTTTATCAAAAACAGAAACAGGCAGGACCACCGTCTGCATAACATAACACGGGAGGGAATTAAGAACAGAAGAAGCAAGGGTAACCCTTCCCGCAAGAGAAAGATTTTCAGCTTTCCAGCCTACCAGCCTAGAATCCAGCCGATCGAGCAAGAAATCATAAGTGTGCTTCGACACCCTACCATGAAGGATAGGCACACCCAAGTATCTTCCCAGGTCCGTGGTGGAAGCCATACCCAGAATTATCACAATCTCTGACTTCGTCCTTTCCGGAGTATTCTTTGAGAAGTAAATCCTTGACTTTCCTTACTAACGCTCTGACCAGAAGCCCCACAAAACCAATCCAGAATATCAGATATAACCCTAGCTTGGTTAGTCGAATCTTCACTAAAAAGCATATGATCGTCAGCAAAGAAACAGTGGGAAAGAGGCGGCCCATCATCGGCCAAAAGAATCGGCTTCCAGTAACCAAATTGAAACGTTGACAGGACCATACAACTTAGCCTCTCAATACACAAGGTGAAAAGGTAAGGAGAGAGCAGGCAACCCTCGCGGAGGCCTCTGGACGGAAAAAGAGTCATAGCAGCTACAATTCCATAAATTTTGAAAAGAGGAAGAAGAAATGCAAGCTTTAATCACATCCACCAACTTCATCGGAAGGCCAATAAGACAGACAATATCCCTCACAAACTCCCAGTTAATTTTATCATAAGCTTTGGCTAAATCGATCTTAATAGCCATAGAGTACTTTTATCCTTTCCTAGTGTGGAGAGAGTGAACCACTTCCTGAACAAGAAGAATGTTGTTTGTAATATGATGACCAGACACAAAGCTTGTTTGAGACTGATGGGTAAAAACTAGCATAAACTCCTTGATCCTATTCACCAGGAACTTTGTAAGAGTCTTATACGCCACATTGCAAAGACTGATAGGGCGGAAGTCACTAAAAGACTCTGCATTCTGCTTCTTTGGTATAAGAGTGATTAAGGTTTTATTTATTGACTGAATAAGCTTTGGGTTACGGAAACACCGATCAATGAACTCTACAAAACTAGCCCCCACCACCTTCTAGCAATGCTAAAAAAATATAGGACCAAAGCCATCTTTGGGGGCGCTTTGAGGGCAGCCATAGTCTTAACTACTGCCAGAACCTCCCTAGACAAGATTGAGCAGCCCAAGCTCACACAAACTGACTCCGAAATGTAACTAGAGAACCCCGCCGACCGACAATGGTTTCCTGCTTCACTTCTGTAAATTCCTTCAAAATAGCGCACAACCAGATCTAAGAGTAAATTTGATCCTCTGATCCTCCACCCAAACCCCAACATCATTCTTCAAATGCTTAATCTGATTCACAACTCTTCTTTTAAGAGTAGCCAAGTGGAAGAACCTAGTATTACTATCACCGTCAACTGCCCACTTAGCTCTCGACTTCTGAACCCAAATAGCCTCCTCCTGCCAGAGAACCAATTCAAGCTTTGATCGAACCTCTGTTTCTTTTTCCGGTTAAAGTTGTTTGGGTTGGCTGCCACCACTTCCTCCACTCTGACCAGCAAGTCCAGAAGACGCCTTTTGTGCTTAAACACATTACCAAACGTGTTGTAATTCCACTTCTTCAGATCCGAAGACAAACCACCAAAATCCCTATGAAGCTCCAAGCTTGCATTCCATTTATGTTTAACAAAAAAAGTCAAAGGACGGATGGGAAATCCAAGCAGAAAGGAAACGAAAAGGTTTAGAACTGGGAGAATACACCTGAGCGATCGGGCAGCACAGAAGGGGACGGTGATCAGACTTGATCTTATGGAGGTGAGTCACTGCCGACTTAAGGAACATCTAAATCCAAGAAGAATTGACCAGAGCACGGTCAATGTGGCTAAGGAGTCCATTCCTCCCCCAAGTAAAACGAGGGCCCGAGAAAGGAATACCCGAGAGGCCACATAGATCGACCATATCAATGAAAGACTTGCTTCTTCTACGTTCAAAAGGCGACCCCCCATGTTTATCCTCCGCAGAGAGGATGGCATTAAAATCACTGTCGTAAGGGTATCCCAGAGAAGCACCTGAGCGGTGCCCCGCGGACTGGCATACACTGTCGTAATAAAATAGGAAGAGCCATTCGCAAGGGAACCCTTGGCGTGAATAAACTGAGCCCTAAACTCCAGAATTTCCAACGAAACCAATAAAGGATTCCAAGAAATCCAAACACCTCCTTTAAACCCCACAACATCTGATAAAAAAATGCTTACGAATAACCTCTTCAGCTTTCTGAGAGCTAATTTTAGGCTCGACAATGACTGCAATAGAAAACTTCACCAAGTCAGCATATGACTTTAAAGCTGTAATAAATGATTTACTGGCTGCCCCACGGCAATTCCAAGAGAAAATATTCGATAGAGACATAAAAAAAGACTCCCTTATAAACCCGGAAAAAGACATAGGGACTTTAAGAAGACCCATCAAGCATCTCGAAATCCTTAGACACTTCACTTTGTAATTTATTCTCGGAATGAGTCGACTCATAGCAAGCTGCCTCTGCCACCTTAAGAGCTCTAGCAGCTTTATGAGCGGGTATTCCCTCAGTTTTCTTTCAGACTCCCCCCGAAATGCCAGCACGCCCAACCGGAGCTTAAATCGACTCTGACCAGGTTTTGAGTCGCCAGACATGGTTTTGGCCTTAGATCGATCAGAACTTTGGGTTTTGGCCAAACCCGTCACCTTGGAACTGATCCTGCTGTCTTGACCCTTAGTACTCACTTGGGCCTGCGGCCCACTCTATCCTTTACTGATGAGTAATGACAATCCCACTTTCGGCGTAGAATCACTACTTCCACTGTTACCCAAGTTGGAATTAAATTTTTCCCTATCAGCTTCCCTAAAATCCTCCACAGTCGTTGCAGAATTAGGGGCTTCCTCCCCACCAATACCGCCAGCATTAACCTCCTGAATATTTTCTTCCAGCAGAGCATTAAATTTTTTTCCTAAAATTGGATCCACCTTTAATGGCTGATCGGTCGGCGACACCGACGACGTCGGAGTGATCTTCTTTCCCCTCTTCCCTGAACGAGAAACCTTCATCCAAGGGCCGAAGTCTTCTTCGACTTGTGGTTGCACCTCCACGAAAGCGCTTGATTGGAACACCGGGTTATTAACAAGATTTTCTACCACGTCCGCATCCTCAGTCCTCGACGGGCACGCACCTTGGGCATGACCATAGCAAGCATGTGCATAGAAAATCGTGTGAAAACTCTCGTACTCAATACAACAAATCCGTCTGCGCAAACGGTACTTCGACAAGAGGCGCATCGGGAGATCAACCTCAACACATATTTTAGCAAAGTTGCCCCTCGACCCTTCAAGAGTAGTATGATCAAACCTTACGGTCTTACCAGTTCTGTCCCCAATAATTTTCATAACAGCTCCATCATAATACTCGAGAAGAATCCCTGGTAGTCGCACCCAGGCCCTCAACATAGTGATCGGAGAGTCTTCAAGTTGGAAATAAGGTCTCCAGTCTTGGATCACCACATAGTGATCCCCCACCATCCACAGACCACCAAACATAGCTCTTTCATAATCACTGATAGTTTCAAACTTCACCATGTAATATCCCCATCCCACATCGGAGACCTGTAAGCATCCCTTCTTGGCCCAAATCTGAGGTAATTTCTGACTCATGAATGGAAAAGGGAAGCTCTTGCCTAGAGTGCTGAAAATGATTGCATTATCAAACTTCTTTCTCACCCTACGCTTCTCTTCAATTGGGATTCGAGTTGTGGGGCAGCGTGGGTCATCAGTTTCATCCTCCTCCTCAGATTCGTCTGAGTATGTCATAGCAGAATCAACAGGATCCGGTCCCCAAAACTTGGCGACCTTATCTCTGAACAATGTTTTCCAACTCGGCGACACCGGAAAGCCCGTCTCCGAAACCTGGACAGTAGACCTTTGATCACCAGCTAGATGATCCACCCTAGCTTTCTTAACGACTTTCATTGGAGAGGGCAGGCCTCCCTAACCCGGTGGTGTCGGTGGCTCGACCATAGGCTTAACAGAAAACAAGAAGCGAGAGAGAAACGGAAAAAGAAAATTAAGATTTCTTTTTCCTTTTCTTTTTCTAAGATTTTTCATGCATTATATTTATAATTAATTGCAATATTAATAACATCAGACCATATCAGTAAAAAAAATAAGTGTGTGGGTTTGTCCCTTTTCTCTTTATTCGTGAAACTTAGGTTGTTGGCAAGATACCATGCAGGCCCATTTAACATATATTATGTATTATAATGTAATGTACACACAGATTGTATATAGTGTTGTTTTCGTAGAATGGGACACACAGTGATCAGAAAGGTTGTGTCATTGATTATTAAAACTAAGGGATTTTTGTGTTTCTGCATTTTTGGAAAATGCGCATGTTGCTATAATGCTATGCCATAGGCCATCTTATTTAATATAAGTATGTTCCTAACTTCCTATTCAGTAGGCGTGAACAGTTAGGCAGGTTCCAGTCCCGCTTGTCTGAATCAAATCTTAAGGTACAAGTTATTGTTTTGGTCAAAATTTTATTTTATTTTATTTCGGTTTGGTTTTCAACAGGAAACAGAACTTGTTACTTGAGGGCTTTAATTTAAGGTTTTTCTATTTAAAAATAATCGATCTTTATTCATTCCATTTCCATGGGATTATGGGAGTGGGTGGCTCTATCAAGCGAACTATGGTGGTCTAAAAAAGGAAAAATTGTTTCTTAACAAATATACTATGAAACACTCATTTTATCACTTGTACTATACCAACAATCAAGTCATTTCATCCAAAATTCTGTTAAGTGATGACTCGCCAATATGAATCAACTATTCAAAATGATATCTGCCCTTCAACTGAGGCTCAATGCCTTCAACTGATTCTTCATGAATCTGCTTCGATCCGGAATGGATCTTCACCGCCGATTACAGAGGCTAATAGAAGAGGTTACTCCCTTCATTGGACAACGCTACAGGGGATAAGCCAGCTTGAATCTAAGGCAACCTTGTTGGGGAAAATTTCAATCAGGAAACAAGAGGCATTGACAACGACTCTTTGTTTTCCTCTCTTCTCCTTCATGAGTCCGACAGACTCAGATCTTGACTCTGCCTGCACAGTGAGTCTGACCGTGATTCCTTGTGAAATCTCCCCTTCCTCTTTCCAAAGCGACAACATCATCATACCCTCCACCCTTTCTAAACCTCAATGCTCACATGCAATCTTGTTTTTGTCTTGGTTAATGGAAAATTCCTCTATTAAATGCCAAAAAAGAGGGAGAAAGATGGGGAAATGGTGCATTGGATTTCAAATCTTCCACCGACATAAATGCAAAGACAAAGAAAGAGGAGATAGCAAAAATCTTTCTCTCCAGCTAGCGTTGATTCTCCTCCCCTTCCCTAAACTTCAATGCTCACCTACCAGCCTCTTTATTCTTCGTTAATGATAAATCCCCCCATTAAAAGCCAAGAAAGATGATTAAATATGTTGAAACGGTGCAACGCAGTTCAGATAATGGAAGAGGAAGGAATATTAGAAATTGGAATGGAAAAGAAGCGGAGAAGGAACGGAAGCGAGATGGCGGGCAGCTCCGTTCAGGAAGATGATGATGTAATTATGTCTAGCCCAACAAAAGAACCTACTCAAGGGAACTAGGTCCCAAAAAACTTGCCACAGGCAGGCCTGCCGAGCAGGACCTGCCGAGAATTATGATCGTCCTAAGTTGGAACTGCCGGGGTATGGGCCAATCTCGTGCGGTTCAAGTGCTGAAGGAGCTCGTTAAAGCTCATAGGTCGGGTGTGATTGTTCTTTTGGAGACGTTAGCTTGTAAACAAAGAATGGAAGAGGTTTGTTGTGCGTTACAGTTTGAGGGTTGCTTCACTGTTGATGTTGTAGGGCGGAGCGGGGGAGTTTGCGTGATTTGGAAGGAAGAAAGGCAAGCAAAATTTCATCAATATTGAAGTGTGTGAAAATGTGGCTAGGCCAATTTTGCTCACGGGTTACTACGGTTACCCGGAAAGAAATCGACGACGAGATGCTTGGGAACTGTTGAAGAATCTTGCTAGCAATGTCACGGGTTGTTGGTGTTGCATTGGTGATTTTAACGATTTATTGGAAAGCTCGGAGAAAAGAGGTCTGCGAGAGCACCCACAAAGCTTATTTAATGGTTTTCGTGAGGCAACAGAAGCTTGTGATCTTATAGATGTGCATCTTGATGGTTATCCTTTCACTTGATGTCATTCGCGAGGGAGGGAAAATTGCATTGAAGAGAGACTCGACCGAGCTATGGTGAATGGGGATTGGCCCCGAGAGTACCCAAAGGCGACGCTACGAAATCTAATCTCACCAATCTCCGACCACTCTCCTATCTTCATGAACACGTGTTCTATGCCGCGAGTTGAAAGGCAAAGGCACTTCAGATTTGAGAATAAGTGGTTGACTGAGGCGGATTTGAAGCGGTAGGTTGAACATGGTTGGAGAGAGAATCACCATGCAACGCTGCATGGGAAACTCATGTCGTGCATAGACAGAATGTCCAGCTGTGGGAGGAAACTCGATGACAATTTTATGGACAAGGAAGAAGGACTTCCTGGCATGCTTGGAATTTTTTAGACAGTCACCTAATGCGGAAGCAGGGGAGGAATTTAACTTGAAAAAGGAGGAATTGTTGAACCTTCTCAAATAGGAAGATGACCATTGGAAGCAACGAGCAAAATAATTCTAGCTACGAGACGCTGATCTTAACACGAAGTATTTTCATGCAATGGCAAATGGGAGGAAGAAGAGGAAAACGATCACTCGTCTCAAAGATGATGACGGAGTTTGGCGTGAAAGTAAAGATGAACTCGCAGAGCTGGCAGGTGAGTACTTTGAAGAGCTGTTCTGAAGTGGCGATTGCGCTTGGGAACCAGTTGTTGAGTTGATTGACAGAAGGGTAAGCGATGAAGACAATGATATGTTATTGGTGCCTTTCACCGAGGAAGAGATTAAGTCGGTCATGTTCTCAATGAATCCCGATAAAGCTCCAGGGCCGGACGAGTTTAATTCAGGATTTTATCAGAAGTACTGGGGTATTGTCAGAGATGATATGTTCAAAGATGCCAGACTTGGTTGGAAACAGGTGTGATACCGTCGTTCTTGAGGGATACAACTATCATGTTGTTACCTAAAACGGACCAGCCAGAGAGGATCGGCGGCCCATCTCGTTATGTAATGTGTTGTACAGGCTCTTGGCGAAAGTAATTGCTAACAGGCTGCGGCAGCTGCTGCCAAGTTTAATTTCTGAAGAACAATATGCCTTTGTGCACGGAAGATCTATTATTGACGACGTTATGATCGCCTTTGAGACTATTCACGATATGAAGTTAAAGCATAAAGTGATGACACTCATTTGACGTGATTATAAGCCCCATTTAAGCAACATTTCATACCCTTTGATGCCATTTTGATGAGTATTTGGTGCATTTGTCGTAACTTTGTGATTCTAGGCTCCTAGTGCATACATTGTCCATTTATTGGCTATTTTTACCCTTTTGGTGAGCTTTTATGTTGAGTCTCCAGGTTACCACATTATAGAGGACTCTCTCACGAGTCCATCGCTTCAAACGGGGACCAAATCGGAGTTCAAACGGAGCGGGAATCATCGAAACAAGTTGGAGCTGGTTTTTAACTAATATTTTCGACGAAAATGTGGTGATATTTTCGGCGAAAATTCCTTTGAAAATCCGGGCAGAAACCCTAATTTTCAGCCTTTTCAACTTGTAAAGGGTTTCTGGGGTTATATATAGACTTTTTGAAGCCAGATTAGATACACACGAATTTTGGCTGATTAGCCACGACCTTAGGGTCGATAGATAGAGTTTAGAGAGTTCGAAGATCCGTGGAGAGATCGTGACGCCATCCTTCCACATCGGAGAACTCGGAGCTTAAAGTTGAAGATCCAGGAGATTGAAGCTTCGCCGGAGTCGTCAAAATTAGGTTTTTCAGTTCTTATCTGTTCTTCCTCTGTATGATGATTTCCTTTGTTGCCTTTGATTCTTCTGTTATCGTTATGAGTAACTGAACTTGTAGAGCTTAGATTAGAAGAACCCTAAGTGACCCAGGGCTTTAAAGCGGTCATGGATCGGCGGTAATTAGATTCAAAGTTCAATCAGTTTCTCTTTGCATGGTTGTTTTGTTCTTGATTGTTTATGTTTCTTTTCTGGTTGATCGCCTAGATTAGGTTTTTGCAAGCTAGGGTTAGTCGCCAGACGTAGTCGTTAGACAGTTCCCTGCTTTGGCGCTTAAACTTGTCTTCCTTGATCACCTAGTTTAGATTCTTGTTAAGTTGAGGATAGAAGCGAACGCTCGCCTCTCTTTAAAACATCAATTCAACCAGTTAACCTTATAATTGGAGTGTGCCTTTCGTAGGAACCGGTTAGGGTTAATCCACTGCAAGAGTAACTCATAAATCGTTAGTAATTGCACCAGTTAATTAAGTCGTTGCGAGAGGCGACCGTACCTGGGCGGCTAGTTAATCTTGGTAGTTAGATCGGATAAAGCGAACGTTCGTCAGTCTTAAACCTAAGGGTAAGGAGTTATGGTGGTGTATAGAAACCGATTGAATTAGAATTGAAAACCGCTGATCTGTTGATTGCCAATGCTCTGGTGATCTAAGGGGGATTCGAAATCTAAGTTCGTCTATCTTCTCGTTAGTCAACCTTTTACTTTTCTGTCTTTTATTTTCCTGCTTTATTAGATTAGAAGTCGTGGAACTCACACCACGCACTAAGTGTTTAAACCTGAGTAATTTGCCAGCTTCTTTGAGTAGTCGATTAGTAGAAACCCTGTGGAATACGATCTAGTCTACTTCGGTAGGTTAGTTATTTGATACCGCTAAAACTGCAGCATCAAATTGGCGCCGTTGCTGGGGACTCTTCTAATTGTTTGAAAGAAGAGTTGGCAAATTATTCTTCTACCTTTCCGCCTTACCATTTAATTTTCCTCCATATTTCCATGATTTACCTGGGTAGTGCTTTTGAGTTTTGATTATGCAGGATTACAGGTGGGATGACCAGTACCAAGAGTGGCGCGTCAATGGAGCACCGAATATTGAGGATTACCAAGAGATGCTACATCAACAACAACAACAAACGGCGAGATTTGACTCCCTCTTTGATAAAATCTCTTCAATGCTACAAGGTTACCAAGAGACACACCAACAAGAGCATCAAAGTGGCGCTAGAGATAACCAAGAGATGCTTCATGAACATCAACAATGCTCGTCAAGAACCCAATCTGCCTTGGATAATATCTCTTCAATGCTACAAGCTCATCTCGCGACGGACATCAAGCTCGAGCAACCAAAGCAGTTAATGACAGGAGATGCTCAAGAGCTGTTCGAAGAAGAAGATGATGATTCTATCCATGACTAATGAGCTAGAAGAATCCTTGGCGGTGGTGGTTGATGAAGAGAAAGAGCCAATCCATCCTGAAGTTGAAGCCGAAGAGGAGCACATAGAGATTGAGGAGATACCATCACCTACACTTCTTCCGAGTCAACCTGTAGATCAAGCCAGAGACGAGCACGTGGAAAGCAACAAGGTCATGAGTTTAGAAGTTTACATACTCGATCCCGAGAGACCTCTGGATGATCATCAGGTAGAGAAGATGGAGCTCATTGACCATGCCGCGCCGTACTACCTCTTTCCTCCTCCGGTTGGAGAATTCGAGAAGAACTGGTCATCCAAACAGAACCGCGATCTACTAGAGCACTACCGGCTGCATCACCCTTCTGGAGTGCTACATGGCACTCAACCGCTGTCCTTGAAGAAGACGATTGACTTCAAGGAACTCCTAAGTTGGGGTCCCTAACAGGTACCGTCCGGCTCAAGGACGTTAAGCAAGAGCGCTTCGTGGGAGGCAACCCACGGCTGGAGTCCGTTTTGAATTTTTGAGTCAGTCTTTTTCGTCGTTCATGTCAGTTTCGGGGAGCCAAAATGTCAGATTTCTTTTATTTTCGTCTGTTTTAATTTTCTGTGTCAGGTCAAATTTTCGCCGAAAACTCCTCATATTTTTTGGCGAAAACTTTAGTTGGTTCGAGTCTGTTTTCCAGTGGGTTTTCAAAGTTATTTTCGCCGAAAACTTCTAAAGTTTTCGGCGAAATGTTTAGTATGTTTGAGTCTGTTTCTGTTTTTGAAATAGTTTTCGCCGAAAACTTCTAAAGTTTTTCGGCGAAAATGTTTTGTTAAGTCGTCTGTCTTTGTTTTCAAAGTAATTTTAGTTGGGTCAGAAAATTTTCGAAAACTAAAAAAAAAAGTCAAAATATTTTCAAAATTCCCCTAAACCGTCTTCGTTTCGACTTTTATTCTGTGTGGATCTGGGACACTTGTCCCGGTATCATTTTGATCTTTTTGTTGTTTTTGTTTTTATAGGAACTTCAGTAGCTACTCCGCTCCACTCCGGACTCTCCATGCTCATCCGCTACAACGACCATCACCTTCCAGGTTCTTCGTATCTCTCTACTCTAGATTAGTTCTGTGAGGACACAGAACCGTTTAAGTGTGGGGTAGGAGTCTAGGATTATGCATGATCTTGCTTGCTATCTATGATTCTGTGGTTCAAATTTGAAAATTCTCTAGCATAGAATTGCTCAATTCTTGACTTTTGATGTTAAATTGACTTCAATTTTGAACAATGACGTCTAGACTGTTCCACTTAGAACCTGTAACCAACGTGTCGAAACTGATATTAAATGAGTCTAGGTCAGAACAGATCACAAATCACTTCTGTAGTTGAAACTTGAATTAATTGAATTGATTGACTTGTTAACAACAAAGCTCGATAACACCATTCTAAGATGATAAATGCTAGCTTCTCCCATGTTTTTCACTCCATATTTGTTCACCTGTGATTGTGGGTTGAGATTAGACGAAACTCCAATTCGAAATCTTGTGTAAAAAGTTATAACTAGCTAGGATCAAATGACTAAATGGTTAAATCAAGTAATTAAGTTGTGCAAATCAATGTTATGTTCTTTAAAGTGCCAAAAATAAAGCTAGGCAAGCCCAACACCTAAGCGAAGTGTTCGGGTTGAGCACTAGCATAAGCACAAATACTGTGAGCCAGGCAGGTCCAACACCTAAGTGAAGTGTTTGGTATCGAGCACTAGTATGCAGTAAATAAATTGAAGGAAGAAGTTGAAACTTGAAATAAATTGTTGTTTAACTCGGTCCTAGCTAGACCATATAACGTACAGTTCTAGAGGAGTATGAAGTCGAGTCGATAGCCACGTCACTTTTCCTACCTCCGCATCCACTTCATGGCTAGAGCTTAAAGTCTTTTTTATTAGAATTGGTGTTATCGTAGTCGGTTAATTATGATTAATTGTTTTGCCAAGAAACGAGCTTTGTTAAAACTACTACTTGAAGTGTGCAGAAATTAGTGAGATCGAAAACTTGTTTGGTTGATGTTCTTGCATGTGTAGGTCACTTTTTCTACGTGGAACAGTCTAAACCAAATCGTTAGAATTGAATCTCAGTTTAATCTCGTGTCATTTATGAATTTGAGTGTGTTCTAGTTCAGTTTGCTTGAGGACAAGTAAAAGCTTAAGTGTGGGGTATTTTGATGACACTCGATTTGACGTGATTATAAGCCCCATTTAAGCAACATTTCATACCCTTTGATGCCATTTTGATGAGTATTTGGTGCATTTGTCGTAACTTTGTGATTCTAGGCTCCTAGTGCATACATTGTTTATTTATTGGCTATTTTTACCCTTTTTGTGAGCTTTTATGTTGAGCCTCCAGGTTACCACATTATAGAGGACTCTCTCATGAGTCCAGCGCTTCAAACGGGGACCAAATCGGAGTTCAAACGGAGCGGAAATCATCGAAACAAGTTGGAGCTGGTTTTTAACTAATATTTTCGGCGAAAATGTGGTGATATTTTCGGCGAAAATTCCTTTGAAAATCCGGGCAGAAACCCTAATTTTCAGCTTTTTCCAACTTGTAAAGGGTTTCTGGGGTTATATATAGACTTTTTGAAGCCAGATTAGATACACACGAATTTTGGCTGATTAGCCACGACCTTAGGGTCGATAGATAGAGTTTAGAGAGTTCGAAGATCCGTGGAGAGATCGTGACGCCATCCTTCCACCTCGGAGAGCTCGAAGCTTAAAGTTGAAGATCCAGGAGATTGAAGCTTCGCCGGAGTCGTCAGAATTAGGTTTTTCAGTTCTTATATGTTCTTCCTGTGTATGATGATTTCCTTTGTTGCCTTTGATTCTTCTGTTATCGTTATGAGTAGCTGAACTTGTAGAGCTTAGATTAGATGAACCCTAAGTGACCCAGGGCTTTAAAGCGGTCATGGATCCGCGGTAATTAGATTCAAAGTTCAATCAGTTTCTCTTTGCATGGTTGTTTTGTTCTTGATTGTTTATGTTTCTTTTCTGGTTGATCGCCTAGATTAGGTTTTTGCAAGCTAGGGTTAGTCGCCAGACGTAGTCACTAGACGTAGTCGTTAGACAGTTCCCTGCTTTGGCGCTTAAACTTGTCTTCCTTGATCACCTAGTTTAGATTCTTGTTAAGTTGAGGATAGAAGCGAACGCTCGCCTCTCTTTAAAACATCAATTCAACCAGTTAACCTTATAGTTGGAGTGTGCCTTTCGTAGGAACCGGTTAGGGTTAATCCACTGCAAGAGTAACTCATAAATCGTTAGTAATTGCACCAGTTAATTAAGTCGTTGCGAGAGGCGACCGTACCCGGGCGGCTAGTTAATCTTGGTAGTTAGATCGGATAGAGCGAATGTTCGCCAGTCTTAAACCTAAGGGTAAGGAGTTATGGTGGTGTATAGAAACCGATTGAATTAGAATTGAAAATCGCTGATCTGTTGATTGCCAATGCTCTGGTGATCTAAGGGGGATTCGAAATCTAAGTTCGTCTATCTTCTCGTTAGTCAACCTTTTACTTTTCTGTCTTTTATTTTCCTGCTTTATTAGATTAGAAGTCGTGGAACTCACACCACGCACTAAGTGTTTAAACCTGAGTAATTTGCCAGCTTCTTTGAGTAGTCGATTAGTAGAAACCCTGTGGAATACGATCTAGTCTACTTTGGTAGGTTAGTTATTTGATACCGCTAAAACTGCAGCATCAAATTGGCGCCGTTGCCGGGGACTCTTCTAATTGTTTGAAAGGAGAGTTGGCAAATTATTCTTCTACCTTTCCGCCTACCATTTATTTTCCCTCCATATTTCCATGATTTACCTGGGTAGTGCTTCTTAGTTTTGAATATGCAGGATTACAGGTGGGATGACCGGTACCGAGAGTGGCACATCAATGAAGCACCATATCTCGAAGACTCCCAAGAGTTGGATTTACACACTTATGAGCATCAACAATGGATGGCAAGCACCCAAGTCGCGATCGACAACCTCCAATCAATGGACGATGTTGTTGATGCATTGAACGCCGTGCTCAAGCGACTAGTGCAATTGAAGGGAGAAGATGCTCAAGAACATTTCGAAGAAGAGCCAGAAGCTACACACCACCAACAAAATCACCAAGAGGTGTATATACCAGTTCATCAGCATCGACAATAGACGGGAAGAGTAGAATCCGCCTTGGATGATCTCGTTTCGAAGCTACAAGCTCGTAACATGGTGGATGTCGAGCTCGAGCAACCAAATCCACTAATGGAAGAAGATGCTCAAGAGCCGTACGAAGATGAACATGACAATCTCACCCATGACTATTGCGAGCTAGAAGCATCTGATGAAGAATCCTTGGTGATGGTGGTTGATGAAGACAAAGAGCCAATCCATCTTGAAGTTGAAGCCGAAGAGGAGCACGAAGAAATCGAGGAGATATCCTCAATAGGGCTTCCGCCGAGCCAACCTATAGATCAAGCCATAGACGAGCACGTGGGGATCGAAGACGTCAAGGGTTTGGAAGCATACATACTCGATCCTGATAGACCTCTAGATGATCATAAAGTGGAGAAGATGGAGCTCATTGACCATGCCGCACCATACTACCTATTTCCTCCTCCAGAAGGAGAATTCGAGAAGAACTGGTCATCCAACCAGAACCGCGATCTACTAGAGCACTACCGGCTACATCACCCTGCTGGAGTGCTACATGGCACTCAACCGCTCTCCTTGAAGAAGACGATTGACTTCAAGGAACTCCTAAGTTGGGGTCCCTAACAGGTACCGTCCGGCTCAAGGACGTTAAAGAGAGCGCTTCGTGGGAGGCAACCCACGGCTGGAGTCCGTTTTTGAATTTTTGAGTCAGTCTTTTTTCGTCGTTCGAGTTCAGATTTCTTTTATTTTCGTCTGTTTTAATTTTCTGTGTCAGGTCAAATTTTCGTCGAAAATTCCTCAGATTTTTCGGCGAAAACCTTAGTTTGTTCGGTCTGTTTTCAGTGGGTTTTCAAAGTTGTTTTCGCCGAAAAACTTCCAAAGTTTTTGGAGAAATGTTTAGTCTGTTTCTGCTTTTGAATTAGTTTTCGCCGAAAACTTCTAAAGTTTTCGGCGAAAATGTTTAGTTAAGTCGTCTGTCTTTGTTTTCAAAGTAGTTTTCGCCGAAAACTTCACCAGTTTTTCGACTAAAAATTTTAGTTGGGTCAGAAAATTTTCGAAAATCTTTGCAAAAAAAAAAAAAAGAGTCAAAATATTTTCAAAATTCCCCTAACCTTCTTTGTTCGACTTTTATTCTGTGTGGATCCGGGACACTTGTCCCGGTATCCTTTTGATCTTTTTGTTGTTTTTGTTTTTGTAGGAACTTGAGTAGCTACTCCGCTCCACTCCGGACTCTCCGTGTTCATCCCCTACACCGACCATCTCGTCACAGGTTCTTCGTATCTCTCTACTCTAGATTAGTTCTGTGAGGACACAGAACCGTTTAAGTGTGGGGTATTTTTAGAGGATTCTAGGATTATGCATGATCTTGCTTGCTATCTATGATTCTGTGGTTCAAATTTGAAAATTCTCTAGCATAGAATTGCTCAATTCTTGACTTTTGATGTTAAATTGACTTCAATTTTGAACAATAACGTCTAGACTGTTCCACTTAGAACCTGTAACCAACGTGACGGAACTGATATTAAATAAGTCTAGGTCAAAACAGATCACAAATCACTCTTGTAGTTGAAACTTGAATCAATTAAATTGATTGACTTGTTAACACCGTTCTAAGATGATAAATGCTAGCTTCTTCCATGTTTTTCACTCCATATTTGATCACCTGTGATTGTGGCTTGAGATTAGACGAAAATTCAATTCGAAATCTTGTGTAAAAAGTTATAACTAGCTAGGACCAAGTGGCTAAATTGTTGAATCAAGTAATTGAGTTGTTCAAGTTAATGTTAAGTTCTTTAAAGTGCTGAAAGTAAAGCTAGGCAAGCCCGACACCTAAGTGAAGTGTTCGGGTTGAGCACTAGCATAGGCACAAATACTGTGAGCTAGGCAGGTCCAACACCTAAGTGAAGTGTTTGGTATCGAGCACTAGTATGCAGTAAATAAATTAAATGGAAGAAGTTTGAATTTTGAAACAAATTGTTGTTTAAATCGGTCCTAGCTAGAACATGTAACGCACAGATCTAGAAACGGATGAAGTCGAGTCGATAGCCACTTCACTTTTCCTACCTCCGCATCCACATCATGGCTAGAGCTTAAAGTCTTTTTTATTAGAATTGGTGTTATCGTAGTCGGTTAATCATAATTAATTGTTTTGCCAAGAAATGAGCTTTGTTAAAACTACTACTTGAAGTGTGCAGAATATTAGTGAGATCGAAAACTTGTTTGGTTGATGTTCTTGCATCTGTAGGTCACTTTTTCTACGCGGAACAGTCTAAACCAAATCGTTAGAATTGAATCTCAGTTTAATCTCGTGTCATTTGTGAATTTGAGTGTGTTCTAGTTCAGTTTGCTTGAGGACAAGCAAAAGCTTAAGTGTGGGGTATTTTGATGACACTCGATTTGACGTGATTATCAGCCCCATTTAAGCAACATTTCATACCCTTTGATGCCATTTTGATGAGTATTTGGTGCATTTGTCGTAACTTTGTGATTATCGGCTCCTAGTGCGTACATTGTCCATTTCTTGGCTATTTTTACCCTTTTTTTGAGCTTTTATGTTGAGCCCCCAGGTTACCACATTATAGAGGACTCTCTCACGAGTCCAGCGCTTCAAACGGAGACCAAATCGGAGTTCAAACGGAGCGGGAGTGATCGAAACAAGTCGGAGTGCTGCATAGCTCAAAACGCTGCGTTTTGGAGCTTACATGCCGTGTAAGCTCAATGCACTGTGAGCTTACATACACGCCGTGTAAGCTCCCCAGATGGGAAAATTTAGCCTTTTCCAACTTGTAAAGGGTTTCTAGGGTTATATATAGACTTTTTGAAGCCAGATTAGATATACACGGATTTTGGCTGATTATCCACGACCTTAGGGTCGATAGATAGAGTTTAGAGAGTTCGAAGAACCGTGGAGAGATTGTGACGCCATCCTTCCACATCGGAGAACTCGGAGCTTAAAGTTGAAGATCCAGGAGATTGAAGCTTCGCCGGAGTCGTCAAAATTAGGTTTTTCAGTTCTTATCTGTTCTTCCTCTGTATGATGATTTCCTTTGTTGCCTTTGATTCTTCTGTTATCGTTATGAGTAACTGAACTTGTAGAGCTTAGATTAGAAGAACCCTAAGTGACCCAGGGCTTTAAAGCGGTCATGGATCGGCGGTAATTAGATTCAAAGTTCAATCAGTTTCTCTTTGCATGGTTGTTTTGTTCTTGATTGTTTATGTTTCTTTTCTGGTTGATCGCCTCAAAAATTCAAAACGGACTCCAGCCGTGAGTTGCCTCCCACGAAGCGCTCTTGTTTAACGTCCGTGAGCCAGACGATACCTGTTAGGGACCCCAACTTAGGAGTTCCTTGAAGTCAATCGTCTTCTTCAAGGACAGCGGTTGAGTGCCATGTAGCACTCCAGAAAGATGATGTAGCTGGTAGTGCTCCAATAGATCGCGATTCTGGTTGGATGACCAGTTCTTCTCAAATTCTCCTACTCGAGGAGAAAAGAGGTAGTACGGCGCGGCATGGTCAATGAGCTCCATCTTCTCTACAGGTTGACTCGGCGGAAGTGTAGGTGAGGGTATCTCCTCAATCTCTATGTGCTCCTCTTCGGCTTCAACTTCAGGATGGATTGGCTTTATGTCTTCATCAACCACCACCGCCAAGGATTCTTCTAGCTCATAATAGTCATGGATAGGATCATCATCTTCTTCTCCGAACAGCTCTTGAGCGTCTTCTGTCATTAACTGCTTAGGTTGCTCGAGCTTGATGTCCGTCGCGAGATGAGCTTGTAGCATTGAAGAGATATTATCCAAGGCAGATTGGGTTCTCGACGAGCATTGTTGATGTTCATGAAGCATCTCTTGGTTATCTCTAGCGCCACTTTGATGTTCTTGTTGGTGTATCTCTTGGCAACCTTGTAGCATTGAAGAGATCTTATCAAAGAGGGAGTCAAATCTCGCCGTCTGTAGTTGTTGTTGATGTAGCAATTCTCGATAATCTTCGGGATATGGTGCTTCATTGATGTACCGCTCTCGGTACCGGTCATCCCACCTGTTACCCTGCATAATCAAAACTAAGAAGCACTACCCAGGTAAATCATGAAAATATGGAGGAAAATAAATGGTAAGGCGGAAAGGTAGAAGAATAATTTGCCAACTCTTCTTTCAAACAATTAGAAGAGTCCCCGGCAACGGCGCCAATTTGATGTTTCAGTTTTAGCGGTATCAAATAACTAATCTACCAAGGTAGACTAGATCGTATTCTACTCGAGGTCTCTTCTTCTTGTCTACTCAAATATGTTGGCAAATTACTCAGGTTTAAACAGGTTGTGCGTGGTGTGAGTTCCACGACTTCTAATCTAATGAACAAAGGAAAATAAAAGGCAGAAATATTAAAAGGTTGACTAACGAGAAGATAGACGAGCTTAGATTTTGAATCCCCCTTAGATCACCAAGGCAACGGCAATCACAAGACCAGCAGTTTTCAATTCTAATTCAATCGGTTTCTATACACCACCATAACTCCTTACCCTTAGGTTTAAGACTGGCGAACGTTCGCTCTATTCGATCTAACTACCAAGGTTAACTAGCCGCCCGGGTACGGTCCTCTCGCAACGACTTAATTAACTGGTGCAATTACTAACAATTTATGAGTTACTCTTGCAGTGGATTAACCCTAACTGGTTCCTACGAAAGGCACACTCCAATTATAAGGTTAACTGGTTGAATTGATGTTTTAAAGAGAGGCGAGCGTTCGCTTCTATCCTCAACTTAACAAGAATCTAAATTAGGTGATCAAGGAAGACAAGTTTAAGCGCCAAAGCAGGGAACCGTCTAGCGACTAACCCTAGCTTGCAAAAACCTAATCTAGGCGACCAACCAGAAAAGAAACATGAACAATCAAGAACAAAACAACCATGCAAAGAGAAACTGATTGAACTTCGAATCTAATTACCGCCAATCCGTGACCGCTTTAAAGCCCTGGGTCACTTAGGGTTCATCTAATCTAAGCTCTACAAGTTTAGCTACTCATAACGATAACAGAAGAATCAAAGGCAACAAAGAAGATCATCATACAGAGGAAGAACAGATAAGAACTGAAAAACCTAATTCTGACGACTCCCGCGAAGCTTCAATCTCCTGGATCTTCAACTTTAAGCTCCGAGTTCTCCGATGTGGAAGGATGGCGTCACGATCTCTCCACGGATCTTCGAACTCTCTAAGCTCTATCTATCGACCCTAGAGTCGGCTGACTCTCAAAAGTCTGATTTGTCAAAATATGAATAATCAATCACCCTTGTGGCTGGCGGCTGCTTTGTTTCTTTAAATAGGTCAAATTAGGGTTTGCCGACTCTGCTTCTGAAAAGGAAGGAGTTTTCGGCGAAAACTTTATAGTATTTTCGCCGAAAACTTCAGTTAAAATCCCCTGTCTCCTTCGTTGATTTCTTCATAAATTTTCGCCGAAAACTTTGTGCAATTCAGCTCACTCCGCATGTGGGTTTCTGAAGGTATTTTCGCCGAAAACTGTGTAGTATTTTTGGCGAAAACATTGTGCTGGGCAGTTGGATCTTCGGTTCTGACTCCGGTTTGATTTCTGGTTCGATTCCGGCTCACTCCTTGAGGTCTTGAACACGTTTGTGGCTACGTAAATGATGGCAAAAACTTGTGTTATCACAAAACACTAGAAAACCATCAAATAGACCCAAAAAGGGCCAAAGTAACCAAATTGGTAGGAATTAGGGCAGTTGAGTGAATATTCGCTATTTTACCCCTAAAACCACGTTTCAAGCAAGGAAATGTCACTTAAATGAGGCTGATAATCACTAGGGGTGGCAATTTTATCCAAGTCCGCGGATATCCATCCGATTGGATACCATTTAAACGGATATCTGATTCAAATGGATGGATAGTATACAAATCCATATAAATTGGATTTAATATGGATCAGATTTAATATGGATGGGCTTTATCCAATTACCCAAACTAAATAGCCCAAATTTCAATCTTTCTATTTTACTCAAAAAAAAATTCTGCCTAAGCCCAAAACTACAACAGTCAGCAGCTTTGAGCTTTCTCACTCCTCACTCCTCACGAACAGGACGGCCGGCCATCTTCATTCGCATACGGCATCTCCTCTTCTCGATCTCGAGCCTCGTAGATGTCGTCGCTCAGCTCCTCCCTGCAGCAGTGATCAAGACTCAAGAAGGTACCCATCTCTGAATCTTTTCTTCGCGTATTTTCTAAAAATTTTGATCACCATCCTCGATTGATCCGTTCCGTTCTGTTTCTGAGAAATTGGGAGGGCACAATCTGGGTTGTGATTTGTTCAAGCTGTTGAGAGGGATAGATGAGAGTGAGGGGTGGTGCAACGAAAGAAGAGGAACAGTCTAGTGTGGCAGCGAAATCGAAGAGAAGGATACCGATCAAACTGTGTATCGCTGATGAAATTGTACAGATGCGGGAGTAGAAGTTGTTGATTGGCAACCAGAAAAGAGGCTCAAGGCTTCGTTAAAGGTGTGTGTTTTGAATTTATCTGGGTTTTTGTGTGTTGTGAGTCTTGAGGGGGGATTAGATGAGCTGATGACTACAGTTTGAATGATAATGTATTGGGGAGCGAGGAAGATCTGTGATTCAATTCAATACCAACTAGGGTAGCTCGACTTTAGAATTTGTTAATTGATGTCCAATTGAACCCAAGTGATCAGCTAGGTAATTGAACGCTTGGTCAGTGTGAAATATGAATAGATTTGATTCTAACCAGGGAAGGCCTTGTTTGCCTCTATGGTCTCTGTGTATAGGAATTGCTTTGATTCGTGAGGGTGATTGATTGAATGGAGCTAGTATAGATTAGGTAGGCTGTAGACAAATGAATCTTAGTGATCATAGTCGGAGACAAAACAGAAAAAGAGCAGAACCTATATAAGCAATGAACAAAGAGTGGCTTAGAGATTAGTTAGGAAGTTGAATGTTGAGTCAATTTCAAATTCGATTAGATTTTATTCTAATTAGTGGTATAATGATGGACTGAATTTCGATTGACAATCCATCGTGGTGCAGTAAAGAGTCTGCATTTAGTACAAGTGGTAGGTTGTTATGTGAAAATCGTAGCACTCTTGACCCGAAAACAGTAGAGGCACTTATGTGTAACCAAAATTGGCTTAGAAATGAGATTAATGGTAAGAGATAAATACTAGTATTTCTTTTAGTGTCTCTTTTACTTAGTTATTTGTTGTGCTTATGTTTTATAAGGAATTATCTTGATATTTTGTAGGTAAAAGCGGACAATCTTCTCAAGGGTCTTGTGCAAGCATTTATGATTATGATATTTCAGGCAATACAGAAGAACGTTTTGTTGAAAACTAAGAAAGGTAAGTTGATTCTATTTCTCTGTTTTACATTGCTACATATATGGAGTTGTGATGATATGATTAGTTATGTTGCTGCTACTGTTTGGGCTACAATTACAATTACAGAGATCTTGTTGTGTTTATATTGAGCTGTGTTCATCAACCTTTTGTGTGCAGGTATGCAGTAAGATTTCCAAGTTTCTAGAGCAACAACCTTGTCCTTTTACGAAACTGAAGAACTTGAGTCTTAAGTTTTGGAATGCTCTTAAGTTTTTCTTCTTCTTCTGAAGCTGCTGAGTTCTTTCTGTGCTTATGATGTTCATCTGGGTTTTGTTTAAGCTGTTGTGTTCTTTCTTTCTGTGTTCGTCCGCCCTAAGACGTGGCTCGAGCGACGATCAACACAAAGTTACACCTACTATGCTTTGTATCTGCTGCTGCTGCTCTATACTATACAATACATTTTAAATACAGTTTATCATGGTTTTTGGTTTTTCATACAGTTTGCTGCCCCTGTTCCTTTTGGCTATCAGGGTGCTGGTTTTGTGTTCTGTGTCCTGCTTTGGTGTTTGTATGCATGGCTGCTCCTGTGCCTTTTTTAGTTCCTTTTGGTGGGAGGATTGGAAGGTTTCTTTCTTGGGATTGGTTCATTTTTTGGGGTTAATAGGTGGTACAGGTGGGCGGGTATAGAGAGGGCTTCTCCAGGTTTTTGTTTTTGGTTTGCTGGGTGGTGCTGGTTATGGTGCCTCAGCTCCTTTTTATTTGATGCTTATATTTATAAAATATCTCATTCATCAAAAAAAAATTAGTAGGTCTAGTGTAAATGGATAACCCAAATTTAATCCATATCCGACTTGAATAAATTTAAAAATCCATATCCGATCCGATCCGACCCAAATAGAATCCGACCCATATAGTGTTGATCCATATCCGATCCATTTAAATATGGATCGAGTTGGATATGGATAAAAAAACCCGCGGATGGGTAATCGCCACCCCTAATAATCACGTCAAATCGAGTGTCATCAAAATACCCCACACTTAAGCTTTTGCCGGGACTCTTCTAATTGTTTGAAAGGAGAGTTGGCAAATTATTCTTCTACCTTTCCGCCTACCATTTATTTTCCCTCCATATTTCAATGATTAGTTATTTGAATCCATTGTCGTCCAGCGGTTAGGATATCTGGCTTTCACCCAGGGGACCCGGGTTCGATCCCCGGCAACGGCGCCAATTTTATGTTGCAGTTTTAGCGGTATCAAATAACTAATCTACCAAGGTAGACTAGATCGTATTCTACTCGAGGTCTCTTCTTCTTTTCTACTCAAATATGTTGGCAAATTACTCAGGTTTGAACAGATTGTGCGTGGTGTGAGTTCCACGACTTCTAATCTAATGAACAAAGGAAAATAAAAGGCAGAAATATTAAAAGGTTGACTAACGAGAGATAGACGAACTTAGATTTCGAATCCCCCTTATATCACCAAGGCATTGGCAATCAACAGATCAGCGGTTTTCAATTCTAATTCAATCGGTTTCTATACACCACCATAACTCCTTACCCTTAGGTTTAAGACTGGCGAACGTTCGCTCTATCCGATCTAACTACCAAGATTAACTGCCGCCCGGGTACGGTCGCCTCTCGCAACGACTTAATTAACTGGTGCAATTACTAACGATTTATGAGTTACTCTTGCAGTGGATTAACCCTAACCGGTTCCTACGAAAGGTACACTCCAATTATAAGGTTAACTGGTTGAATTGATGTTTTAAAGAGAGGCGAGCGTTCGCTTCTATCCTCAACTTAACAAGAATCTAAACTAGGTGATCAAGGAAGACAAGTTTAAGCGCCAAAGCAGGGAACTGTCTAACGACTACGTCTAGTGACTACGTCTGGCGACTAACCCTAGCTTGCAAAAACCTAATCTAGGCGATCAACCAGAAAAGAAACATAAACAATCAAGAACAAAACAACCATGCAAAGAGAAACTGATTGAACTTTGAATCTAATTACCGCCGATCCATGACCGCTTTAAAGCCCTGGGTCACTTAGGGTTCATCTAATCTAAGCTCTACAAGTTCAGCTACTCATAACGATAACAGAAGAATCAAAGGCAACAAAGGAAATCATCATACAGAGGAAGAACAGATAAGAACTGAAAAACCTAATTCTGATGACTCCGGCGAAGCTTCAATCTCCTGGATCTTCAACTTTAAGCTCCGAGCTCTCTGAGGTGGAAGGATGGCGTCACGATCTCTCCACGTATCTTCGAACTCTCTAAACTCTATCTATCGACCCTAAGGTCGTGGCTAATCAGCCAAAATTCGTGTGTATCTAATCTGGCTTCAAAAAATCTATATATAACCCCAGAAACCCTTTACAAGTTGGAAAAGGCTGAAAATTAGGGTTTCTGCCCGGATTTTCAAAGGAATTTTCGCCGAAAATATCACCACATTTTCGCCGAAAATATCACCACATTTTCGCCGAAAATATTAGTTAAAAACCAGCTCCAACTTGTTTCGATGATTCCCGCTCCGTTTGAACTCCGACTTGGTCCCCGTTTGAAGCGCTGGACTCGTGAGAGAGTCCTCTATAATGTGGTAACCTGGAGGCTCAACATAAAAGCTCACAAAAAGGGTAAAAATAGCCAATAAATGGAGAATGTATGCACTAGGAGCCTAGAATCACAAAGTTACGACAAATGCACCAAATACTCATCAAAATGGCATCAAAGGGTATGAAATGTTGCTTAAATGGGGCTTATAATCACGTCAAATCGAGTGTCATCAAAATATCCCACACTTAAGCTTTTGCTTGTCCTCAAGCAAACTGAACTAGAACACACTCAAATTCATAAATGACACGAGATTAAACTGAGATTCAATTCTAACATTTGGTTTAGACTGTTCCACGTAGAAAAAGTGACCTACACATGCAAGAACATCAACCAAACAAGTTTTCGATCTCACTAATTTCTGCACACTTCAAGTAGTAGTTTTAACAAAGCTCGTTTCTTGGCAAAACAATTAATCATAATTAACCGACTACGATAACACCAATTCTAATAAAAAGACTTTAAGCTCTAGCCATGAAGTGGATGCGGAGGTAGGAAAAGTGACGTGGCTATCGACTCGACTTCATCCTCCTCTAGATCTGTACGTTATATGTTCTAGCTAGGACCGATTTAAACAACAATTTATTTCAAGTTTCAACTTCTTCCTTCAATTTATTTACTGCATACTAGTGCTCGATACCAAACACTTCACTTAGGTGTTGGACCTGCCTAGCTCACAGTATTTGTGCTTATGCTAGTGCTCAACCCGAACACTTCGCTTAGGTGTTGGGCTTGCCTAGCTTTATTTTCGGCACTTTAAAGAACTTAACATTGATTTGCACAACTTAATTACTTGAATTAACCATTTAGTCATTTGATCCTAGCTAGTTATAACTTTTTACACAAGATTTCGAATTGGATTTTCGTCTAATCTCAAGCCACAATCACAGGTGAACAAATATGGAGTGAAAAACATGGGAGAAGCTAGCATTTATCATCTTAAAACGGTGTTATCGAGCTTTGTTGTTAACAAGTCAATCAATTCAATTAATTCAAGTTTCAATTACCGAAGTGATTTGTGATCTGTTCTGACCTAGACTCATTTAATATCAGTTTCGACACGTTGGTTACAGGTTCTAAGTGGAACAGTCTAGACATCATTGTTCAAAATTGAAGTAATTTAACATCAAAAGTCAAGAATTGAGCAATTCTATGCTAGAGAATTTTCAAATTTGAACCACAGAATCATAGATAGCAAGCAAGATCATGCATAATCCTAGACTCCTAGTGCATACATTGTCCATTTATTGGCTATTTTTACCCTTTTTGTGAGCTTTTATGTTGGGCCTCCAGGTTACCACATTATAGAGGACTCTCTCATGAGTCCAACGCTTCAAACGGGGACCAAATCGGAGTTTAAACGGAGCGGGAATCATCGAAACAAGTTGGAGCTGGTTTTTAACTAATATTTTCGGCGAAAATTCCTTTGAAAATCCGTGCAGAAACCCTAATTTTCAGCCTTTTCCAACTTGTAAAGGGTTTCTGGGGTTATATATAGACTTTTTGAAGCCAGATTAGATACACACGAATTTTGGCTGATTAGCCACGACCTTAGGGTTGATAATAGAGTTTAGAGAGTTCGAAGATCCGTAGAGAGATCGTGACGCCATCCTTCCACGTCGGAGAGCTCAGAGCTTAAAGTTGAAGATCCAGGAGATTGAAGCTTCGCCGGAGTCGTCAGAATTAGGTTTTTCAGTTCTTATATGTTCTTCCTCTGTATGATGATTTCCTTTGTTGCCTTTGATTCTTCTATTATCGTTATGAGTAGCTGAACTTGTAGAGCTTAGATTAGATGAACCCTAAGTGACCCAGGGCTTTAAAGCGGTCATGGATCGGCGATAATTAGATTCAAAGTTCAATCAGTTTCTCTTTGCATGGTTGTTTTGTTCTTGATTGTTTATGTTTCTTTTCTGGTTGATCGCCTAGATTAGGTTTTTGCAAGCTAGGGTTAGTCGCTAGACGTAGTCACTAGACGTAGTCGTTAGACTGTTCCCTGCTTTGGCGCTTAAACTTGTCTTCCTTGATCACCTAGTTTAGATTCTTGTTAAGTTGAGGATAGAAGGAACGCTCGCCTCTCTTTAAAACATCAATTCAACCAGTTAACCTTATAATTGGAGTGTGCCTTTCGTAGGAACCGGTTAGGGTTAATCCACTGCAAGAGTAACTCATAAATCGTTAGTAATTGCACCAGTTAATTAAGTCGTTGCGAGAGGCGACCGTACCCGGGCGGCTAGTTAATCTTGGTAGTTAGATCGGATAGAGCGAACGTTCGCCAGTCTTAAACCTAAGGGTAAGGAGTTATGGTGGTGTATAGAAACCGATTGAATTAGAATTGAAAACCGCTGATCTGTTGATTGCCAATGCTCTGTGATCTAAAGGGGATTCGAAATCTAAGTTCGTCTATCTTCTCGTTAGTCAACCTTTTACTTTTCTGTCTTTTATTTTCCTGCTTTATTAGATTAGAAGTCGTGGAACTCACACCACGCACTAAGTGTTTAAACCTGAGTAATTTGCCAGCTTCTTTGAGTAGTCGATTAGTAGAAACCCTGTGGAATACGATCTAGTCTACTTCGGTAGGTTAGTTATTTGATATCGCTAAAACTGCAGCATCATAGAGCAAAGCATGGGGAGGTTGCTATCAAAATTGACATCTCAAAGGCTTTTCATAGTGCCGATTGGACTTATTTGATAGAGATTCTGCTCAAGCTCGGGTTTGCAGTTCATTGAGTGAATTTGATCTTGACTTGCGTCTGCTCGATCGAGTATAAGATCACAGTTAATTCCGAGTTGGTGGGAATGATTAAGCCGGGCGTAGGTTTGCTGTAGGGATGTCCTCTATCACCATTTCTCTTTATCCTTTGCATTGATGGGCTTTCAGCATTACTGAAGAAAAATGACGCGGTTGGCCTCTTACATGGTGCTCGAGTCTGTAGTGGAGCCCCTGTGGTGTCCCACCTCTTTTTCGCAGACAACAACTTTCTCTTTTGCAGAGCAGAAATCGAAGAGGTCCGAAGATTGAAGTCCTTACTTACTCTTTTTCAAGAAGCTTCCCGGCAATCCATCAATTTTCTCAAATCTGGAATCTTCTTCAGCCCCAATACGCATGATATGCTCAAAGAAGGAATTAGATGGATACTGGGGATTTTGCGGTCGCTGACAACGGGCACCTATCTAGGTTGTCGTCAATGGTAGGAAGGCGAAAGAAGCAAATTCTTGGTTTTCTGAAAGAAAGGATTTGGAAGAGATTGCAAGGATGGCGTGACAAACCAATTTCAAAGGGAGGTAAAGAGGTCCTTCTGAAAGCAGTTATTCAATCCCTGCCAGTTTATAGCATGAATGTTTTTCTGCTTCCTATTACTCTCATGGAAGAGCTTGAAAGGATGATGAATAGCTTCTTGTGGGGTATGAAAGGTAGGAACGGAGGTGAAATTTCTTGGATGCGTTGGGAGAGAGTAAGTTCTAGGAAAAAAGACGGTGGTATGGGGTTCCGATACCTATACAGGTTTAATTTGGCGATGCTCGGAAAGCAAGGTTAGAAGCTCTTCACAGACTCAACGTCACTAGCTTGTAGAATCTTTAAAGCAAAACATTACCCTAAAGGAGATTTCTTATCAGCCGAATTAGGCTCAAACCCTAGTTATGTTTGTCGTAGTATCTAGGAGGCGCGAATAGCAATTGCATCCGACTATCGTTGGAAGTTGGGAACAGGTTCTACACTACGTGTTTGGGATGACCCGTGGATACACAGAGAGGTAAACTGGTTGGCGGATTCTTATTTGCCAATCGATGGGTGGGATCTTCGAGTTAGTGCCCTTGTTCTGCCAAATGAGGGAGGATGGGATGAAGGCAGAGATCGGGCTCTTTTCCACCCAAGGGAAGCTGAGGAGATTTTGGCTATGCTGGATTTTGGAGAAGGTGAAGATATTAAGCTTTGGAATTATAGCAGAACCGGAGATTACACAGTTAGATCGGCTTACAGATTGCTTCTGGATCAACCCATACCGCGCCCACATTTGAACGTACCTGGTGAGTGGAGGCGCTTGTGGGGAGCTAGAGTACCGCCAAAGGTGAATCATTTGGTTTGACGGGCTGTGAGAGGAGTTATGCCAACCCGATATCGTCTCCAGTAGCGAGGTATTATTGTTCCAGAGGGTTGCAGGATCTGCGAGATTGGCATAGGTGGGGTGATTGACAGGCAAAGAGATTCAGTTGAATACTTTGTTGATTGGATTCATCTCATGCTATGTGAAGGGCCGAATTCAACCATCGAGAAGATAATGACGGGCATGTGGGGTATTTGGAAGGAGAGCAATGAGCGAATGTGGAATAGAAAGTCTTCGGGAACTGAGTGGGTGATGCGGTAAGCTTGTGAGCTACTCGACGATTGGACTCGTGCTCAATCTAAGTGGGAAGTGGATCGGGGAGGGACAAGTAGATCAAGTTGCGAAAAGTGGCATGTTCCAACGCATGGTTATGTTAAATGTAATGTGGATGCAGAGATCTTCGAAGAGTAAGGGAAGTGGGGCTCCGACATGTGTGTGTGAGATGCGTCGGGGCAACTTCTATTTTTCCGAATGCAGACTCGACGACTTGGAGGCTCGGTCCGGGAAGTGGAGGCTTGGGCTCTGCTTGATACGATGAGATGGGCATCAGAGTCAGGACTCGATCGCGTTCATTTTGAGTGCGATGCGAAGGTGGTGGTGGACTCGATTGCTGGCGACCAAACTAATCGGACAGAGTTCGGGGAGGTTATTGCTCGATGTAGAAACATCCTTCTTTCCCATTATTTTTTTCAGATTGTCCTTTGTTAGGAGGAACAGAAACATGACGACTCATTTACTTGCCAGGAGGTCATGTTCTGAGCAGTCACCAACGTGTGGTGTGATGACTTCGAGTTGGCTCTTGAGCTCTTTGTACGATTTTTGCATGATTAGCGATCATTAATAAGATGAGTTTGTTCTAAAAAAATTATGGAAGTGTGATATGGCGTTGGATATTGAGTATGGAAGGATTGATGGTGATATTGTGAGTTGTGAATTGGATGATTGTGGTATTAGAAATTGTGGAATTGAGGATGATGAAAGATTATGGTGGTTTTTTTGTCAACATTAATATTGCTCTTTGTCAAATGATGAAAGATTCATATGTGTTATCGCCATAAAATAGAGGTCAATCTGAAGATAGGTTAGGTAGAAGATAGAAAGGATTTGACAAGTGATCATTGTAAAATAGAGGTCTAATATAATCCTAAACTATCAAGGTAGAAAAGGGTCGTAATCCATAGGACTTCGTATCTATAGCTTGTCAAATGACACAAAATGCTAGATGAAAATCGGTTTGTGGCTGAGGTTTCCTGAGTTTCTAAAATTAATAATGCAAGAAATGTACAGCTCGTTCGACTAATTGATTTCGAGAGAAATTTGTATTGAAGTAATGACAACAAGGGTTAAAACTAGATTCCCTCTTGGCTACCAAGATGTAATGTAGTTTAATTCATTCAATATTTCATTTATCATACATATTCCTACTTCTACAATGTAAATTCATGTGTTGTCGAGTCAATGAAATTTACTACCAAACTATCTCCCTAGACCGATCGTTCACTTCTTGCATCTAGGAACTAACTAGCACTCTAATTCAACATCAATGAACCACTCCTAATGACGAATTAATCTATTCGTCCTTCCATCATGAAATTGGCTAAACTAGTAGCTAATTTTTTTGTTTAGAGACTAGGCATTCTGTCCAATCAAGGTGATCACTCAAGATAAATTAAATATTCCTCTGAACTAATACATACATCTTACAATATTCTAGGGTTCTGATAAATTTTTTACCAAGGTCGTATTCCACGAGGTCCTCTCATAAGCTAATACTCACAAAGTTCATGAACGGTCTAAACATTTAAAATTGAGTTTTGGTTTTGAACGAGAACAAATCGAAAGCATAAACAATCAAAGAAAAACTAACAAATGATATTGAGGATCAAACAAGAGAGAAGGAAATTTAGCTTAGCAAGGGGTTTCTTCAAGCTCAAGGTTCATGAAAGCTGGATTGAATCTCAAGCAACGATGTGTAAACTAATGACCATGCAATTCACTCAAGTAGAATCAACGAACTCTCGCACAATTGACTCTCTACTCCTAGACCAAATGCACCATGCTCTCGCTATGTGAACAAAGGTAATGGAGTGCCTTAGCTTGCTCAATGAGATGCCAAAAACTTGAATTCTATGCTAACATTCATCTAGCACAAGGTAAATGATGCAAGACACTCTCATGTGAATCATATAACACTAGTCTAGCAATCAAAAGGGTCTCTCAACCTTCAAATGAAAGAAAACTCAATGCACACCAAGTGTTTGATAAAATGACAACAAGGAAAACAAGCTTAAAATGGTTGTAATTGAATAATCCAATCTCTCAAATCATCCAATTACAATCCTACAACCTTAGATCAACATCAATCAATCATTCTCATGTATTGAAAGACATAAACAAAATATCAAAGGACCAAGTTAAGTCCCAAGAACAACAAGCACAAGGTCTAGGATCATCATCTTACACAAATGGCTAAGAGAAACTCAATCCATACAATCAATCACCTATCCTAGCTTGATCCATCCCCCACTAAGCTAACCCTAAGCTTAGCCTAGCATAACCATGGAAAAAACCTGAAATTGAGGAGAGGAGACCATCCTTGCTTCCATGGAGGATCTTCCTACTTGGCTCTTCAAGCTCCCATCCAAGCTATGGAGGACTTCACTTAGATTCTTGATCTTCAAGTTGATCAACAATTGAGGGAGGATGATGTTCGGATGAGAGGAAAGTGATGATCGGCGATTGTGAGTTGAAAGAGAGAGTGTGGCGACGACTGTGCCAAAATTAGAATGAATTGATTCCTTTAATTTTCGTCCGCTGCCTCTTTAAATAGCACGCTGGAATTGCCTGGTATTTTCGGCAAAAATTCTACAAGATTTTCGCCGAAAATGTCTTTGAAAAACACCGAGCGGCTTGACTTTCCTTCACAGATTTTCGGCGAAAATTCTACAATATGTTCACCGAAAATGTCTTCATAAATCGAACGGCCGTCTCCTGTAATTCGGTTTTCGGTCGAGAACTTAGAGTTCTCGCCGAAAACTTCTTCAGTTGAAGGGAGCATTTTTCTCAATTTTTCAACGATCATATCTCCTCCGTCCTAGCTCCGATTGACCTCTCGTTTGATCCTACGTGCTCCTTGTCACCAGTACTTCCATGCCAAGATCTAAACTGCAAAGAAAACAACTCCAATAGATATAGAATCGGCCTCAAAGTGGCAACCGGGCAACAAAAGGGCACTTTGCATAAAACATCCATAAAGGCCTATAAATCATAGCAAAATGAGATCAAACATGGGGGATCCCTAGGCTAATCGAGGACTTATAATGCACTAAATATGATCACATCAAATTCCCCTACGACTAAGCTTTGCTTGTCCTCAAGCAAATGAACTAGAAAACATCCAAGCTCACAAATGACAAGATCGGCCCCATTGAGATTCAAACAATAATAATTCGGCTTAAATTGTTCACGAACAAACTTAACCTACACATGCAAGAACATCAACCAAACAAGTCTAGACCTCACTATTTTCTGCACACTTCAAGTAGTGGTTAATTGGGATACAGAAAAACCGACCACGACAACACCAACTCTAATTAGAAGGACTTGAACTCGGAAGATGGAACGGATGAGGCGGGAGTGGAGAGTGATGAGTGATCATGATGTGGCTATCGACTCGACTTCATTCGCTTCTAGATCCGCTCTTTACAAACTCGGGCGTAGGATCAAGGGCTACAATTGAGAACTTTTTTTTTCCTTTCTTTTCTTTCCATTCTCATTTTTTCTTTCTTCTCTTTTTTTCTTACTGCATACTAGTGCTCGATCCAACACTTCACTTAGGTGTTGCACCTGCCTAGCTCACAGCTTTTGTTATTGCTAGTGCTCAACCCGACACTTCACTTAGGTGTCGAGCTTGCCTAGCTTTTCTTTTCTTTTCTTTTCTTTTGAACATTTTCTTACCAAATTAGCCACTTGATCCTTAGCCCCTTACAACTTCAACACAAGATTTCGAATTGGATTCCATCTAATCTCAAGCCACAATCACGAGGGATCAAAAAGGCGAATAAAACATGGAAAAAGGGGCGAAAATTCTGATTGCCTTCATCATCTTAGACCGGTGTTATCGAGTGGTACAAAAACACGTATCAAACCAATCAACCAACATACAAGAGTGATAAAAATCTCTGTTATGGCCTAGACTCATTTGACATTAGCTCTAACATGCTGGTTATAGGTTCTAAGTAGGACAATCTAAACGTCATTGTGAAAGCTTGAAGCCAATCAAACACCAAAAGTCAAGAACCGAATGATTCTACAGTAGAGGGAATCGACATTCAATTAAGATCATGCAACTCAACCAAGCAAAACATTAGACTTCTACCAACAAATAATCACACCAAACCTCAAACTCCCCTACGACTAACATGAGCATTGTCCTCAATGATCTAGAGAGAGATGGTAGGGTGGAACGAAGTTACCGCGATGGTAGAGAGGAGCATAGGGAGCCAAAGTAATGGAAGAGTCCCATAACGCTCATTGTGAAGAGTGATCCGCCTAAGTGCTTGCCAACATCCTATTCAACGAACTAAAACAACACAAAAACATAAAAGCGGAAAGGTAAGGATAACATGGGCGCTTCTTTAACGTCTCTAGCTAGACGAAACCAAGAGCACTCAAGGCATAACCAAGGATAAAACCTCAACCGCACCAATAGTATCATTAACCACATAATGTTTAAGTCGATGGCCATTCACCTTAAAAGGCTCGGTTTGGGACGGAGAGATTACCTCGACGGTGCCATAAGGAAATACTTGAGTTACCGTGAATGGTCCGGACCAACGAGATCTCAACTTCCCAGGAAAGAGTCTGAGCCGAGAGTTGTATAGGAGGACTTGGTCACCAGCTCTGAAATCCTTGCCCGACTTCAATCGGGAGTCATGAATGAGCTTTGTCCTCTCCTTGTATAGCTTGGCACTCTCATAAGCATGATGGCGAGACTCTTCGAGCTCATGTACCTGAAACTTACGCTCTTCTCCTGCGAGACTCAAATCAAGGTTTAGAAATTTCAACGCCCAAAGAGATCGGTGCTTAAGCTCTACCGGCAAATGGCAAGCTTTACCATAGACCATCCTATAGGGAGTAGTGCCTATAGGGGTCTTGTAAGCCGTGCGGTAGGCCCATAGAGCATCATCAAGCTTCGTCGACCAATCTTTTCGTGATTGGTCGACCGTTTTCTCCAAAATTCTCTTAAGTTCCCTATTGGTTACCTCGGCTTGGCCACTAGTTTGAGGGTGATACGAGGTAGACATCCGATGAGTGACACCGAACCGTCGGCACACCCTATCGAATTGTCCTTGAAAGTGAGTACCTCGATCACTAATAATAGCACGAGGAGCACCAAATCGGGTGAACAACTTAACAAGAAACTTCCCTACAACCCGAGCATCATTGGTAGGCAAAGCTTGTGCCTCCGCCCATTTAGACACATAATCAACCGCAACTAGAATGTACTTGTTACCATGCGAAGGAGGAAACGGTCCCATGAAATCAATACCCCAAATATCAAATATTTCTACCACTAACGAAACATTTTGAGGCATTTCATCACGGGAAGAGATGTTACCTGAACGTTGACATGCATCACAAGACTTGACAAAATCTTGACAATCTCGAAAGATCGAGGGCCAAAAGAATCCGGACTCAAGTACCTTGCGAGCCGTGCGATTTGCCCCATGATGTCTACCCGTAGGACCGGAGTGGCAATGAAGTATGATATCCTTCGCTTCGCCATGGGTAACACATCTTCTAATCATCCCATCGGAGCCAATTCGAAACACAAAAGGATCGTCCCAATAGTAATGCTTCAAATCCGCAAAGAACTTCCTTTTGTCTTGAGTGGAGAGACCCTCCTTCAAGTATCCACTAGCAAGGTAGTTAGCTAAATCCGCGAACCACGGTTCCCTTTAACTCCAAAGTTGCTAACGCGAATAATAGCTCATCGGGGAAATCGTCATTGATTTCTTCATTACCATTGTGTACCATTTCAGCTTCTTTCAAACGAGACAAGTGATCAGTGGCTACATTCTCGGATCCCTTCTTATCTCGAATTTCAATGTCAAACTCTTGCAACAAAAGAACCCATCGAATCAATCTTGGTTTAGCATCGGTCTTAGATAGAAGGTACCTCAGAGCTTGGTTGTCCGTGAAAACGATAGTGTGAGAAAGCACCAAGTAGGACCTAAACTTATCAAAAGCAAACACTATGGCTAAGAGCTCCTTCTCCGTAGTTGTATAATTCCTTTGAGCTTCATTGAGAGTCTTACTTGCATAGTATATTGGATGGAATCTCTTGTCAATTCGTTGGCCTAGAACCGCTCCAATAGCGTAATCACTAGCATCGCACATCAACTCAAATGACTTTGACCAATCCGAAGCAATGAGTATAGGAGCATTTGTTAGTTTACCCTTTAGGAGTTCAAAAGCTCGCACGCATTCATCATCAAATCGAAATTCCACATCCTTCTCGAGAAGCCGAGTCATAGGAGTAGTGATCTTGGAGAAGTCTTTAATGAAGCGCCTATAAAACCCGGCATGCCCCAAGAAACTTCTCACGGCCTTCACGGAAGAAGGTGGAGGAAGTTGAGAGATGGTCTCTAGCTTTGCCTTATCAACCTCAATGCCTCTTCGAGAGATCTTGTGACCAAGAACAATCCCCTCATTGACCATGAAATGGCACTTCTCCCAACTTAGCGCGAGATTGGTCTCTTCACAACGATGCAACACCTTCTCAAGGTTCCTCAAACAAAGATAGAATGAGTCCCCAAAGACCGAGAAATCATCCATGAACACTTCCATGATATCTTCCACAAAATCATCAAAGATGGCAAGCATACATCGTTGGAAGGTAGCGGGAGCATTGCACAATCCAAATGGAATTCGGCGATAAGCAAACGTACCAAAAGGGCATGTGAATGTGATCTTCTCAATGTCCTCCGGAGCAATCGGTATTTGGAAGTATCCGGACATGCCGTCCAAGAAGCAATAGTACTCGTGACCGGAGAGACGCTCGAGCATTTGATCCATGAAAGGTAGAGGAAAGTGATCCTTCCTTGTGGCCTCATTGAGTCGACGATAATCTATGCAAACACGCCACCCGGTGATCGTCCTTGTCGGTATGAGCTCATTCTTGTCATTAGCTACCACCGTGATCCCTCCTTTCTTGGGAACAACTTGCACGGGGCTAACCCAAGGACTATCCGAGATAGGAAAGATAATCCCCGCATCCATAAGCTTAATAACCTCTTTCTTTACAACCTCTTTCATGTTAGGATTCAATCTTCTTTGAGGTTGCACAACCGGTTTGAAATCTTCCTCCATGAGGATCCGATGTGAGCAAAATGTGGGACTTATACCTCGAATATCAGAGATGCTCCACGCAATAGCTCTCATATACTTCTTGAGGAGCTCCACTAAACGGTCCTTTTGCTCGGGTAGGAGCTTTGAATTGATGATGACCGGTACCTTAGAATTTGGCATTAGAAAAACATACTCTAAATGAGTGGGAAGAGGCTTGAGCTCAAGAGTAGGTGGTTCTTCATAAGAGGTCTTCACCCTTTCTACCTTCGGAAGAGCAACAAAAACTGTTTCACTCTCCAACTTGTCTCTCCCTTCATCAAGGTAAGCCACCTGAGCTTTTAACTCTGGGGTGTCTAAATGTTCCTGCACATTCATTCTAAGGCAAACATCCAAAGAATCTCGACACACGAAGTTAGAAATACTACACACACTAGCAGAAGCAATAGTATCACACGAGTACTCTAAATCATCTTGTGCGTGAGCAAATTTCATGCCATCGGCTATGCAAAATGTGACACTCTCTTGTCCTACTCTCAATGTTAATTTTCCATTATGCACATCAATTAAAGCACGAGAAGTAGCAAGAAATGGTCTACCAAATATCAATGAGACATCCACATCATCGGTATCAATGACCGCAAAGTCAACTAGGAAAACAAAAGGACCAACTTTAACTAGCACATCATCAACAATCCCCCTAGGACTCCTGGTCGACTTGTCCGCAAGTTGAATGTACATACGAGTAGGACGAAGATTAGATAACCCTAGTTTCTCAAATATGCAATAAGGCATGACATTGATACTAGCACCTAGATCCGCAAGACCATTAGCCAAAGAGGTATTACCTATAGCACAAGGGATAGTAAAAGTACCTGGATCCTTAAGCTTTTCCGGTGGACTCTCGAAGAGAACGGCGGAGCATTCCTCATTGAGGTGGACTAGAGATGTCTCTGGTAGCTTCCTCTTGTTGGTGTAGGGTTCCTTCATGAACTTAGCATATTGAGGCATCACAGTCATAGCTTCGGGAAACGGAAGAGAGAATTGCATTTGACTAAGCCGTTCCACAAACTTCTTAAAAACTTTCTCAAGGCCATCCTTCTTCACTCGAGAGGGGTATGGAAGCTTAGGCTTGTATGGAGGTACAACCGGTGCGGGAGAAGAGACCGGTGGTGTACTCGATGTAGCCTTACTAGGTTCCTTGGCAACCTTAGTACTCACATTACCCGTAGGAGGTTCGACTTCAACCTCAACTTCATCCGAAGGATCCTTGATATCATCATCATCAACCATTATATTAGGAGCTTGTACCTTTTGAGAGTTAATTGGAGAAGAGGTTGCATCTTGCAAAGGTTTTCCACTTCTCAATGTCACTACCTTGCAATGCTCCGGACCTTTGGGGTTGACCTCGGTATTGGAAGGCAAAGTACCCGAGGGTCGCTCCGAGAGTGTCTTAGCAATGTGACCCATTTGATTCTCCAAATTCGCAATTGAAGTTTGTTGATTTTTTTTATAAGTTGGATCATTGCCGCGTTGGTATCCTCTTGAGATATTGGAGAAACGCCCTCTTTGTTGTGAGGTGGCTTGTTGAACCCGGGTGGTCCATCACCTCTATGATTGTACATTCCCGGAGGGGTAGAACCTTGGGAACCTTGATTTGGATGTCCACTTTGATTCCATTGATTTCCCCCTTGGTTCCCTTGTCCTTAGTGACCTCCTTGAGTCCATTGACCACCTTGGTTTTGGTTACTTCCTTGAGACCATTGGTTGCCTTGATACCCTCTATAACCTTGGAATCCTCCTTGATTTCCTTGGTTGTAACCCTTGTTATAACCACTACCTTGACTCCCTTGGCCTTGGTACCCTTGGTTAGACTTGTTGTACCCACCACCTTGGTTCCAAGGTCGGTTATAGTTACCTTGTTTGTTACCTTGGGGGCTGAAATTACCATGGAATCCTTGACCTTGTGCGAAGCTTACCTCCTCATTATGATCGCCTTGGCCAAGCTCAGGAGTGGCGGAAGGGCAAGCACTGACATCGTGGCCCTGACCCCCACAACATTCACAATAATATATTGAAGCAACTGGGGGATTACCCACTTGAGATGATGGAACCTTGGAGGGATGCTTAGGCATACTCAGGTTACTTACCTGAGATGCCATAGCATCGATCTCAGACATGAGGAGCGCAAACATAGGGTCATCTTCATCTCGGTGCCCCGGTAACTTAGGCTTCTTCCCATAGCTAGACGAATCATTTTGTGCATCAACACTTATAGCTCTAGAGTCATAGTGAGTGTCACTTCCATACTTAGACCTTGGAGGTTGTTGTCGAGACCAACTCCTCGTCTTGTTGGCCATCTCCGCAAAGAGTTCTAGAGCATCTTCGGGAGTGAGCATCCTTAGATCACCTCCGGCGGCTTGGTTGATCATCCTTGTATTCTCAAAATCAAGGGACCTAGCAAAGATATCCGCCAAACTCCATTCAGCGAAGTTGTGATGAGGACAAGACCGAAGAAGGCTTGGAACCTATTCCAAGTCTCATGGAAGAGCTCTCCCTTGTGTTGTGTAAAGTGGTTGATACGATCTCGGATTGCATCCGTCATATAAGGGGGAAAGAACTCCTCGAGGAAGGCTTCAGCTAGTCCCTCCCATGTAGTGAATGTTCTACTAGGTTGGTTCTCCAACCAAGACTTGGATCTACCTTTGAGGGAGAAGGGGAAAAGTCGGAGTCGCACACAATCCGGGTGAACTTGATCGTTCTTCACCGTATCGCATATCTCTAGGAAGTCCTTCAAGTGTCTAGACGGGCACTCTCCATCTATACCGTTGAACACCACTCCGTTCTGTACCATCTGAATCATATTAGGCTTCAACTCGAAGTTTCTTGCATTTACCGGTCTTCGCACGATGCTCGAGGCTGCCCCTTCGAGGGTTGGGCGAGCATAATCGACTAGTGTGCGCCTCGCACCTCTTTGCGATTGATCATCTTCATTAGTGTGATGTGAATGTTCCGATTGGTTATCCTCGTCCTCGTGATGAGACATAGTGTGGTGTGAGATGTGGTCAGATTCTTGCTCTTCAACTATAGAAGGTGGGGAAGTAGTTTGTGGCTCGAGCACTTGTTCTAGTCCTTGGAGTCGTGCTTGAAGACGAGCTGAACGCCTCATGCACTAACCCAAATCTCCTGCAAACAATCACAACAAATACACCCGAGTAATATAACGATGCGGGATAACAAAGTAAACAAAGAGTAACAAGGAAGCTAAAAGGAAAACGGAAGGAAGTGTAAAGATCGGTTCACTAATAATTGTTTTCTTAGGAAGGAGAGGTCCCCGGCAACGGTGCCAAAAACTTGATAAAAATTTTTACCAAGGTCGTATTCCACGAGGTCCTCTCATAAGCTAATACTCACAAAGTTCATGAACGGTCTAAACATTTAAAATTGAGTTTTGGTTTTGAACGAGAACAAATCAAAAGCATAAACAATCAAAGAAAAACTAACAAGTGAGATTGAGGATCAAACAAGAGAGAAGGAAGTTTAGCTTAGCAAGGCGTTTCTTCAAGCTCAAGGTTCATGAAAGCTGGATTGAATCTCAAGCAACGATGTGTAAACTAATGACCATGCAATTCACTCAAGTAGAATCAACGAACTCTCGCACAATTGACTTTCTACTCCTAGACCAAATGCACCATGCTCTCACTATGTGAACAAAGGTAATGGAGTACCTTAACTTGCTCAAAAACTTGAATTCTATGCTAACATTCATCTAGCACAAGGTAAATGATGCAAGACACTCTCATGTCAATCATATAACACTAGTCTAGCAATCAAAAGGGTCTCTCAACCTTTAAATGAAAGAAAACTCAATGCACACCAAGTGTTTGATGAAATGATAACAAGGAAAACAAGCTTAAAATGGTTGTAATTGAATAATCCAATCTCTCAAATCATCCAATTACAATCCTACAACCTTAGATCAAAATCAATCAATCATTCTCATGTATTGAAAGACCTAAACAAAATATCAAAGGACCAAGTTAAGTCCCAAGAACAACAAGCACAAGGTCTAGGATCATCATCTTACACAAATGGCTAAGAGAAACTCAATCCATACAATCAATCACCTATCCTAGCTTGATCCATCCCCCACTAAGCTAACCCTAAGCTTAGCCTAGCATAACCATGGAAAAAACCTGAAATTGAGGAGAGGAGACCATCCTTGCTTCCATGGAGGATCTTCCTACTTGGCTCTTCAAGCTCCCATCCAAGCTATGGAGGACTTCACTTAGATTCTTGATCTTCAAGTTGATCAACAATTGAGGGAGGATGATGTTCGGATGAGAGGAAAGTGATGATCGGCGATTGTGAGTTGAAAGAGAGAGTGTGGCGACGGCTGTGTCAAAATTAGAATGAATTGATTCCTTTAATTTTCGTCTGCTGCCTCTTTAAATAGCACGCTGGAATTGCCTGGTATTTTCGGCGAAAATTCTACAAGATTTTCGCCGAAAATGTCTATGAAAAACACCGAGCGGCTTGACTTTCCTTCACAGATATTCGGCGAAAATTCTACAATATTTTCGCTGAAAATGTCTTCATAAATCGAACGGCCGTCTCCTGTAATTCGGTTTTCGGTCGAGAACTTAGAGTTCTCGCCGAAAACTTCTTCAGTTGAAGGTAGCATTTTTCTTGATTTTTCAACGATCATATCTCCTCCGTCCTAGCTCTGATTGACCTCCCGTTTGATCCTACGTGCTCCTTGTCACCAGTACTTCCATGCCAAGACCTGAAAATGCAAAGAAAACAACTCCAATAGATATAGAATCGGCCTCAAAGTGGCAACCGGACAACAAAAGGGCACTTTGCATAAAACATCCATAAAGGCCTATAAATCATAGCAAAATGAGATCAAACATGGGGGATCCCTAGGCTAATCGAGGACTTATAATGAACTAAATATGATCACATCAGGTTCATCTAATCTAAACTCAGAGAGTTTAGCTACTCATAGTTATGGAAAGAATATCGAATGTCATTCAAGAATCCAAGGAAAACTAGGGTTACAAAGTATAAAACTAAAAACCAAATCATGTCATTAAGTTCTTGTAGCTTCAACTCATGATCCTTAATCTGATCAATTTGTGGTTAATAATGAAGTTTCCTTCGGTTCAAAGCTTCAAAATTGGCTCCAAAAGTTGCCAAGGATGAGCTCTTAAATGTCCACATTCATCCAAATCCGAATTCTTCTCACTGATAAATGGATTGGGCCTTAAATATTGGTCTAAAATTCACAATAGCTAAAAACACGTCATAGGGCTTCTAAAAGTATGTTGCACTTGTAGAGCTTCTAATGGAGCCTTTTTTACAATTCCAGTTTCAGTTATTTCTGAGCTTTCAAAACTATCCTGATACCTTCATACTCATTAAATCAATTTTTATTAGTACTTTTTTACATAAAAAAACTTGCACCACTCCAAAATGATATCAAACGTACCCATAACGGGTCAAGTACACCAAAACACAATGAAATAGCCTAAGGTAAGAAAACTCGCCTAAACTACCATAATGAGTGACATAAAATGCATGGAATCAATCTTAATATGAGGAGATGAACACAGTAAATCTAGCATCATCAAATAACTCCACACTTAAATGTTTGTTTATCCTTAAGCAAAGAACTGATCTCAATGGTTAAAATCTAAAACTGATTTACAAGTAGGGTTAACTAAGCAAACAATGATTCCTCAAAACTCTTATGACACTGGATTAACCGTGTTTATCCCACCATTCTTAGCTACATTTCATGTCATTCCATTCCATTTTATGTATAAGTTGGGGAGGTTTTTTTCCTTAACTCATTGTGTGTGTAATGTTTTCCCTTAGCCCAATTCAGGCTATTCGATGTAGTTTCAGTGTTTGTGGTTGTTAGACACGTCCTGGACATCAGGCTTGTACAGAGTGAAATCGAGCATTGGAGCACTCGGGAATTGCATCGGAACTCGAAAAATCATCAAGTTGCTGAGTCAACTTAGGGGGGAAAGATGTGCATATGGTGCCCACAAATGTATGCATCTTTTCCCAATATTGTGGGTTTTTCTTTTGCCAAACTCCAAGAATGCGCAAAAAGATGCGCGTGATGTGCATTCCCATGCACATATTTCCCCCTAGATAATGTGCAACTAAGGTGTGCACACTACACATTCTGATGCGCAACTCGGCCATGTTTTTGGTGAATATCGGGCATATATAAGGATGGTAGAGAGAGCTTTTGGAGAAATTTCAAAGTCAACAAAGCAAAGAAATCTTCAAGGAAATTCTCGAAGGATTCAACTTGATCGATACAAAGATTGATGTAGGGAATTTTTCTATTCGAGTCATTAAATCATCAAATCTTGTTACTTCATAAAGAATTGGGTCTCGAAATGAGACTCCAAAGAGGAAAGCTGACTTTCAATGGACGTGAAATATTGTTGGTTTTGATTTGTCATGGTTTCGGTGGTTATCTCTAATGCCACCTTTGAAACCATGAATAGACAAGAGAGAAATTAGGAGAGGAAGGCAATAGAATCGGAGAATTTGTTATTTCTATTTTTTACCGTAGACAACTCCTGCGGGAGAGAAGGAGTCAGCCATACAAAAAATAGATATTAAGTACCCACCCAAGTCGAAAGGTTAACCACGCATTGACTTGGGAGACAACGAAGCGCTTGGCAAGCCACATAATGGGCTGCCATATTAGATTGACGCGGAACCGCCAGCAATCTTAGTCGGGGTAGGGAATCACAGAGAAGCAAAATGTCTACAACTATGGCACCACCATCTCGAGCAAACACCTGCTGCTGGGCAACCGCCTGCCGCACTTCTGTCACATCTCCCTCAATGTCCACATCATTCCATCCCATTGACTGATAGAGTGCACAGGCGTCCCTAACTGGTAACAACTCCAAAATGAAAGAGAGAGTTATACCTGGGTAAGAAATACATGTCGCAAAGAGCTGCCCACCTGACAAGTCTCGGACCACCAAACCTATAGCCCCTCCGGAACCAGCTGCAACCGCGCCATCAAAATTTATCTTCATCCGGGGAAAGAGAGGCACCTACCAGACGATATGTCGCGGAACCGGTACAGCTTGGGGTGGAGGCAGATGAAGGAAATAGAGCTTGTCTTGGTCTGTGGTGTAGTGTCGTTGAAGAGCCATCGTCGAATATTGAAATCTGTCAAAGACCACCCAGTTTCGTGACTTCCAAAGTTGCCACCAACCAGTACCCATAACTCCGCCTCTAAGGGTCGGGATTGAATGATGTATCTCCACACAATCGCAGGGTGAGTGTGAGGGATCAATCCCAAATCCAATTCTAAGTGCCGGAAGAATCGCCGAGCTATTGAGCAGGTGAAAAGGATATGCTCCACCATTTCAGGGTCCTGCAGGCAGGATGGATAGATAGGGTCCAACTCCATTCCTCGAGAATTCAAGCACCCAATTGAAGGTAGGATTCCGTGGCAAAGGCGCCAAAGGAAAAAAACAAAGTTTTGGATGGACCCGAAGGGACTAGATCGATCTTCATAAACCAGCGTCCGTAGCAGAGGCCCAAGAAGGGAGAATTTTCTTTTTCTTCTTTGTGCGAATTGCAAAGGCATAGCGTGAAGAAGTTGAGTACTCTCCGCTAGGAGAAAAATACCAAATTTGTTTATCTGTGTACCAAGCACGCAGAAGTGGAATGCCCTCAATTGCCCGGACCGAATCCGGATCGAACAACTCCCGAAGAACATGCCTGTTCCAGGCCCCATTAAGAAATAGGCTGGAAATCAGGATATGTCTCAACTCCAATACCGGTAGCCTAGGCACAGGGAGGGATGGCCCAAGGGCACCTGGAACCCATGGTCGGTCAAGAACAGCTGAGTGTTTAGCCCTATTTGCCACAACAATCCCGACAAAAGAATATCTCTACCATGGAGAATACTCTGCCACCTCCAGGATGGGTGAGAACGTTTGGTAGCATTTAGGAAAGTACTTGAGGGGAAATAGCGACCTTTCAAAATCCTAGAAAGTATCAAGTTGGGCTTTGTTAGAATTCGCCAACTTTGTTTTGCCAGTAAAACTTGATTACCCTGCCTAAGACCCCGAGTAGGAGCAAAATACTCATGTGGAGTGCCATTCAAAAGAACTTCCATAATGGCCGAAGAAAGGCACGCATAAACCAAGGTTATCCAGTTTGGGTGGAAACCCAAGACATGTAGAAGTGGGAATAGGTAATCCCACTCGACACGGTCATAAGCTCTTCACCATGTCAACTTTAACCACCATGAAGTTTGAACGTCTCCTAACATAAGTCTGAAGGTGATGGATCAGTTCATGAGCAATGAGGATATTATCTGTTATGCATCGCCCATGAACAAAACCAATTTGTGTTGGATTGATAAAATGAGGCAACACTTTACCCAAATGAGTGGAGATTATTTTTGAGATTATTTTATAAAAGGCCGTGCACAAACAGATCGGGCGAACCTGCGTCATATTTTCTACCTCATAAACCTTCGGGGTTAGGTTTATCCAAGTGTGATTTAGAGTTTGGAGCATATGGCCACGCCTGAAAAAATCTTTTTCCGCACAGATGACACCCTTGTAAATGACTTCCCAATATCTTTGGAAGAAAATTCCTGTGAAACCATCCGGTTCAGGAGCCTGGGTTGGTCCTATTGAAAAGACAGTTTGCCGAATCTCTTCCTCCGTGACCTCATACATGGGGTCCGAATTCATCGATGCCGAGGTGACTATGGGTAGTCCTAGCTCTGCCACTAATTCTTGAGAACCATCATGCTCCGAAGTGAATAAACCCCGGAAGTATCATGCCGCAATGGCCCCTTTGTCAATGTCGGAGGATACCATGTTCCCTTCTGAATCTCGTAAATATCCAATGAGATCCCGTTTTTGGGTTGTAGTTACCACACGATTTAAAAATTTGGTGTTTCTATCTCCTGAAGCTAGCCAGTTAACCCTTGTTTTATGCTTCAAATAGAGCTCTTCTTGAAGGCGAACCTTAGATCGTAAGGATTATAAACGACGAACTTCGGCCTAGTTTCTGGGTGGAATAGCATATTCTACTACTAGCGCTCTATCAATATCCTGAAGTAGTCTTGAGGAGTTGGAAGTTCCACCTCTACACCAGTCAAACAGGACATGTCGTAAGCGTTTCAATTTATCTTCCAAACGGAACATAGGACTGCCATCCCGACAAGGGTGGCCCCACACATGTTGAATTAGTAACGAGACCTCCCGGTTATCCACCCACCGACAATCAAAGCGGAAGAGCTTCTTTGAAATTGGAGAGGGCGGTTGAGTTCGGAGTAGAATCGGACAATGATCCAAATAACGCGGGGGGAGATGTTGAACATGTGATTCCGGGAACAAAGCGAGCCAAGCATCATTGAAGAAAAAACAGTCTAGTCTTCCATCTATGAGCAAGATATCGGATTGACGGTTGGACCATGTGTATTCTTGTCCCATATAACCTATGTTAATAAGGCCAAGGCCATTTGAGAAATTTAGAAGCGGAGCCACGCTGCTTCGTGAAAGTGGGGTGCCCCCTCTCTTATCCCTAATTATTAGCATACAATTAAAGTCTCTAAACACCGATAATGGGTCTGTGATAACGTCAAGTTGCTGAAGTAAGGAGCGAAGTTGGGAAGAGCGGATTGATTGGGAATTTGAAAAGTAAACTCCTACTAAATAAATAAAGTTATTTTTCTCATGCTCCCAAGCTAAAGTGATGGAGTAAGTAGTCGAAAAGACCACGCGAGCCACATAATCAGATGACCAAGCCATCGCTATTCCTCCCCAGAATTATTACTAGGAACATGCAAATATGAAACGAAGCCAACTTTATTTAATATGGTGGATAGCTCCACTGGGCTTACACGTGTTTCACATAAAACAGAAAAGATGATTTAAGGACACTACATTGGCGTTCAAGCTCTGAAATTGTATCAGGACCGCCTAACCCTCTACAGTTCCACGAAAGGACGATCATGGCCCCTTGGCGGCCCAATCAAGGTCGGCCGCCTCCACCTCTTGATGAATAAGCTCCTGGTCATCTGCGATCCCGTCCGGTCCATTAGCGATTATGTCGAGATCATCATCATCACTCAAGTCCAAGTCGGTGTCGTAGTCATCCGGAGGGGTTTTCGGTTCCAGAACCGAAGCGGGTCCATTTGTTTCCAAGCCCAAATTGCCTACTGGATCTCCACCACTAAATGGCTCCATATGTATTTCTAGTAGCCCACTTGGTAGAAAGTCACCAGGCTTATTATCCATTTTGGTCATTAACGTATAGGGGGTGTAACAGATTGGTCATTAACTTTTATTTTGTAACCTACTTGTCATTAACCTATAGCGTTCGTACGTTTTGGTCATTCCGTTAACTCTCCATCCAAATTTTCCGTTAAGTGCTGATATCAGCATGCCAACTCATCCCTTGCCACATCACCTAATTAAACCTAAAACTCGACCCAACTAACCTATTTAACTCAACCTAAACCAACCAACCCAAATCCTCTACCCAACTATCTAATTTCAGTTGTCTGTTGATCTTCTCCTCCTCCTTTCATCAGACCTTGATGAACTCCTCCTCCCTCTCCGATCGACTGAAGTAGCCCACTCATGTTAGCTGCTCCACGACCCGCCATCTCAGCTTTTTGCACAAAATTTTGGATCAAACTCATTACAGTCTTACAGAGAAACACCAAAAGGAACCATATTTGATGCAGAGAGAGATTCAAGCAAGCACATACAGGAAAGAAACAGAGTGGTTTGGGGATTAGAGGTGGCGGTGGGTGAAAAATGGTGCCACCATCGCCGCCTCCGCCCATAAGAGAAGGCATTGGCTGAGCACACTAACGGAAACCACCGATCCACCGGCGAAACTACCAAATCATCAGAACAAAAAGGATGGGAAGAAGAAAAGCTTCAATCTTTATCGAGCTACTACTACTGGTTTTGTATAGTGAGTAGTGAGAATAGTGAGTGTTCTATCTTCCCTCTTTATCTTTGTTTTCTCCTTCAACCGAATCTTGGGGTTACCCTTTTGGACTTTTGGGGTTGTTGTTTTTGCCGATTTTTCCCAGATCTGTATCAAAAGCCATGACAATCTGTATTAAAAGCTCAGATTTGTATCAACTTCATTCACTGAGAGACATAGCACAAACAGATCACCATCACATCCGCCGCCGGCTTATACCCTTCATTCTTCCGCCTATAAATATCGAAAACTTTAATCCATAGCTTCCTTCTCTGATTTTCCCAACTTGGGTTTTCTTTCGTTTCTATTTTTAGGATGATCTAACCCACTTCCCTAATCTTCATGAATGGTCATTTGGGCATTTGCTGATTTGTTGTTGTGCTACTCTGTTTCTTCGGTGGAGAGAGGTTGGCAGAGGAGATGAAAGGGTTAGGTAATTTCTTGGTTGGTTGGTTTAGATTCAGTTTGATTGAGTTGAGTTTAAGTTCAATTAGATGATGTGGCAAGGGATGAGGTGGAAAAAGGGCTGAGTTGGCATGCTGATATCAGCACTTAACGGGAAATTTGGATGGAGAATTAACGAAATGACCAAAACGTACAAACACTATAGGTTAATGACAAGTAGGTTACAAATTAAACGTTAATGACCAATCTGTTACAACTTTTATACGTTAATGACCAAAATGGATAATAAGCCAAAGTCACCAAGCCCAACAGAACCTCCTTAATGCAATTAAATGAACCATTGACTGGACCTGAAGGCCCATCTTCCTTTTGGCCCAATGCTTGACATGGGACCAAGCCTCCACCATCATCCTCTAAAGAGCTCTGGATGCGCAGCAAAGCAGAACGACGGCGGCCTTCAGCACCACCAGCATCGGTGTTGCCTCTGCCTCCATTGGCCTCTTGTCTGCACGCCTCGTTGGCCGAATCGGGGAGTATCCATCATCAAAATGAATGGTCCTCGTCTCAGAAGAACCCTTAAATCAACTCCGGTAGGCGTCTCCCATCCCACCGGGAAACCACCTTCCAGCGTACCCTTCAAACGAATACCGTTCCAGAGCATGGAGGAGGCATCACGATCTTATTCCCAACCTATTGGTATACTTCACGGCGACGTTAGAACATCCAAGACCCTAGGACAAGAGGCTCGAGATTGATCTCAACCGGTGGCGAACAATCGCCTTGAACATGATCTGGGAGGCCGTAATTGAAACACAACCTAGCAATTCCCTTGTACAGCACCTTCAACCAAAAGGATTTGTCGAGCCGCTCCACAAGTTCCATTCGTCCCAGCAGCCCCTTGGAGAGGTTAAAGCTAATCTTCGCCCGAAGGTAAGTTCCCGGTTCATCGCTCAACCGAAACAGAGCCACACCACGGACCATGACAAAATCTGTAAGGAATTGATGGCCAAAAGAAACCGTAGTAAATTCAGTAGGAATGTCTTTCAACATTACCAATAGATCCATGAAACGCAGGGACATGGCTAATTCCTCCGACGGGGACGACTAGAGGGCTAAGTGCATCAACATAGCATCCAAATTCCACGGTTGTGCTCCGAGGATCCGATTCCTGTCCTCCAAACACTGGAAGTAGATCTGAAACAGACCGTAGCCGCCGTTGAAAACGCAAATCCTTCCTTGAAGTCCCCAGACTCGGTCGAGAGCCGATTGGATTCCCGCCAGAGTCTTTCTGATAGACCCAAAGAACATCAGCACTAAACTAAGTCCCACCCGCTCCTGACGGTAGTGATTTCAGCAGCAGGAAGTTGGAAAGTTGATGAGGCCATTGTTGAGAATCGAGAATAGGAGAAGAAAAGGCTAGATTGAACAAGACGAATTGCAAGTAGTGGGGAGGCAACACAATTTATAGCAGCAGAGATCTGCAGTTAAGCGATTCGAAATCACACAACCTCCCAACAAAATTGTTGAGCGTTTTGGTAGAGGGTTAATCGTTCTCTCGCTACATACGCATAGAGGCAACGGTACAGAATAGATAATCCAGAAGGCTAGTCTTGATGGGAAAGGGCGGAAAAGAAGGTTGGACAACCGTCGGAGAAGGCAACCGCCGTGGAGAAGAAAACTGCTTTTGGAAAAAGAAACCGCCTCAGAGAAAAAAAAATCACAAAAAACATTTTATTAATTTGTTATTTCTTTTTTTTTTTTTAATGAATAATTAGAGTTTTTTATTCACCAAATGAACTAAAATATGAGAACACCCTATTTTAGAAGACGAGTTACAAACAGGACAATCATAGAAAAGGGGACAACCCCCTAATCCAACTCTAATAACAGCCAAACAACGACTAAAGAGTGAGGAAAACAACAACACAAACTAAGCTCCCAACTACTAGCTTATCACTTTTCCATACTTTTACTCTTGACGTCAACCTCAAACTTAATCACATCAACCAACTCCTGGATAGTTCTCTTCCCTTCACCTGCATTCCGCTTGCAACGTTCATACTACAAGTTTGCATAAATGCCTCTCCATGTCAAACGCCCTTTCTTTGAATGAAGCAAACCACTGGCTTTAATAATGTCATCCTCCCAACTACTACCTCTCCACCTCCATTCATCAAACTTGTTAAGAACTCCTTTCACAAACCTACAAGCATGGAAGATGTGATTTAATTCATCCACCCCATCCTGACAAAAGAGGCAGCCAATATCAGTAGCAAGCCCCCAATGAGCCATGTTTTCCCTGCAAATGAGCCTCTTCTTAATCGCCATCCACACTATGAAAGTAGGGGTGGCATTCGGCCGGGTCGGCCCGGTTATCTGGCGGACCAATAACCGCCCTAATATTTGGCCAGTTTTTTTTAACCGCCCGACCCGGACTCGTCGGTTCTGTTTTCCTTACCGTGACCGTGGCCGACGGGCGGGCGGGCACCACCGATTATACCCGGCCTAGCTTGAAGCCCAACATTTGCCGCCCAAATTAGAATCCAAATGCAACCCAACTGCTTCCAAACCCAATTGGGCTGCATAATTATGGGTTTTAGTAGCCCAAATAATTTGTTATTTCAATTGTAGCACTTAATTTGGGATATGTTAATTTCATAATTTAGTTCGTACTTCGTACTAACTTATTAAGTGACACAATTAATAAAAATTAATTCTGAAATACTAAACAACTAACCAAATAATTAATTCCGAAAACTAAAAATCTGAAATCCCAAAATAATAACAAAAATACTTCTGTTTAATAATAACTAATTAACATCCGAAATTGCGAATACTAAGAGTTCGAAGAAAATAAATTTAAAACATAACGATGTGATGATCCCAACTCTCGTCAAGTCATCCATATAGGGGTGGCATTCGGCCGGGTCGGCCCGGTTATCTGGCGGACCAATAACCGCCCTAATATTTGGCCGGTTTTTTTTAACCGCCCGACTCCGGCCCGTTATTTGGTCAGTCTGGTTATAAAACCGCGTTGACCGGGTCGATTACGGGTAGGTTTTCGGGTTTCAGGTTGGGACTGCCACCCCTATATGAAAGCATGCTTGGGGATAACAGTAGCTTCCCATAACAATTGAGCCCATATAACTCTAGGAGACTTCTCCCTTATGCTTTCCCAAACAGTGCTCACCGAATACTTTGCCATTATATTTCCTTCCCAATAGACCAGATCATTCTGAACATGGATATGCGTCTGAACTTGCAATCTAACCTTCAGCAGTCTCCTCCAAACCCAAGAGTGATAAGGATTAGAGTTGGCAAAATGCTGGCCCGACCCGATAAACCCGCCCAGCCCGACCCGTGACCAGACTGGCCAAAAAGTCAACAACCCGTAACCCGCCCAACCCGTAACCCGACGAACTCACGACCCGCTGAACCCGCGATCCGACGAGCCCGCGACCCGACGAACCCGCGACCCGAGAACCCGCGACCCGACGAACCCGTGACCCGACTAACCCGTGACCGGCCTGACCCGCCCGACTAACCCGATTGACCTTATTAAATACACACATTTTTACCAAACTTGTATGAAAATTCTAATTAAAATGTAAAATTTTAACTTATTTTATAATATATTTAACAAATATATGATTGTATCATACATTTATCATAAGAAATATTTAATAAAAAATCACATATTCATTTTTATATATTCCTTCTCATTTTTTCCCTCTTCTTTTCTATTTCCCACACTTTTTCCCTCTTCTTTTTTTTTTTTATTTCCCACTCTTTTCCCTTTCCCTCAATTTTCTCTCTCTTCATGTTTTTATGAGCCTTTTTATTTCACTCATTTTTCCTCTCTTTTTTCTTCTATTTTCTACTTCCAACCACTTTTCCCCCTTCCCATTTCTTTACACCTTTTTAATTATTATTATTCAAATTTTATTTAATCTAATTGAGCATTATAATCATACTCTAAAATTATAACAGGTTTAAATAATAAACTAATAATTAGTATATGATCAATAAACATATATAACTCATCATATTTACTAGTATGTTCAAACCATAAACGATAAATGGTAAACTTTATACTCTACACTCTAAACTAATGTATCTGGATCAGACCAATCATAAAATAGATTAAAATTAAAGGTTCAATGGTTATAAGTTTAATCATTGTTCTATTTGGTTATACACTTTTATTGGTCTTACTGTCAATACAAACCTTAAAAGTCCTCAAATCAAAAAAAAATACAAACCTTAAAAGTCCAATCTTAAACCATAAACCTTAAAAGTTAAATTATATTCAATTTTATTTTATTTATTATAAGTATATTTAATTAATATAATAAATAATTTTTAATATACACGCGGTTACAAGTGAATAAAAATTTATTAAATTTTATTTAGAATTATTTATCACATAAAAAAATTTATATTAAGTTTTGAAAATTGTAGTTGAGACTTGTGACCCGATGGGCAACCCGACCCAACCCGAGACCCGCCCAACCCGCAACCCGACTAACCTGCGACCCGACAAACCCGCGACCTGAAGCCCGATGAACCCGCGACCCGGCTGACCGGCGACCCGACTGACCCGCAACCCGTTTGCAAGCTCTAATAAGGATGGCTTTTACAGCTCCAAATCAACCCTTGCTTCACCCTATTATACTTAATTTGTTATTTCTATTATACTCAATTCCTTTGGCCAAAGAGCTATTTATCTGACTAATTACCTTAAAAAACTTGTCGACTACACGATTACAATTCAGCCATTTACTAACTACCCAGTTCATTACACAATAAAAGAAGAATAAAAGGAAAGGAGAAGATCCTGTGAACAAGAGGAGTTGCCTGCTCCATAGAGGGCACTGGTAACAGCAAAGGGGGAAACGATAAAGGTTAGAGAGAGGGCAGAGAATTTGGGGTTATAGAGGGAGATGATTTCCTTCATATATCAGTTTTCCTCTTTTTCTTCTGCCAATACTACTAGGGTTCAGACTGAACTAGATATAGCCCAGCAGCATGTATGTGACATAAACAGAAAAAATAAAACACACCGTGCATTGTAGTTTATACTACCCAAGTGCTCAGTATTTTTCAACTCTGGCATTAATCTTATATCATAGACTCATACAAACAACAGCTCTCAGGGAGAATGGAGGCGGCCGATGCATATTATTATCTCAATAACAAGTATGGAGGTCACATAGAGAGCCCCCAAACAAGAATATATCATCTTCTCTATTTTGTTATCTTACTTGTAAAGCTGCTTGAACCTTTTGCAGGCTTCCAAGACATTTTCTCTGTGACCGAATGCACTTACCCTAACAAACCCTTCACCACCAGGACCAAACCCGCTCCCAGGTGTAGTTACAACATGGGTCTTCTCCAGAATCTCCGCAAACACATCCCATGAGCTTCGCCCAGGGAAGTTTACCCATACGTACGGAGCATTCCTCCCTCCATAGACTTCAAAGCCAAGTGAGTTAAACGTATCTACTATGATCTCTGTGTTTTCTTTGTAGAATCCAATCACCTCCTGCATTGCCTGAAAGGTATATGCTGGATGTTAAGGTGCTTAGTAGTATATATCTGTGTTTGCGAGACAACTGGAAAGAGAAATGAACTGAATATCGTCTGGATAAGAATGAACCTTGAGGCCTTCTGGTGATAAGCAAGCCAACCCACCAGCCTGAGCAACAGTGGATGCACCGTTGAAGCAAGTACAGACAACTCGGTTGAAGTCCCTGGCAACAGGAAACCCATCCGAGAAAAGAAGCTCCTTAGGAACTACAGTCCAACCTAGCCGAACTCCGGTAAATCCTGCATACTTACTGAAAGAGGAAGTCTCAATCGCTACCTGAAATCATGCAAGAGACCTACATCAGATATCACTACTTCAATTGGGCACATAAGAAACCAAGGGGAAATGTTAAGAGTGACTAAATGCCAAATAAATTATGGTATGAATACAAGGAAAAATGGAGTTTTCATATCAGTAGCTTGTTCGATCAATAAAAAAAACTCTAGGCAAAATGTAATATGTATGAACTGAACTTTTACCTCTCTGGCTCCAGGAATTTCAAATATGGATCGAGGGTTGTCATCAGACATATACATTGCATATGCTGAGTCGTAGACTATAATTGACCCATTGTTCTTTGCAAACTGTACTAACTGGGTCAGTTGCTCCCTTGTTGCAGCAGCACCAGTAGGGTTGTTTGGGGAACAGAAAAATATGATGTCTGTCTGAGCAACCATAGATAAATCAGGAAAGAAACCATTCTCCGGAGTGCATCTCATGTACTCAATGTTGGCATACTTCTCAACATCCTTTTGGAACTGCCCAGTCTGACCCATAATGACACTTGAGTCCACATAAGCCTGCATATTGCAGAGACGAAGAATTCAGTGGAAGAGTCGGACTGTATTTGTGTATCTTAAAGGATCATCTGTTTCTGTTGATATGAGATTCCAAAATGATGTGTTATATTTCTGGGAAATCAAGTTCGTCATCAAAGACGACTGATATCTTAAAAAACTTGAATTGCTAGAAAGAAAGAAGGTAATGGGATAATACTGGATATGATGGATCTTGCACAGCCATAGTGACTTTGGAGCCAAAAACAACCTGTCAAAGGATGAGTAGAGGACAACAAATAAACTTCGATGTTCAATTATGTGCAAAAAAATAACATGAGAGAATGGAAAGATGAGAGAGAGCACACTGAACAGATAAATAATACATTGAATAATTCATCACAAACCTGAAGACGTGATATATCACATTTGGCACCATCAGAGACGAATATATCATCGTCATCAATACCAAGATCAGCATAGAAAGTTGAACGGATTGCCGCTCTCAGTGGCTAACATACAGAAACAACTTTATGAGTTAACTTTAAGAGCGCCAGAAATTAGCAATTATGACAACAGCAGAATAAATCAATTTGATTTTTTTGAATTAGCATTGAGCTAATTCTAAGTTTTAATCCAACCATTATAAACACATGACAAACAGAGAACAAGCAAAGTAAGATACTTAATATACTAGCAGAACCGTATTGCTAGTTTTTGTGACATGTAATACTAAAGCCGTGATTAGGTGTAGTAACTTCCAAGATGATTCAAAAGACAATAGCGTGTTATAATTGTTAAAGAATGCAAGAAAAATTAGAACATAACACAGAATCCATGAGTCAAATTTCCTGAATTATAAAATTCAGCCTCGTGAAATACATACTTTTTCACCTTGTTCTGCCCCGTAGCCACTGTATCCTTTAAGAGTAGACAATGCCTGAGATTTCTGGAAAAAGAGACGTTGGAGCCAAGTAAGAATTTGAACAGTAGATGTCTATTTAAATCACTTAATAAATGCATGATTGCAGTCTACAAAGAAAGTAATGCTTCTTCCGCAGCAGACTACAAGATGGGTATATTATTCACGACACTAAAATTACAGCTGCATTAATTTAATTAACTGATTTAATCTTCCTGAATAGAAAAGGCTATGTTACTTCTGTCAAAAAACTTATAAAGAAGACCACTGAGCTAAACACTATGATACTGTTATGAGAAATAAAAAGGCGCCAGTACCTTAGACATAGCAGAAGTTATCACACCTGGAATGGGCTCAGTAGTGTCTCCAATCCCCAGGCTTATCACTTCAGCATCAGGGTATTTCTCTTTGTGGGCATTCCTTCTTCTAGCAACCTGTATCAGACCAGATAAAGAAGCAAAACTGGATCATGGACTAACATAACGACAATGATGTTTCTTGAGTTCACCAGTAGAGATTTGAGAGAATAGAAGCTGATGAGAACAATGTAACTCAACCTTAGCCAAGATAAGTAGCAGCCATGGTCTCATGGTGTAAAAAGAATTGAGAAACCAAATGGGGAAATTTCACGGTGGACTAAGCAGAGGCAAATACTTGTAACACAGAAGAACACAATCATAGGCTTCAGAAAAAGATGGGACTTCAAAGTTCAAAGTGACGCTATTGAAGCCTTGAAGGCATTCAATGAGAGCAATGAAATAAGGACTGAACAAATTTATTCGAAATGGAAGGCATTCTATATAAATGAGGCCACTTTCTAATACCCTACACAATCATAAGTTATATTCATTTACTGCCGTTATAGTATAGCAGCATAAGTAGATTCAGCGAAGCGCCATTAGGGTACCTCTGGAAACAAATAACCAGCTTGAAGCTTCCCCATGTTGGCATTTCGAGAGACATTCGTTTTATAAGCTTAACAAACACAAACCAAGGATTTCATCACCAAATGGAATAAAATCACAAAAATAAAAGAAGCAGACCCAAAAGAGGAGAAGAGAAGCACCGGACTGAGTCTTATCTTCCTGATAAGTGGCAATGCATCTGCAAATCCCAAAGTTTCGAGGCCGGAGAGAAATAGTCCGACTCCTGTTGGGCACAAAAAGGAAATTAAGGCGGAACACAATTATTTTGGTAAGGGGATGATAAGAAAGAAAGCGATAATACCTGGAAGATGAACTGAATGCATAAGTCGGAGAAAGGGAAGAAGAGGAGGAAGAAGACGAAGAGATGGCGGCGTTGAGATGATGATGAAGAGCCATCGTCCTGTCCAATGAGTACCTGCAAAGAAAGGAGGAAGGAACTGGGTGCAGTACAGTACAAATCAGTAGAGCTGAGATGCACAAAGGAAAGCGACTCTTTTTTTGTATTTGATTTTATGTCGGGGGAAGATTTCTAGGGTTTAAATAACCAACTAGTATGTTGGGTTTGTCACCGGATGCCATATGATGACTGCATATTAATGCAGTAATTTTTACCGCTAATCATAATTAGGAGTCTCATTACTGTAGATTTTGTACCAAATTATCACATTCGTTTGAAAAAAAATGATCAGTCTCATACGTTTTAAATTCAAATAAATTCATCTCACCGATCACTTTTCCGGCCAAATAGAACAGTCACGTGTAGTCAGCAAAAAAAAAATTAGGTGGAAGGTCCAACTCATCTCTTTTGACCCAACCGGTCAAAAGAACAAACCCAACCCAGAGGGCCCAAATTGATATCCAAAGAAGAGGGTCTGTTGGGGAAGCCGGGGGGGGGGGGTTGCCTGTCCCTCAGAGAACGGATGGCATGAGCATATCACGAGGACTTAGATTATTGTCCACTAGGGGAGTAATACCAGATAGGCTTATCCATTTGCCGAGTTCTCGGTATTGCAATACTCTCAATTGCCCGGACTGAGCTGCTCTCAAACAAATCTCGAAGAAGAGGTCCATCCCAAACCCCATCTCGTACGTATTACACTGATATCTGGATTTGTCGAGCCCATCACTCAGGAAGTCGGAGCACTGGGAACTCAGGACGAGGCCTACCAGGGACCCAAGGTCTTTCAAAAATCGCATGAAAATGGGATGCGATTCTAGTTGCTAAAGAAGCCCCTAGGTCCAAAAATCCCTTCCATGTAAAATTCCCTGCCAACCCCAGGACGGGTGCGATCGTTTGGTCGCATTTAAGAAGTTCGTGGAAGGAAAACACCTTCCCTTGAGAATTCGGGAGACTAACAACTTAGGTTGAGTGAGTATACGACAACTTTGTTTAGCTAGCAAAGCTTGGTTGATGACTTTGAAATTTCGAAAACCAAGACCAGACGTGAGCAAGTTGTGGACCCCAGCCGGAGAAAGAGTGAGTCGTTTCCAGCTGTGAAGACGAGTAGTTATCTTCTCTTCCAAAAAGGTGAAAGTTTCCTTTTTTTTTATCGCATCACCACATAAGGAGTGAAGAGAGAGCGTAAATGAACAAGGGAGAGGGGCGATCGATTCAATGGTTGACATGATCAAGAAATGATTTTCTTAACCGGTAACTAGAAGCGGAACGTGTAAATATAAATTGGAAGAAATTAGTACAAAAACGAATGGGACCAAAATTCATCCTTTTATTTCTTCAATTACTTATGACAAACACGTACAAGCATGTTTGGTTTCTCACAAAGTGGAAAAATTCCCAAAAAGAAGAACAAATGTCAAGGACGGTTTAGATACAGTACGTAATAAGCAATAACTAACGTAGCTAATTATAATGAAGTAGGTATTCAAGTCGTAAACTGGAAAGGCTTGTATTTCTCAAAGGAAGTGATGATGCCATCAACAGATCCAATGGCTGAGAGTATAGATACAATTAAACAAAGTCCACTCAAAATGGTGACCCATATCCATGTAGAGCTGTACTTCTCAATTCTAGCCTGCTTCTTGTACATCTCGATTGGGAAGTAAAGAGTTAGCGGCCAAAACGCCATTGCACCAAGCAACCCCAACACACTATTGAAGAATGGGAACAACATCCCAATCACGCACGTACCAGTTACGTAAATTGTTCTCCATATTAGCCTGAAGGCATTCACTTTGAATTTTCCCATACCAATAGGGTACTCGTTTCTTAGGAACCCACTATCTGGCCATTTCTTCTTGCACCATTCCTCTACTATTTGAAACGTTGGCTGAATGAATACCTGGTAAGCTCCTATTAGATGGATTACTACGAAGAGGTTAGCTATGTCGACTAGCCAAAATGGGTCGTAGAATCCGAATCCTGTTAGCAAGTTTCCAGGAGCCTCGTTACCAAATGCTGCGTACCCTTGTACACCGCATAGCCCGTAAAACCATGTCGTAACTGCTATCCCCATCCCTGATGCCTTTTTCATCGTATCATTCTCTGGCGGACTTGATTTTAGTGTCTCCTCTATTTCAAGTAGTATTGGGGCGTAGCTGTAGGCAAATGCTATGTCCCCTACTGCCTGTAGAACATCAAACACCTTCATTGATCTCGTCATCCCTCCTTCTCCAATCTTCACTCCTGTTAATCCTGTGCTCCCATGCACGTTATTCTCTGCATCCACGTGCGTACATGTGTTAATTTGTAGTAGCATGCACGTACGTACGTACGTACATATGTAGAGAAGATGAAAGATAGATGGATATATATACTTACTTATGATGATGGAGATGCAAAGGCCAAGTCCGATAATGGAGTAAGCAAATGACATTACAGCTGCTATGACGGATATAAATGCCAGCTCGTGAAAGTTAGGTAGTTGGCTCGTGAAAGGGGGGTTGCCTGTCCCTCAGAGAACGGATGGCATGAGCATATCACGAGGACTTAGATTATTGTCCACTAGGGGAGTAATACCAGATAGGCTTATCCATTTGCCGAGTTCTCGGTATTGCGATACTCTCAATTGTCCGGACTGAGCTGCTCTCAAACAAATCTCGAAGAAGAGGTCCATCCCAAACCCCATCTCGTACGTATTACACTGATATCTGGATTTGTCGAGCCCGCCACTCAGGAAGTCGGAGCACTGGGAACTCAGGACGAGGCCTACCAGGGACCCAAGGTCTTTCAAAAATCGCATGAAAATGGGATGCGATTCTAGTTGCTAAAGAAGCCCCTAGGTCCAAAAATCCCTTCCATGTAAAATTCCCTGCCAACCCCAGGACGGGTGCGATCGTTTGGTCGCATTTAAGAAGTTCGTGGAAGGAAAACACCTTCCCTTGAGAATTCGGGAGACTAACAACTTAGGTTGAGTGAGTATACGACAACTTTGTTTAGCTAGCAAAGCTTGGTTGATGACTTTGAAATTTCGAAAACCAAGACCAGACGTGAGCAAGTTGTGGACCCCAGCCGGAGAAAGAGTGAGTCGTTTCCAGCTGTGAAGACGAGTAGTTATCTTCTCTTCCAAAAAGGTGAAAGTTTCCTTTTTTTTTATCGCATCACCACATAAGGAGTGAAGAGAGAGCGTAAATGAACAAGGGAGAGGGGCGATCGATTCAATGGTTGACATGATCAAGAAATGATTTTCTTAACCGGTAACTAGAAGCGGAACGTGTAAATATAAATTGGAAGAAATTAGTACAAAAACGAATGGGACCAAAATTCATCCTTTTATTTCTTCAATTACTTATGACAAACACGTACAAGCATGTTTGGTTTCTCACAAAGTGGAAAAATTCCCAAAAAGAAGAACAAATGTCAAGGAAGGTTTAGATACAGTACGTAATAAGCAATAACGTAACGTAGCTAATTATAATGAAGTAGGTATTCAAGTCGTAAACTGGAAAGGCTTGTATTTCTCAAGGGAAGTGATGATGCCATCAATAGATCCAATGGCTGAGAGTATAGATACAATTAAACAAAGTCCACTCAAAATGGTGACCCATATCCATGTAGAGCTGTACTTCTCAATTCCAGCCTGCTTCTTGTACATCTCGATTGGGAAGTAAAGAGTTAGCGGCCAAAACGCCATTGCACCAAGCAACCCCAACACACTATTGAAGAATGGGAACAACATCCCAATCACGCACGTACCAATTACGTAAATTGTTCTCCATATTAGCCTGAAGGCATTCACTTTGAATTTTCCCATACCAATAGGGTACTCGTTTCTTAGGAACCCACTATCTGGCCATTTCTTCTTGCACCATTCCTCTACTATTTGAAACGTTGGCTGAATGAATACCTGGTAAGCTCCTATTAGATGGATTACTACGAAGAGGTTAGCTATGTCGACTAGCCAAAATGGGTCGTAGAATCCGAATCCTGTTAGCAAGTTTCCAGGAGCCTCGTTACCAAATGCTGCGTACCCTAGTACACCGCATAGCCCGTAAAACCCTGTCGTAACTGCTATCCCCATCCCTGATGCCTTTTTCATCGTATCATTCTCTGGCGGACTTGATTTTAGTGTGTCCTCTATTTCAAGTAGTATTGGGGCGTAGCTGTAGGCAAATGCTATGTCCCCTACTGCCTGTAGAACATCAAACACCTTCATTGATCTCGTCATCCCTCCTTCTCCAATCTTCACTCCTGTTAATCCTGTGCTCCCATGCACGTTATTCTCTGCATCCACGTGCGTACATGTGTTAATTTGTAGTAGCATGCACGTACGTACGTACGTATGTAGAGAAGATGAAAGATAGATGGATATATATACTTACTTATGATGATGGAGATGCAAAGGCCAAGTCCGATAATGGAGTAAGCAAATGACATTACAGCTGCTATGACGGATATAAATGCCAGCTCGTGAAAGTTAGGTAGTTGGCTCAACATTATTTGAATGATACCAAATATTATCACAAACTTGTTGTTGGAAGTGTGACACCCTGCTTGGTGTCCATGTTTGTGAAAGCAGCCTGATCTTTGAATTGCACTTTTTCCCATGCATTAGTTACAAGTTACAACATGTATAATTTTAGTTAAGAAAAAAACTTATTAATTACGAGGAATAAAAGTAGCTACTGATTAATGAAGGATCTTACGCCATGCTAATGGGTGTAGCGATGGTGTATCCAATGGTAGTTCCTAGAAGATATATGAATTGAGCTACTCCACAGAGCTTAGCCCTAGTCCCTCCTAATTAACAACAATAAAATAAAAAAAAACAACTATTGTGAAATGAATGTATTGATTATGGATGGAATAATAATGTAATAATTTGATTACCTAAATGTGCTTTGACAGCGCCAGTGTAAGTGTAAGTACGAGTACCAAAATGTGGGCCTGGACATCGATAACAATCGCATAACATACGAGCAGTGTACCAAGTAATTAGAGCAAATACAAAGAGCATAACTGGACCAGCTATCCATCCTAGTTGAGCTGTGGCCCATGCCAATGATAGCACCCCTGAACCTATCACCGATGTTATTATGTGTGCACTTGCTGTCATCATTGTTCCTTCATCCATCCACCCAACAACATTTCAAAATAATGATTAAACAATTCTCTAACAAAAAATTGAAACATGAAAATTGGATTATGAAAACAGAAAATTAATAGGTAAACAAGGATGATAATTAAAAGTACCTTTGCGTTTGGGGCGTCCATCATCATCGGTCTCACTATCATATGAATCAAATTCAAAGGCCGTGATCGGACTTATAGACTCCACAACCATGATTGATCCTTTTTTCTCTCTTTAACTAATTCACTTATGAAAAGCAAATTGAGGTTCTTAGTTATTTAGCTTCGTTTTTTTTTTGTACCAGAGTACGTACTTACAGGTGAAATACAAGCCACTTTGATTTTTCTTAAGGTAGTCTGTGCTTTGTCAATGGGAAATCAATCAATCAAATATACAGGAGAAGGATATGAAGATTGATGACAAAAAATAGGAATGTGTTTAGCTAATCTTTCTCTCCTCCAGTGAATATTTCTTACAAGATGAAACGACATATGTCCAAATGGCAATCAAATTAAAACTTCTCCCTTCATCTTTACATTGATGTCCACAACTTCGGTTTTTAACCCTATTATTTTTTATTGTAAAAACAAGGCCAAAAACAAATTTGTAGCCAAACCTTTTCGAGTTTTGTCAAACATAGCCAAATTTATTATGATTACATTTTTAAAACCAAATCTTTAATTTTTTATGTCAAATATTAATTTTGATCACATTTTTTAGTACTACTAGGATACAAGTATTGTACAAAAACATATCTCGTATTATGTACAATTAGTTTTAATGTGGCTGAATATACCATGTGTGTGTGTTTACTTCTGAGTTTGATTCTTGTATCTGCAAATTGAGAATGAGTTTGATTGCGAACACTCAATTTGGGTGGCTGGTTTGCATGTGGTCTGCTATCTTTATGACATTGTTCTTAACTTGCCTTTTAGCTTAACAATTTACTTGTAAAATATCATACTTGTACGCTCGTAGTACTAGTATGTTTGATTAAGTTTTATAGTGAGATGGTTTTGTTCAAAACTTTTTTGATTTGTTAGTATGACATAGAAATTCGATGGAGAAGTAGGTTAATGGGCCGCAGTTCAATGTGGCTGTTATAACCACGTTACTAATAATGCATATAACTAATATGGTTGTAACTATTTTGGGCTAAGCTCTTCTATGATGTGTTAAATGTTTCCAGTAGTCTACTCTCATGGGAAAGAGACTGTAAGAGCTGGGTTAGTGAACTAATGAAAGTTGTGTTGCTTGTTTGATTTGAAATCAATGGATTGCTAAAGGGTTTTAGTAGTAACATTGTTGATTTAACTTAATTACTGATTTGGTATTGGATAGGATTCTAAAAATCATGATCGGATTGCTGATTTGGGTTGATTACCATGACCAAGGTCGTTACTAATCTGATATGCTGAGCATACTAGTATGGTTTTAACTAATTTGACTTAAGCTTATTCTATGATGTGTGAAATGTTTCTAGTAGTTTACTCTCTTTACTAGTATCGATGCATTACTAGTGTGCACTCCAATTGAGCTCTATGAGAACATCGCTTAGTGATTGGTGTGAATTGTATACTAGTTTGTTAATTGAATTATGTTATTGTGTTTGTGTTGCTTCACTTCCAATTCAATGAATCTGTTGCTTTATTGTTTGAATACTTGTATGATTACAGTACTAGTATGTTTCGGATGAATTTCTTGTTTCTCGTGGATCAAGTTTGTGAATTCCTTGTTTGTCTTGGATCTACAGAATGACTTGGTTAAGAGTGAATTGTATATTAGCTTGTTAAGTGAATTATGGTATTGTGTTTGTGTTGCTTCACATCAAATTCAATGAATCTGTTGCTTTATTGTTTGATTATCCCATTCCTTTTTTCTTTAACTTGTAAAAACTTGCATCTGCAGAATACTTGTAGGATTACAGTAATAGTATGAGTCAGTGTTTAGTGCTCATGTGGCTGTTAAACTGCTTGTATAGCTTTTATTCCTTGTTGCTATTAGTACTAGCAGTTGAGCTGTACTAGTAGCTGTCCTTAACTAGTATGTGATGAATTATGGATACAGTACTATTGTGATTACAATATTTGTTTATTGGGTAATTATATTTTTCACTGAATTATGATGTTGTGATTTTGTTTTACAGTGTTTTTCGGGGGTGATTTTTAACTACTGGACAATGGAGGAGCAGCAAGCAAACAATAGGTAATATGGTAGTTATGCTTGATGTTATTGAGTTTGATACTTGTTGTACATTCTACTCACGAATCTAACAGACGATTGACTTGATAATTCTGACTACAGGGCTGACGGGACAATCATATGTAGGTGTAGCCCCAAGAGAATCACTGAGCTGGTTTCGAGGAGTTCTGCGGAGAAAATTGCAAGAATCACTGAATTGGGGTTTGGAGGCACCACAAAAATTGGCATTACGCAGTTGCCAATTGATATGAGGAAGTGGGTTCTGGCCATATACGACGTGAGTTCTCAGACATTCCGAGTTGGGCCGGAGATGTCATTGAAGCTAACTGAAGAAGATGTGCATAACGTGTATGACCTGCCAAGGGGTGAAAAAACTATAAATCTTGATAAGACATCGAGGTACGACATGGATTCCATGGTGGGGGAGTGCAGACTTACATATGCCAAGGCTACTAAGAATGAGCGGGTGGAGCTGAAAGAGTTGAAGGATCGCATGGACACAGAGGAGGACTTGGAGAAGTGGTGTCAGATGTAAGTGTTGCACCTAACTGGCACTGTAATCTGCACAACAACATATCAACAGATATATGAATACTAGTACTGTATGCATACAAGTACTGTAACGAACAGTGGCAACAAAATCAAAACTCAAAAACTGAACAGCAAAAACGAAATAAGCAGCTAGAAAACATTATAAGCATACTAGTATTCTATGCATACAAGTACTGTAACGAACAGTGGCAACAAAATCAAAACTCAAAAACTGAACAGCAAAAACGAAAGATAAGTGGCAACAATGTCCGAATGTATAGCTATTTTATCTTGCAGATGCTTTGTTTTGGAGATTATAATAGTGATTTGTCTGTTTGAAGATGTTAGTGACAAAAAATTTGATTTGATCGGCCACATCAAATTCATTATGTAGTTTCTATGAAAGTAATCTTAATGAAAGAACATTGACTGGAAAAGGAGGGAAAACATACCGTAGCCACGCAAGATTCCTTGTTCATCTGACGTCGGGATTGTATCCTCATCTGGTTCAGATAGAGCATCAACATCAGGGGAATGATCACTCGGTGAATTATTTAGATCAAACAGAGGCGCGAAAGAAGGTTTTTTGACTTGGGAACTCGAACCGGGTTCATCCATTACAAACCTCGAACTTTGAACTTGGGGTCAGATTGTAGTTGTGAGTGACTGATTTGATTAAAAAATTGAAAGTAGCATCTTTCTTTATAATGGCGTGTGATTGAAAGAGGAAGAAGCAGATTAGGATTAATTAAAAAGATAAGAGAATATTCTCACCCATATTTTGAGGAGGAGAAAATAAAAAATTGATTATCATAATTACCAATTAATAACTGGCGGTTATAGGGGAGTGTGGGGGAATTTTTTATGTTAAATTCATTTAAATTATTAATCAAGAAGTGGATATGAGATCAAGGGTCCAAATTAAACTTTGTATAGGTGACAAAGTTTAGACTTTGTCACCGAAAAAAATTCCTACAAATACCTCTCACTCCTCCCATTTCTCCCCACACTACTTTCTTCCTTCCTTCCTCTCTCAAGGTTTGCCTCTCTCCCCTTCCTCATTTTTTGAAGGTAGAGAATTAGCTTTTAGGATTTTTAGGCAGAGAATTAGGGTTTGAGATTTTTAGGTAGAGAATTAGGATTTAGGGTTTAAGGTTTTCAATTCATTAGGTTTTTTTATGTAGATAATTAATTAGAATTAGGGTTTATGATAGATAAGAAAAATTTACAACATTTTTTACGAGGGTTATCCTCGTTTGTAGGAATCGTTGTAGAGATGTTGTCAATTGATCATTCTTCTTGCGATACTAGGTACATAAATTTACAATTTCACTTTGTCAAAATGTAGTTGAATCATGGGATAGTGCCAATAAGATTTCATTGTACAAAATTAAGGATATTCATAATATGAATAATTAGTAGGTCAATATAGTTTTTGTAATTAGCATGGACTACCATGGATACCCTGACGTCAACGTCGATGAGGTACCCCTAGGAGCAACCCTCCAGTGGAGGACACATTTGTCTTTTAAGAAGATAACAAACATAGGGCTTGGAGGGTGTTGACCAACCTTTATTCATTATCGATGTACTTGTGGCAAATGGGCAACATTCTGTCATGGGACCACTGCTACGAGGGCTTCATACATCAATGTGGATTACTATAGATGATCGACCTACGTTGAGATAACCCATGCAAGCAGTTAGTCTCAACACTGGTTGAGAATGAGGCATGAGAAGGGCACGTTTCACCTAGCCTGGGGTGAAGCCATGGTCATCTTGGACAACGTTGATGTGCTAACTGAACTACCCACCCATGGGTAGTTGTCACTTGGGAGACTAAAAGAAAACCCGCGACCGAGCTGTGCGATACGTACTTGGTAGTGAAGCCCCTAACTAAGGTTTTCGCAGGAGGAGGATAGGGCGGGTGGGAAAGTGAAGGTTAGCTAGTGATGACACTCGATTTGACGTGATTATCAGCCTCATTTAAACGACATTTCTTTGCTTAAGACATGGTTTTTAGGGTAGAATAACGAATATTCAATCGATTGCCCTATCTCGTGCCATTTGTGTTACCTTGGCCCGTTTCGGGTCTATTTGATGGTTTTTTAGTGTTTTTCTGTTAGCACAGGTTTTTGCCGTCAAATAAAGTAGCCATGGACGTGTCTAAAGCATTGGAACATCGAGGAACTGAACCGGAATCGATCAAAGGAGCCAATTAAGTTCAAGCAATCTCCTGCCCGTTTACAAAGAAGATTTCGCTGAAAATACCTTGTTATTTTCGGCGAAAATATTAGTGCAAATTGACTGATGCCACTTGAAGGATGGTTTCGGCGAAAACAATATGTTTTCGGACCGAAACCTATTCGGCGAAAAGGACAGAAGAAGCAGCTTAGTGACCGGCCATTTACACAAGGATTTTCGCCAAAAATACCTTGTTATTTTCGGCGAAATTATCAGGCTGTTTCGGCTAATTTAGGGTTAAGTATTTATACTTAACCCGGCGGCCCAAAGAAGGGAGGAATCATAATTAATCATAATACAACTTTTCAAGATCAGAATTCAGAGAATCCTCTCAAGTTCTGGAGCGAAGAGTTAGAGTTCGAAGAGCCGGATAGAGATCGTGACACCATCCCTTCCATCTCGGAGAACCGGAGCTAGGAGTGTAATCTACCGAAGATCGAAGTCTGTCAGAGTCGTCTAAATTAGGTTTTTCAGATTCTTTTCTGTTCTTCCTCTGACTGATGAACTCTTTCTTTGTCTTTGTTGCTTTTGTAATAATCATGAGTAGCTAAACTCGTTAGAGCTTAGACTAGATGAACCCTAAGTGACCCAGGGCTTTAAAGCGGTCATGGATCGGCGGTGATTAGATTCGAAATTCAATCAGTTTCTCATTCATGTTTGATTTGTTCTTCATTGTTCATGTTTCTTGTCTGGATTGATCACCTAGATTAGATTCTGGTTAATTTAAGGATAGAAGCGAACGCTCGCCTTACTTTAGAACATCAAATTGAACAATTAACCTTATAATTGGAGCGTGCCTTTTGTAGGAACCGGTTAGGGTTAATTCACTGCAAGAGTAACTCATTAATCATTAGTAATTACACCAGTTAATTAAGTCGTTGCGAGAGGCGACCGTACCCGGGCGGCTAGTTAATCTTGGTAGTTAGAACGGATAGAGCGAACGTTCGCCGGTCTTAAACCTAAGGGTAAGGAGTTATGGTGATGTCTTAGTAACTGATTGAACGAGAATCGAAATCCGCTGATCTGTTGATTGCCAATGCTCTGGGGAACGAAGGGGGATTCAAAGTCTAAGTTCGTCTGTCATCCTTGTTTTCAAACCCTGATTTCCAATCTGCTTTAGTTTAATTTTTTAATTTATCCGCATTTCTTAGAATTAGAAGTCGTGGAACTCACACCACGCACAACGTGTTTGCATTTGAGTACTTTGTCAGTTTTGAAGTAGTTAATCATAGAAGACCCTCGGAATACGATCTGTTATAGCTTTTTCTTAGCATTAGTAGTTATTTGTGTGAATCGCCAACGACAGGTTCACCAAATTGGCGCCGTTGCTGGGGACTTCTTTTGATTGTTCGAAAGAAGAACTGGCAATTTATTCTTCTATTTTCCATCTTTCATCTTTCCATCCACTTCGATTTTACACTGGTTTTGTTTGTCTTTGTTATCTGTAGGTTTACAGGTGTTTGCCTCACCGTCCTTGGACTCGCTCTCAAACCGAAAAGGCTAAGAGTGTAGAGAGACCAGGCAGTTCTGCTACACCTCTACGATCACAGATTCTGAAGAAAGGCAGATCCAATCCATTCATCACTCCGATCAAGATCGAGGAACCGAAGGAGAGTTCCTCATCTCCATCTTCACCTGTACCGTCATCTTCATCCACTTTATACACCGAGTCACTTTCACCTCCTCCATCTCCTACCATGGCCGATAGATCACCACCAAATGGCGATCAACCACCGCCGCCACCACCACCTGCACAGAAGAGTCTAGCAGATTATAACAAGCCGAGCGCGACTAGCGTTCGATCTGCCATTGCCGTTCCGCGCATTGAAGGAGATCCTGACTATGAGATCAAGATTCCATTCTTGACTATGATCTCTAGGGATTTACAGTTTGAAGGCAGGCCCCTAGACAATCCGTGCACTCATCTTGCAGACTTCCTTGATCTCTGTAGTACTTTCAAGAGCGGAAACCTCGACAAAAACACTCTTTGTCTGAGAGCTTTCCCGTTCTCTCTGAAAGGCCCTGCTAAGAGGTGGCTTACTGGCAAACCACCTGGCTTTTACACTGATTGGGATACTCTAGCTCAGGACTTTGTTGAAGAATACTTCCCTCCGGACAGAACAACCGCCATCAAGGACAGCATCGCCAGATTCTCCCAGAAAGAAGGAGAAAGCTTGTATGATACTTGGAATCGATTCCAAGAATTTCTCTACACCTGCCCTCATCATGGATTCGAACAGAGGCAGTTAGCTGAGATCTTTGCTCGAGGACTTCGAGAAGAATCTGCCAAATGGGTCAATTCTCTAGCTGAAGGGGATTGCACTACACTAACACCTGAAGCTGCTCTTCTTCACTTCGCAAACTGTGCTTCCAAGTCAAGGAACTGGGAACGACAATCTGAAGGATCAAGGAGCAAGCTAGATCTCGAAGCTACAATCAAAGTAAAGGTAGAGAAGCATTTGAAGAAGTCTACCACACCGATCAAGCCGCTGGCAGCCTCTGTCTATGTTGCGATTGCGAGTGGTGTGGAGCTTGCGCACATAACGGAGGCCGTTGTCAGAATTTTGGTAAGGCAGAAGTCTGGTCTGCCGAAGAGGTAAATTTCATCCAACAAGGCTTCGTCAATAATCAGAATGGTTATGCTGGCTATCGTAACTTCAGACAGCAAGGGAACTATCAAGACAGACCTCCCTACAATGCTGGCGCCAACCATAACCAGAACCAGAATAACCACCCGGCTGGTCCAGCTCAGGATCAGAAGCCTAACCATCCGCCGGCAGGTGTCTACCAGCCGCCGCATCGCAATTCGGGTAATTATGGAACTGCTCCTGGCAATCGCCAGAATCAATATCTTAACAATACCTATCCAGGGCAGCATCAAAGAGAGAACAATGTCAATGACCTGGATAAGAAGCTCAGCCAGATCATCACTAGACTCGATGATCATGACAGTCAGTTCAAGGCTCAAGCTCTTCTCAATCAAGAACAGATAGCATCTGGACAAAGGATTGAGCAAGCCATGAACAACATCTCGAGCATGCTAGCATCTGGTCGACCATTTGGCCAACTTCCAAGTTAGACAGAGCCGAATCTGAGGAAAGAGCAAGCCAAGATGGTAACCGCTCAAAAACTCCCAAACTTAATTGCTGATGCTTGTTCTGTATTGCGCAGGATCGCTGAGACTCCGGAGGAAGAAGAAAAAGAAGAAGAACAGAAGCCGGCGCCTAAGGAGGAAGATCCTCCTCTTGCACCGTACGTCGTGAAACCTCCTTTTCCTAGAGCATTGCTGCCAAATGCAAGGATCGAGACTGGCATGAAGGGGAACAAGGAAGGATATCCTGACATTCGTATTAAGAAACCTGCTTCTCCATATCCAGCTAAGTTATCTGAACCTGGTTCTTTTACCTTGCCTTTGGTCATTAATGATGTTGAGATTAAACGTTGCTTAGTTGATCTAGGAGCGTCTGTTAATGTCATGCCTATGAGCCTGTTTGTAAAGTTAAACCTAGGAGAACTTGAACCGCCTAGTATGAAACTTGTCTTTGCTGACAGATCACTGAAAACCCCTAAGGGAGAGATTAAAGACGTTGTCACTAAATGTGGTCCGTTCATGTTTTTAGCTGACTATGTGATTATGGATACTAGTACAGATGATGCTACTATTCTCATAGGTCGACCTTTCATGGCTACTACTGGAATGAATATTAACGTTCCAAATGGTTCCTTAACTCTAAGGGTCAGTAAAGAAACAAAAACGTTCCGTCTTAAAGATGGCATGAAATATGACTCTAGGAATGAAGAATCTCACTGCCTAGCTGTTGAAACTGTGGAGTTGACTCCGGTCAACTCCGTTACTAATGCTTCTTCCAGTGTCTCTAGATCAGTTGTTGCTGCAGATATTAAACAGGTCATTAAGAAGAAGCCAGAAACTTCGGTTCAAAAGCTGCCCAAGAAGAAGAAGGAACTGCAAGCCTCTTCTAAGCCACCGAGCACTAAAGCGAGCAGGCCTCGGGGAAAGAACAAGAAGCCGAAGACCCAAATGGTCTGGAGACCAAAAGTTCCGCCGTCTTCCACCGAGCTAGCTGCACCACCATTTAGTTTCGAGAAACCGGCACCGGAGCAAGTATGGAAGGAGAAGCCGAAAGCATCTCCTAAGGAAATACTGACGATCACCGATCCTGGTGATACCAAGCCGAAGATAAAAGAAAAGAAGAAGCCGACAGTCCTCATTCCTTCCATCGTAACAATCAAGAAGGATGACCTCTCTAGAGAACTGTTCGGACCATTCAAGTTCGTCGATCATCTTCCCGATGGACGTACCAAGCTGTTGCATGCGAAAGGGAAGAGATTCACGCTTACCGGAGAAGTCCCGAAGCTGTACTTCATGAACTCCGACGCGAGCGTGAAGGAGAATCTAAGTTGGGATGTCTCCTAATACCGTCCAGGTATCGTCCAGCTCAAGGACGTTAATAAAAGAGCGCTTCGTGGAAGGCAACCCACGGCTGGAGTCTGTTTTAATTTTTGTTGAACTTGGTATTTTAGAGTCGGTTCGGGGGAGCCAAAAGTGTCAGTTTGTTTGATTTATTATTTTTCGTGTGTAGTCTACATGTCATAGAGTCAGTAGCAAGTTGATTGAGGTCGTTCCGATTTCTGTGGATTTAACTGTGATTTTCTGAAGTTGGCCGGATTTGCGAAAATATTTTCAACCCGAGTAGTTCAAAATTTTCGGCGAATTTCAAACCCCATTTTCGGCGAATTCGTCTTTTGGTTTTCACTGATTCTCCCTGTTGCTTATTTTCGGTCCGAATGTATTATGTTTTCGGCGAAATCGATTTTGAAAACCAAGCAGTGCTTTTGAACTTTAGTTTTCGGCGAAAAAGTGTTCTTGTTTTCGGCGAAAATGCACTTGAAAATCCGGCAGTGTATTTGAACTGAAATTTTCGCCGAAACCATCCTTCAAGTGGCATCAGTCGATTTGCACTAATATTTTCGCCAAAAATAACAAGGTATTTTCGGCGAAATCTTCTTTGTAAACGGGCAAGAGATTGCTTGAATTAATTGGCTCCTTTGATCGATTCCGGTTCAGTTCCTCGATGTTCCAATGCTTTAGACACGTCCATGGCTACTTTATTTGACGGCAAAAACCTGTGCTAACATAAAAACACTAAAAAATCATCAAATAGACCCGAAACGGGCCAAGGTAACACAAATGGCACGAGATAGGGCAATCGATTGAATATTCGTTATTCTACCCTAAAAACCATGTCTTAAGCAAAGAAATGTCATTTAAATGAGGCTGATAATCACGTCAAATCGAGTGTCATCAAATACCCCACACTTACGATTTTGCTTGTCCTCAAGCAAACTGAATAGAAACGCTCATGTTCATAAATGATAAGATCGATTAAATTGGAGCTCAATCAACCACAATGAATTATTAGGCAGATCGATCCTAGAACAAGAAACCTAACATGCATACAGATCAGCCGAACTACCTGGTCTCACTAATAAACTGCACACGACAAGTAATCTGCAACCAATTACACACGAATTCTGAGAGATCAGCCACGACCTTAGGGTCGATAGATAGAGTTTAGAGAGTTTGAAGAATCGTGAAGAGATCGTGACGCCATCCTTCCACCTCGGAGAGCTCGAAGCTTAAAGTTGAAGATCCAGGAGATTGAAGCTTCGCCGGAGTCGTCAGAATTAGGTTTTTCAGTTCTTATCTGTTCTTCCTCTGTATGATGATTTCCTTTGTTGCCTTTGATTCTTCTGTTATCGTTATGAGTAGCTGAACTTGTAGAGCTTAGATTAGATGAACCCTAAGTGACCCAGGGCTTTAAAGCGGTCACGGATCGGCGGTAATTAGATTCGAAGTTCAATCAGTTTCTCTTTGCATGGTTGTTTTGTTCGTCATTGTTTATGTTTCTCTTCTGGTTGGTCGCCTAGATTAGGTTTATGCAAGCTAGGGTTAGTCGCCAAACAGCTTCCCTGCTTTGGCGCATAAACTTGTCTTCCTTGATCACCTAGTTTAGATTCTTGTTAAGCTGAGGATAGAAGCGAACGCTCGCCTCTCTTTAAAACATCAATTCAACCAGTTAACCTTATAATTGGAGTGTGCCTTTCGTAGGAACCGATTAGGTTTAATCCACTGCAAGAGTAACTCATAAATCGTTAGTAATTGCACCAGTTAATTAAGTCGTTGCGAGAGGCGACCGTGCCCGGGCGGCTAGTTAATCTTGGTAGTTAGATCGGATAGGGCGAACGTTCCCCAGTCTTAAACCTAAGGGTAAGGAGTTATGGTGGTGTATAGAAACCGACTGAATTAGAATTGAAAACCGCTGGTCTTGTGATTGCCGTTGCCTTGGTGAACTAAGGGGGATTCAAAATCTAAGCTCGTCTATCTTCCTGTTAGTCAACTTGTTTTACTTTTCCTGCTTTTAATTTCCTTGTTTGTTAGATTAGAAGTCGTGGAACTCACACCACGCGCAACTTGTTTAAACCTGAATAAATTGCCAGCTTCTTTGAGTAGTCGATTAGGAGAAACCCTATGGAATACGATCTACCCTAGCTTTCCAGCTTGGTAGTTATTTGATACCGCTAAAACTGCAGCATCAGCTAGATTCGCCAAATGTTTGGTGGCATGTTTCTAGAGGATTGATGCGAGAAATAATGTACACCAGATCTTAACTTGCTAGAATGCTCTAGCAAGATCGTTCTTCCCTAGGGCATTTCCCTTCTACTACTCAACAATTGTGAATTAAGCAATTCGGGTTTCAAGGTTTGATTTTGATTGGTTTGTGATCTAATTAATCTAAGAATGCAAAAAGTAACAAGTAAGCAAATAAGGGTTTTCAAGAATGACTAAAGTGTTTTTCCAGACTCGAAAGCTCTCTAGCTCGGTTAAGATGGATAGATGCAATGCAATTTCGGTTCAACAGACTTGATGACTCGATACTTCCTAAGGTAATCTGTACTCCATGGTTAGGTCGTAGAGATACTATCCTTTCAAACTTACAAGTTCATATGGTCAAGATAACTTGCAAATTGTCATGAAAGCATGCAAGGTGTTCGATAAAATGCCATAGAGATAACACAAAGAGATTGAGTCTACTAGTGCAATGGTCAAGATACCGGCAGAATTCAACGACTTCCTAAACTCTAGAATGACTCGCGTTCTTGGTCAGAACCGCAAAATCAAAGATAAACAAGAAACTGGCAGTTAGTCAATCAATCAGATTCAAAACGTTTAAATTAGGGTTTAGGAAAATCGCATCAATAGTTTGAATAAACCTCGATTATAGCATCAAAGGGTTAGAAACCCAACACCATCCATACAAAAATCTAACTAGAGTTTCATCTAATCTGAACAAACCTGAGAGTTTGGCTGCTCATGGGTTCGAAAGAAAATAATAGACATAAAAGATAGAAAAACCAGAGATAAGATCATCTTGTTTCGGAAGAAACTAATCTCGTCTATCTGATTGAACCTCTAGCTAATCTTTGCTTTGCTCTCGCTCAATCGTGCTTTCAAAGCTCCAAAATCACCTCCCGAGAATGTCTCATTTGTCGGAATTTGAATAATGAATGATTAATTCCCTATGCTCCCAATATAAGGGTTGAAAACTCTTTTTTCCTAAAAACAATTGATTTGTGCCAAAAGTGAGCCAGGCAGGATAAGAAAAGTGCGTCGACGCACTTTTTACTTCAAAAGGCGCACATCTGGTTAATGGCACAAATTTTGCCGAGTGCAATCACCAAAAGTGTACCTCGCAGCACACCAAATGTGTCCCGACGCACTTTTTACTCATTTTGGCACACATCTGGTTCTTGAACAAATTCTCGCCAAGTGCTAATACCAAAAGTGTGCCTGACAGCACACCAAATGTGCGACAGGGCACTTTTTATGCAATTTCAAGCACTTTTCGTCAGCGTGAGGTTCCTTCGGCAATTTCTGCTCCATTTGAACACCAAATTGACTCCCATTCGAAGCGTCGAGCTCGTGAATAGGTCATCCACAACATGGAAACTTGAAATCTCATAAAAACAACTCGAAACAACATCAAACGGACCTAAGGGCAACAAACACGCATTATGCATGAAAGTTCACAGAAATCATCTCAAATAGGTGTAAACGAGGAGAATGTCGCTCAAATGTGGCGTGATAAACGCGGTAAATATAGCGTCATAAAATCACCCCACACTTAAGTTTTTGTTTGTCCTCAAGCTAAGTAAACTCATAAATACACTCAAATTCACAGATGACAAGACTAGTCTAACCGAATTTCAATCCTAACAACCTAGTTTACACTTTTCCACCTAGAAAACTTAACCCACACATGCAAGAACAACAACCAAACAAATCCAGTTCTTACTGCTTTCTGAACACATCAAGTAGTAATCACCTATCATGCACAATGCCAACTGAGCCGACTAGACTTCCTCACATATTCATATTTAGTACAAGGAGAACTCTCACTCTCTGTGTTTAAGGACGTGTTTATGCGCTCATTCATTTTCAAAGACAAGTAGTTACCATAAGTTTACACGCCAACTCTAGTCACCACTGTTGTGATAACACCAACTCTAATCAAAATGTCTTTTCGAACTGGTTGTGACGGGGCTTAGGTGAAGGTAGGGAATAATCTGGAAGTAGTGAGTAAAGTATGAAGTGGCAATAGACTCGACCTTGTACGCCTCTAGACCCATGACTTGACGTATTGCTAGCTACGACCATGACTAGACACGACTCCTAGAAAGAATGAAATCCCGACTAAACTATTGTGCCTCTACTAGTGTTTCCACCAGACATTTTTTTAGGGTTGCCGGATCGACCTAACTCTTATTACAGTACTTAATATTTATTTATTTACTTATTTATTCTTTTTCTAATTTCTATTTTAAGTTGATTTCCCTTTTTTTAAATTATAACTAGTAAGATGGTCTTCTAAGTCTTATCATCCTAGTCTAACAGTTTGCACAAGTTTTCGACTTGGACTCAGTCAATCTTCATACCACAGTCATACGAGATCAATGGGGGGAAGAAGAACATGGGAAAAAGCCTTAAAATGTGTGTAACCAAGAAATAGGCCAAGGCTCAACGGGGTTATCCTAAGGGGAAATAATGTCGGGTAGGCTGTTTGGCTACAAGTAGTTTAATTCTAGGTGTCTTTGTCATCTTAGAGCGGTGTTACCGTGCAATCTCAACCAGGTATCATGCAAGTTCTAGAAGTACAAGTCAAAGAAAACCACTCAGATTAAAATAAAAACTGGATGTAATGATCGGTGTGCCACAAATTTCACAAAAGCTGCTAGTCAAACTCAAATCATGATGCACATTTAAAGGTGAAGCTACAAGAGTGATTCTATAATCTATTCTGATCGAATTCATTTAATATCAGTGCAAACATGTTGGTTACAAGTTCTAGAATAAACAGTCTACACGTCATTGTGAAAGATTGAAGTCCAATTTGGCATTGCAAGTCAAGAATCGAGTATACTCCAATTAGAGAAATCACACAGATGTCACAAAAATATCATCCCTCACAGAAATAACATCTCACCCCGCACTTAAAGCAAACATTGCCCTCAATGGACAACATAGTGAAAAAGTGTAGAAAAACTATATAGGGTTACCGAAAGATGACCATCAGGATGCTTGCTAAATAATGTGCGAAACGCCAATGAAACAATCGAAAATCAAGACATCGAGAGAGCTAAATTCGTTCTGAGATAGTAGACATGGGCATTATCACACGATTAGAGAATTCAAAATACAAAATATTCGACCAACTCAAAGATGACAAAAGTTCAACACCGACTCGAAACACAACAACTGACACGAAATCCAAATAAAAAGAACAAAATACAAGTCCGAAAAGAAAACAGAAAAATCCTGAAGACAAATCCTGATCACTGATCCTGATGCTGGCGATCAAGTATCTGCTGGAGCAGCTCCATCTACTGGGTGTGTTGCGTATGATACATAGCATGGAGGGCTGTCCGCCATTGAATCTCCTGAGTATACTAAGTGCGCTAGTCCTGATGAAACTAAAGGACCTCCTACTGTCAAAGAAGAATGCCTTGGCTGAAATCTGTACGCCAAACATCCCAACTATCCCACCTGGCCTCCTGCTGTAGCTACCACATGTGTTCTCCCTTGCTGAAGGTTGACTTCCACCGATGTACCTGTTAAAGGGATACTTGGAAGTCTTAGCTCCTAAAAGCAGCTCTGAAGTCTGATGGTGGAGGGGTGGGTGCCTCACGAACTGGCGGATCCCGCTTTTACTCCCCAACACCTCAACAACCATCATGAGCATGCCTAGGAAGGATTGGTCCAGGGACCAATCCATGAGCAATCAAATGGGCACCCAAACGCGTAATTGGAACAACATTATCAATGAAGATCTCACCGGGCTAGCGATCATCAAGGTTCACGTTCTCAATGATGCGAGATACGTACCACCCACTAGGAAAGGAGCAAGGTAAAATAGTCTTCTCTATCCATCTCCCGAAGAAACAAGCAATCACATACCCAGTATGTAACGAAGTGCCCCCAATCATGGCTCTGAATAGCTGAAGCTCCTCCCCATACAAATGATGGCCACCAATGCAGTGGTGGCAAAAGGTGCATCGCAAAAGCAAATGTAGAAATCTCCAAACTGGCATTGAATAGCGCGATACCTAGATTGACTCTTGACAAAGACACCCAAGATACCAGTGAGGTTGTACCAGGTCGCCATTGCTATTTCAGTCTTCTTCGCGAGTGGCTCGCGAATCCCGCACCAACAAGCAAGACCGCTCTCAGGGAAACCCAACAAAGCCTTAAAAGAGTCATAAGACTTTTGGAAGCTCTTGCCCCCAATCTGAAGCTGATGTGCTTCTTGTCGTTCTTCTTCACGCGTTAATCCCACTCGAATGTAGACCAAAAATCCTTGAGGGGCATCAGGTATCTGAACTATCTCTGGGAGGTTGCCTCGACGCAACCAATAGATAAGAGTGTCCTGGAAATGGGGAAAGGACTCGATTATCTCGTCAAAGTCCACCACCGCTCCCACTATGGTCAGGAGGTGGTGTATCTTCCAAACGCTTCCAATCATCGTTCGAAGAGAAGTCGGTTAAGAATCGATGAAATCCTTCTACGATATCTCGGGGAGGTTGCGGCTCATCAAGACCTAGACGTGGAATAGGGATAAATGGTTGCCTAGGTAATGCCTCCTCATCATCGGAATCCTTAGGTGCCGGATGAGCCCCCTCCCCCCCCCCCCCCCGACGAGGTCCTCCAAATAGGGATCAGAACTGGGGTCGGTGCTCTGAGCATGAGCCGAAGAATCTCCCTCTTTATAAACCGAACTCAACGGTTTCTTCCCTCTGTCCATAGTCTACAAAATGATTAAACCCGTATTAAACCCAGAAAGCCCCACCCCACACTTAGAGCTTGAGAAATAATCATAAGCACATGTAAATCATCATCAATTACATAAGTACTTAGCATAATGACAATTAGTAGTGTGATCACAAAGGCAACAATCATCAAAATCATATAAAACCCTTGTAGCACAAATGATCCAAGATTCCCAATTTCTGAAGAACAATCCTCAAATCAATGATAACTAGGTTCAACATGCATATGTAAACTAAGACCCAAGGTAAAATCATCGGTGGCAACAACAATTTCGACCAAAATCAAAATCACAAAAACTAATGAACCACCAAAAAAATCAACCCGAGTTAAAGTCAACGAACTCAAACAAGGCATATGTCAAAATAACCGTAGTGAAGAGTAGAACAATTTACCTCAAAGAAGCACGAGTAAAATCCCGAAAAAACTGGGAACGACCCGAAGAACAAAAAATCTAGGTTTTGGTTCAAAACTTGATCAAATTTTAACGAAATTCGGTGAAATTTGGTTTGGGAGGCGCGGAAATGGATGGAGAAGGAAAAACTAGTGAAAATTTGGTACGGGTTGATTAAAATCGGAGAGAGGAGGTTGATTTGTGGCCGGAAATTTGAAAAAGAAGGGGAGGGGACTGGGTTGTTCTTCGAAGAGAAATGGAGGAAAGTGTGGTTTTGATATGAAAAACTAAGAGGAAGGGGGAGTTTGGTGTTTTTGGGATTGAAAATTGGCCCCGTAGGCACACCAATAGTGCACCAACGCACTTTTTACCCAAAAAGGCGCACATTTCGTAAAAAATCAGAAACCCACCAAAGCTAAAAACCACATGTGCCCCTGGGTGCACACCAAAAGTGCGTAGGCGCACATTTTCTCTAAAAAATGGCACTTTTTGTTAAAAATAAAAAATCTTCTGATGCTTAAAATCAAATGTGCACCTGGCTGCACACCAAAAGTGCACCGATGCACATTTTCCTAAATAATTGCACTTTTTGTCCTGTGTCGAAAATAATCCAATAATTCCCTTGAAAAAAATGAAAACTTCAACCTAGAGAATGATAAGGACCACAAATTTGACGCTCAAGGCTAGACACACACGCAAAAACTGATACCACGACTTTACCACAGACTCGACTCAATAAATTAAAAGACTCTAGCCTCGGGTTGCCTCCCAAGTAGCGCTCTTCTTTAACGTCTTTGAGCTAAACGATACCTGGTTTACGGTGCCTCAAGACGAAAAGCCTCTGTCACACCAATGAACTCACCAATAACGTATAATTTTAGGCAACAACCATTGACCTCAGAGGGCTCCTCTCCGGGTTCAAAAATTTCCACAGCTCCATGAGGAAAGACCTTGGAGACAGTAAACGAACCAAACCAACGTGATTTCAGCTTGCTCGGGAAGAGTTGCAGACGTGAATTGTAGAGGAGTACCTGGTCTCCTTCCTTGAACACTTTGGTTCCCTTCCAGCGCGAATCATGGAGCTTCTTGGTGAGCTCCTTGTAGATCTTCGAGCTCTCATAGGCTCGATTCCTCCATTCCTCTAGTTCCAAAACCTGCAATTTCCTTTCTTCACCTACTAAGGTTTAGTAGCTTAAGGGCCTAGTAGGCTCGATGCTTAAGCTCTACTGGTAGATGGCATGCTTTCCCATACACAAGCCAGTATGGGGAGGTACCTATAGGCGTTTTAAACGCCGTCCTATATGCCCATAGCGCATCATCCAGCTTGGTGGACCAATCCTTCTAGATTGATCGATGATTTTCTCAAGGATCCGTTTCAATTCTCGATTTGTCACCTCGACTTGACCACTCATCTGAGGGTGGAAAGCCATGGAAAAATGATGTGTCACACCAAAATTCTGGCACACCTTATCAAATTGACCTTGGAAGTGAGTTCCACGGTCGCTAATTAAGATTCTAGGTGCGCCAAAATGAGATAACAACTTCTTAAGGAACTTTCCAATGACTCGGGCATTGTTAGTGGGGAGAGCTTGCACTTCCGCCCACTTCGATACATAACCCACAACCACGAGTATGTACTTGTTACCGAAAGACATGGGAAAAGGACCCATGAAGTTGATTCCCCACACATAAAAAATCTCTACAACAACATAAACTTGTTGATGTATTTCATCTCGGTTAGAGATCTTACCTTCTCGTTGGCATAAATCGCACACCTGGATGAAATCCTGGAAATCCGTAAAGATTGTAGGCTAGAAGAAGTCGGAAGACAAGATCTTCCTAGCATTACGGTTTGGGCCATGATGGCCACCAACAAGTCCAGAATGGCAATGCTTCATAATGTCATGGGCTTCGCCAAAAGAAACACTACAAGAAACATTATATTTAACCGCGGAAGCTTAACAGCGGCCACTACGCCGCCGCTGTTAAATTTATTTAACAGTGGCAATTTAACAGCGGCTAAGTGGCTGTTGTTAAATTGGAAAATTTAACAGCGGCTGGGATAATTTAACAGTGGCCATCTGGCCGCTGTTAAAATTACGTAATCTAATTGGCTGATTTTATCTCACACGGATTGCAAAACCCCTTCTTCTTCTCTACTCCCTCTTCCTTCTCCCCTCTTCCCTTTCGTTCACACTTCTCCCCTCTTCCCTTCCGTTCACACTTCTCCAATTTCTTCATATTTCTCAATCTTTCTCCTCTCCAAATCCCTTCACATCTTCCTCCCTCCCGCCGCCGCAATTGGAGTAAACTACGGAACCACCGCCACCAAACTCCCACCTCCATCTCATGTAGCATCCTTCCTCAAATCCAAAACCACAATCGACTAAATCAATCCAGACATCCTCCGCGCCTTCTCCGGCACCAGAATCTCTGTCACCGTCACAATCCCCAACACCGACGCCCCCTCCCTCGCAAATTTCCCCACCATCGAAGCCTGGATTGTCGCCAACGTCTCCCCTTTTTGTCCTGTTTAGGAAGACCAAAGGGATCTATGATAAGGCTACGGGGATACTGTACACGAATTTGTTTGATGAGTTAGATGGGTGTTGTCGGTTCTGTTTGTTCGTTGGGTGCCGCCGGAGTTCTGGCTCTATGGCCGGAGCTTCGGCTAAAAATTTTGCCAGACGAAACAATTTAACAGCGGCCAAATGGCCGCTATTAAACACTAACAAATTAACAGCGGTCGTTAGGTTTAACCGCGACCACTTTGTGCCGCTGTTAGCATTGGCCAATTTAGCAGCGGCCAGTGGCCGCGGTTAAAATAATTTAACAGCGGCAATGGCCGCTGTTAACTTTGAATTCTGCCGTTGTTAAATGTATTGTTTCTTGTAGTGAAACACACCTCTGATTGATATTGTCAGAACCAATATGGAATAGATAAGGATCATCCCAGAAGTACTTCTTCGCCTCATAGAAGAAATTGTTCTTTTCTTGGTGAGAGAAATCCTTCCTCACTTCACTGATAGCCAGAAAATTAGCCAGATTCGTGAACCAAGGTGCTTATGCTTCACTAATCATGATGGCGAATAGATGCTCCTATGGAAAATATTCCCAAACCACCAGATAATCATGCTTGCTCTGCTCAGGTTCTTCTAACCGCAATAAGTGATCTGCAACAACATTTTCCGATCCCTTCTTATCCTAAATCTCAATGTCGAACTCTTGTAGAAAAAGAATCCAAAGAATCAACCTCGGCTTATCATCTCCTTTGCTCATCAAGTAATGGATAGCCGCATGATCTGTAAAGACAATGACACAAGATAACACAAGATAAGGGTAAAACTTATTAAAAACATAGACTACCACTAGCATCTACTTCTTGGTAGTAGTGTAATTGCGTTGAGCATCATACAAAGTTTTGCTACCATAATAGATAGGTTTGAAATGCTTCTCGATCCTTTGCCCCAAGACTACTCCAACAGCATAGTCACTCGCAGATATGATGTTTTTACTCATGTTTTAAGCCTACAATTAACCTAAGAAACTCCCGGTTTTGATAGTGTTATGCCATGGCTTGTGTGCTTTTAGAGTTGTTTTGTGCAAAGTATACTTTTGTTGTCCGGAAGCCACTTTTGGACCAAATTCGTTGTCTTTGTTGTCTTTGTAATTTTCAGCCCTTGTCATGGTATTACGGATGACAAGGAGCACATAGGATCAAACGGGAGCTCAATCAGAGCTAGGACGGAGGAGTTAAGGCCGATACAAATTCGAGATTTCTGCACCTATTTCTACTGTTCTCGGCGAGAACTATCAAAGTTCTCGCCGAAGAATATTGAGGATTGAAGGCCATTTCTCGACGAAGGTTTCCAGGAGGATTATCAAAGAAGTTATTGGTGAGAACTTTATAAGTTTTTGCCGAGAACTTTGTTCTATTCCGACATCCTATTTAAAGCAGTGCTCGACGAGAATTTGGGGATCATTCATTCATAGTTGATCATTCATTATTCGACGCCCGATGATCTCCACTCCCCATAAACCCTAATCGACACTTCTGGATCAAATCAAAGTCATTGGAGCTTGGATTGAAGTCAACCAACCTTGGGAGAGGAGCTTACAAGTGGAGAATTGAAGATCATGGTGTTCTTGGTGACCAATCTTCTTTCTCTTTTCTTTACTCCCTTGGCCATGTGTGGCTAAGTCCTAGGGTTCATCTTGGATGGATATATTAGTTGTGCTATGATAGAGGCATGATTTTATAGACTTTCCATGATTGATCTTGGTTGTATTAAGATGATTCCTAGACTTGTTCTTATAGCCATTTTATGCCATGTTTGCTTGAATTGGTTCATTCATTGTGATTTGATGCATGAGAGTGCTAGGATTGCATGGATTGTAGGTCCAGGGATTGAAGTGAGTGTGTTCTAAAATATTAGATCATCTTATTTCAACCATAGTTGCATGATTTTTCTCTTAGACATTTTATCGAACACTTGGTGTACACTTGGTTTTTCATTCAATTGAGCTTTGATATGTCTTTTGATGATTCCCTTAGTGTTAAGACATTAATATGAGAGTGTTGTGTCTAGCCTTGTGGTCATAGAGTTCTAGGAGAGGGTTTTGCGACTTGGCATTTCATCAAACACTTAGAATGCATCCTTAGTCACTTAGCTTGAGAGCGAGAGCCTAAGTTGAGTGGTTTTATGATAGGGATTTAGTGCTACGAGAGTGCATTGAGTCCGTAGAAGTGAAGTGCGTGGTCATCTGATTGCAAACTCGTTCTTGTTTGGTGTGGTTGTTCAATTTGTCCCCTTGAGCATGATGAAACTATCCTCCAAGTGAACCCCCCCTTTGTCTTTGATTGGTCCGTTTTACTTTCTTGCTTTTGTTTATGTTTTTTGAATCTCATTATCAAACCAAAACTCAATTCAAATGTCTAGACCGTCTACGAGTAGTGTGAGTATTAGCCATTGAGAGAGCCCTCGTGGAATACGACCTTGATTGTTAATAATCGTACTTTCATAGTTGATTATTGGCACGTCACTCGCATCACACATAAGCTCGAATGGAAGATTCTAATCTGGTGCTACAACAATAGGAGCAAACATGAGCTTATTCTTCAAAGTCTCAAAAGTTTTCATGGAATTCCCATCAAAGAGAAAAGGAATATCATTCTCCAACAACTGAGCTATAAGCAATGTGATATTGGATAAATCCTTGATGAATCGCCTATAGAATCCTATATGACCAAGAAAGCTTCTTACTATTTGACAGAGGAAGGTGGTGGCAACTTAGCAATTGTGTCAATCTTCATCGGATCAACCTCAATATCGGTCTCTGAATTCTTGTCCCCAAGCACAATGCCATCCCTCACCATAAAATAGCTCTTCTCCCAGCTAAGAGCTGGATTAGTATCCTCGCACTTTTGAAGGACTCTCTCAAGGTTCTTCAAGGCTTGAGCAAAAAATTCTTCATAGACAGAGAAATCATCCACGAATACCTCCATAATATCTCCAATGAGCTCATCGAAGATAGCCATCATGCATCTCTGAAATGTAGCTGGCGCGTTACAAAGTCTGAAGGAAATCCTGCGATATACAAAAGTACCAAACGGGCATGTAAAAGTAGTCTTCTCTTGATCGTCTGGCGCAAATGGATAATCAGACATGCCATCCAGAAAACAATAGTACTCATGACCCGCCAAATGCTCAAGCATCTGAACAATGAAAGGAAGGGGGAAGTGGTCCTTCCTTGTAGCATCATTCAATCACTTGTAATCGATATAGACTCTTTATCCATTCACCATCCTTGTAGGGATGAGCTCTCTCGCAGCAATAGGAACAACGCGATGCCTCCCTTTTTCATACACAATATACCAGACCCACCCATTTGCTGTCATATATGGGATAGATGATCCCAACATCCATGAGCTTGATCACCTCCTTCTTCACAACTTCCATCATCTTGGGATTAAGACAACGGTGAGGCTGTCTATGTAACATCCCAACCTTTTCTGACAAGATATTGTTTGCTTTGGGTCTAGCCCTCACGGATTATTTTTGGGTGTTGGTGGGATTCGAACCCATGACCTCCTCCTCTCAAGATCAAACCCCCACCACTACGCCCCAAAACGCGTCATGTTAGTTAAGGTTGAACTATTCCACATAGCCCATAGATCTCCCCCGTGCTTTGTTGTGTGGGATTTTCCTAGGATGTCACATACACCCCTCCCTCTCAAGGACTCAATGTCCTCGTTGAGGTTTGCCCCACCATCGTTCAAGAGGGACGGGGAGAGGCTCTGATACCACTTCTAACATGCCAACCTTTTCTGACAAGATATTGTTCGCTTTGGGCCTATCCCTCACAGATTTTTTTTTTATGTTGGTGGGATTCGAACCCATGACCTCCTCCTCTCAAGATCAAACCCCCACCACTACGTCCCAAAACACATCATGTTAGTTAAGGTTGAACTATTCCACATAGCCCATGGATCTCCGCCATGCTTTATCGATGTGGGATTTTCCTAGGATGTCACAGTCTAACCGCCTTCTGGTTCTCCTCAAGGAAGATCCGATGCATGCAGTAAGAAGGGTGAATCCCTTTTATGTCTGTCACCTTCCAAGCTATATGGTGAACATGTTCGTTGCAGCAAGGAGAGGAGCTCATCCTTTTGAGAAGGAGTAAATGATGAGCTTATGATGAACGGAAGCTTGGAGTTTCCTTTGAGATAAGCATACTCAAGGTGCGAAGGCAGATCTTTCAACTCAAGCTTAAGAGCTTCTTAATAAGATGTCTTCAACTGCAGATCTAGTGCAAAAGTTGTTTGTTGCACCTCATCCTGAAAGTTCATGTTCTCATAAGAGCTCAAAGATGCTACATGTTCATCCTGAATTGTTCCTGAATCAACAAAATGAACACCAGAAACAATGATCTAGTGAGTCTTCACTCACTAGGTTAGTAAAAACAACAGTAGATAGCATGGCAACAGTTTCCTCAATGGCGCACAAATTATCATAATGGTGAGGATGTTTAATGCTCGTTTCAAGACTAAAGGGCGCACTCTCCTGAACTACCCTAAGGGTGATGGTACCATGGATAACAACTATAATAGATCAAGAAGAATTCAAGAATGGACAATCAAGAATCAATGGCATTTCAACATGAGCATAAATGATGACAAAATTAATAGGAAACTTAAACGGACCAACTTCATGAATGACACAGTAGATGACTTATCAGCTACGCTTATGTTCATGCGAGTTGGTTTAAAATCAAGCATCCCTATATCAGAAGCTAAGTGATAAGACATGAATTTTATGCTAGCTCCTAGTGCTAAACCATTACCAATTTGATAAGTGCCAATGCGATAAGGAAAAGTGAAACATGGATCTTGGTGTTTGATAAGTAGCTTGTTAATTTGATAAGGCTTACAACAAATAATTCCTCATTTAACTCCACATCTTCAAAGAAATCGAAGGTCTTCTTTGTATCCTCTTCCTATAGAGCCAAAAGCTCGGACATTTTCAGCTTATGGGTTAGTAGGATCTTCATGTACTTGTTGAAACAAGGCAGTGTGGTCACCATCTCCATGAGTGTCATATCCACATGAACTACCCTAAGGGTGATGGTACCATGGATAACAACTATAATAGATCAAGAAGAATTCAAGAATGGACAACCAAGAATCAATGGCATTTCAGCATGAGCATAAATGATGACAAAATTAGTAGGAAACTTAAATGGGTCAACTTCATGAATGACACAGTAGATGACTTATCAGCTAGGCTTATGTTCATGCGAGTTGGTTTAAAATCAAGCATCCCTATATCAGAAGCTAAGTGATAAGACATGACTTTTATGCTAGCTCCTAGTGCTAAACCATTACCAAATTGATAAGTGCCAATGCGATAAGGAAGAGTGAAACATGGATCTTGGCGTTTGATAAGTAGCTTGTTAATTTGATAAGGCTTACGACAGATAATTCCTCATTTAACTCCACATCTTCAAAAAACTCGAAGGTCGTCTTTGCATCCTCTTCCGATAGAGCCAAAAGCTCGAACATTTTCAGCTTACGGGTTAATAGCATCTTCATGTACTTGTTGAAACAAGGCAGTGTGGTCACCATCTCCATGAGTGGCATATCCACATGAACTACCCTAAGGGTGATGGTACCATGGATAACAACTATAATAGATCAAGAAGAATTCAAGAATGGACAACCAAGAATCAATGGCATTTCAGCATGAGCATAAATGATGACAAAATTAATAGGAAACTTAAACGGACCAACTTCATGAATGACACAGTAGATGACTTATCAGCTAGGCTTATGTTCATGCGAGTTGGTTTAAAATCAAGCATCCCTATATCAGAAGCTAAGTGATAAGACATGACTTTTATGCTAGCTCCTAGTGCTAAACCATTACCAATTTGATAAGTGCCAATGCGATAAGGAAGAGTGAAACATGGATCTTGGCGTTTGATAAGTAGTTTGTGAATTTGATAAGGCTTACAACAGATAATTCCTCATTTAACTCCACATCTTCAAAGAACTCGAAGGTCTTCTTTGCATCCTCTTCCGATAGAGCCAAAAGCTCAGACATTTTCAGCTTACGGGTTAGTAGCATCTTCATGTACTTGTTGAAACAAGGCAGTGTGGTCACCATCTCCATGAGTGGCATATCCACATGAACCATCTTGATGAATAACAGAAATTGGGCATCATAGATCTCTTTATTGAGCCTTGATTATCATTCCCTTGGGAGTTTTGATTCTGATTACCGTTCTTGTTTCCACTATTCTGCCATTGAGAATTTTGGTTCTGATTCCCATTATACCTCTAATTACCCCCTTGGTTCTGATAACCTCCTTGAAATCAATTTCTAGAATAGCCACCTTGATTGCCTTGATAGGAGTTGTTGTTGCATTGGTTGCTCCAATTCTGGTTCTGGTTCTAGCTCTGATAGCCACTAGAATTCATGTTCTGAGAGTTCCCTTGCATCTGACCACCAGCAAAATCAATCTCCTCTTGCTACATTCTAGGATCACTCTCATAAATCCACTTGACAGTTGTCTGCAGAATGCCCATTACCTCCACAGTTCGCACAAGCAGAAGAAACTTCAGCTACAGTCTCTACCTTAGCAACCGGAGGAAGGGTTGATCTCGCAAGAAACTTAAATCCATGTGGTGGAGTTGTATGAGCTAACTTCAGTTCGTGACGGAGGCACTGCACTTCCATCCCTAATTTCGAATTCTCTAGCTCATACTGCTATTTAACCTTATCTTTTGGTGCAGGAACCATAGGAACTGGATACTAAGCATCACTCGAGATGAAGAATTTTCCTGCCTGCCTGACTTCCACCTTCATAGGATTAGTGTGGATAAGTGACTTGATCTTCATAGCAAAGTTCTTGTAGGAGGCCAAAGCTGCAGTTGCAGTCATATCTTCCAATTATCCATTTACTTGCAAGGAGAAGTCTTTCTTCTTCTCGAAATCTAAGGATCTGAGGAATGTAGAGAACTTGAAATAATCATCTCAACCATGATGAGGACATGCTTAGAGAAGTCCTTGGAATCTCTGTAACATTCCGGTTCTGATTAACTGGCTTGATTTAAATTTTTGGCTGGTTCTTCATTGGATAAAAAAAAAGTCTTGGTGAAATTAAATTCAAATTAAAGTATTTAATTCGTCGGTTTAATTTACCCCAATTGTTGGAAGTTGGACTTCTCATATTAATTTAAATTCAAGCTAACCATAGGGTCGGGGTCCCAAACCAATTGGTTGAACCAACTGATTTGACCAAGTTAAAACCAACCAACCAACCAACCTTTTAAATTAAGCAAGGAAGGGCTGGCGGGCTTAATGTTTGGCGCCAATAGTTTTGGCATTGGGTCATTCTTTCAAGAAATATATGAAGAAGTTAGGGGTTGGGCCCTTTTGGCTCATGTAGATAAGTGGAAGGGAGAGGGGACTTGGCCAGTTGGCCCGTCCGGTTTGACCTAAGGGGGAAACGAGAAGTTGGGCTTGAGCCCGATGAGGTTAAGTGAGAGAAGAGAGGGTTGAAGCCCTTTTATTTTTGTTGTTTTCGGTACATGGGAAGTGGGACTGGTTGGCGTGGAATAAATGAAAGAATAAGAGGAGAGTGTGTGGGCCTTGAGTCCATTAGGGGTGTTCAGCCAAGGGAGGAAGCAGCTAAGGGTTTTTGGGGAAGTAGAGGTCGTGAGAAAAGATAGCAAAAAGGGTTCTATTTTGGGGGAAAAGGCGGAGCACAGTTTTCGAAGGGGAGAGGAAATTGGCAGTGGTGACGACTGCTTCGGAGACGGGATCAAGGTGAGGTTGGCGGCGCCGAAAATCGAGAGAGATGAGCTCCATGTTCAACCGAGAGAGAGAGAGAGAGAGAGAGCTCGTGACAGTGGTTAGGGGGAGAGCGAAAACCATTCGACGCTCCAAGAAATCAAGAGCGTACGGCGGCGACAAGAGGCATCATCGACGGCGACAGAAGGCTGTCGGAGAAGAAGGGTGGCTATTTTGTGAAGTGTGAGAAATTAAGTGACCAACTAGACATTAATGAAATGAGGACCTGGGAGAAGCTTGGTAACTTTCAAAGCTTCTGGACTAAAGTGCATAACTGAGGACGTTGTGAGCTTGCTGCAAAGTTTTGTGGAAAGTGCGGTTTAGTCACCAGAAAGTTCTTGATGTGGCAGATAAGTATTTCAGGCATATCTCGCTCGTTTGAAGGCGAAATGACGAGCCATCAGAATCGTTGGAACCGCGACGATGATACGTACGTTCTCAAACATAATTTAGAGTCTGAAATTTTGGCTAAGGTTAGGGTTTAGCGTTGATAGGTAGTTATAACGCGAGGAATTACAATCAGACTTAGCAATTAATAGGGATGCATGAATCGGAGAGTTGGAAATGGTTAATTATGAGTTTTGGTGATTGATTGATGATGTGTGATATATTGGTTGACTTTATTGATTAAATGGTTGACTTGGTTGATTGAATTTTTTATTAGGTGGCTAAAATGAGAGTTTAATTTCTTAAACGTGCATATGTGTTATGGTGGTGGATTTTGGTACTGTGGAATGTTGGATGTAGGAGGATGATCCCAATGAAGGATCATCCTAGAAGGATGAAGAGGAGGGTGGCCCTATACTTTGCGACATGATTACCCCTTCGATTTTACTATTACAGGTGGGGTGGTCGGTAAGGCTAGCAATCCGCCCATAATAAGTATGGAATTATGTTATGGGATTGTGACGTGGAATTGGCAAGTAGAATTGGTTAATGGAATTGTTTGGTTCATGTGTGGTAATTGATGTGGTTGTGTTAAATGGAATTAAAATGATAGAACTGGAAGGATCCAACGTTACCCCACCCGTAATACTAGTTGTGTTAGAGTCTGATTCACTCAGGTGAATCCCTTGGCTGGGTTACCAAGGTTTGTTGAATACTCCTTCATGGAAGGATCCTTTTTAGGATGCGTCTGATGAATACTCCTTCGGGGAGGATCTTATATGGATGCGTCTGGATGATGTGATGGTTGACGGGGGTAGCGAGAGAACAACTTCTTATGGCGCCTAATTAAATCACCTAGATATGAACTTGAACTTGATTGTGTGAATGTGTGTGTGTGATATGAACTATATGGCATTAATATACTTACTGGATTGTGATGATGGTTTGTGGATGTTGTGATATAATGTGGATGATGTTGATTTGGGGTGATGCATGATGAGAATAGAGGTAGAGGGAATTAACTGATCACTTAGAACAATCTTATTAGGTTGTTAAAATGAACTAGACGTAAGGATGGGTCCCATTGTTGTTTGTCAGTGCGAGAGTCTGGGATGCTCCCTAGGTAGTTTGACGCATAGTTAAGCATAGTGGGTTCACTTAGTTTCATTAGGAAACTGATCCACCTCCAGTCTTTCTTTTCAGTTAGAAGTAGTTGGTGAGCCAAACTTGGAGTCAAAGTGGATGGCAGTGGAGTTGAGCTAGAAGACTGAAGGTTGTGACCGAGGACTTGATGTTTGACTTTGTATTGTTATTTTGGCTGACTATTGGGATTTTGGATATTATTAATTTATTTTGGAATTGAGTTGTAAATTGGTTTTGATTTTGAATTATGGAAGCTTCCGCTTGACGTTGTTTCATTTTACTTTATTATGATTTAATAGAATTCTGTTGGATTCGAATTTATACTTTAACTCGTACGTTGCATAGGAGAACTGTTCTTTGTTCTTGTGGATTAGTGTAACACCCGTTCCGAATCAACCCGAGTAAACCCGTGGTTGAGCCGGTCCTGGGTACTACCGAGTAAAAACAAGGGTAAAACAGGGAAATTGGCGGTGATCAAAAGACGGTAAAAACATGGAAGGCCTCCAAAGAAACGCGAAACTGAAATCCGAGTACAATCCAAACCATCATAAATCCTCCAATCCAACATAAATCAGAAAGTACATGAAAACCCCCAAAATCCCATAGTCAACTGAAATGAACAGAAAAGTCAACTCCGCGTAATCCCAGTCTTCACCTCATGGCTTCCGTCCAGAACTTCGCGAAATCAACCTCGAACTCAAACTCCTCAGCCACCTCTACTAGCCACGAGATCCTGAAAGGGGAGAAGGGATCAATTTCCTATTGAAATTGAGTGAACCCACTGGGCCTACCTACACGTTGTCCTACTCTATGGAGCGGTCCCAACTCCGCACAAGACATCCAGCAATGGAACCAAACCCAACCCCCCTTTTCCATATTTTAATTCCCTAATACAGTCTAGGTGATCACGTTGGTCAGTTCTTGTTCTCAAGCACAATTCATAACAATAGAATCACACAGAATTAATACATCAATCCACGGCACACACAGCATCATCACATCACATCCATCAACCAAGTCACTACCACAACCACAAGCACACAAACATTCACATTCATATTATCTAGGTGAGTTATTAGGCACCAAGGAGTTATCCACACCACCACCGCCGGCCATCACATCAACCGGACGCATCCACTAGGGATCCTTCCACGAAGGAGAATACATTCCGACGCATCCATATAGGATCCTTCCACGAAGGAGAAATCAACCAACCTTGGCAACCCAGCCAAGGGATTCACCCCAGTGAATCGGACTCAATCACAACCAGTATTTCGGGTGGGGTAGTGTGGGCTCCTTCCAGTTCTATATTCATATTCGTATCACAACTCATACAATTCAGATTACTAATCAATCCATCCACACCATCTCATCATCACATAATTCCAACACAATCCAAATCATTCAACGCCTCCCACGGCACAAACAGTTCAAGGGTAAACGGCTAGCTCACCGGCCACCCCCACCTGCAAGTACAGGGGAAGCCATGTCATGAGTCGTAGGGTTACCCTCCTGTACATCCTTCATTGGACAGCCCCATATTGGCGGAACCGTCCACCTATCCATCGTGTAAGGGCGATCCCACATTGGCAGGACCACCCTCCTGCAATCCACAACTATCAACTCGGGCAGAACACAGTTACAACATCATATCCCAACCCTCCTACACTCGTTACTACCTCCAATCCATTAAGCATCAAGGTTAATATCTCCCCCATTCATGGCACATAACAAACAGCCCGCTATCATCACGCAATCCATCATATCGACAAGCATACAACAACGACCAACTTTCACAAATGTACAACAATTAATCACATAACAAAATCCCCTTTTACTCTCTTCCAATTCATGCAATAACCTAATCCCATCTAAGTCAAAATTGAAACTCCTCACATCATCCAAACTACCTACACAACGCTAAGCCCTCACCTGGAGAAGATGACGAGACTCTAAAATGACTCCCGAAACCCGAACGGCCAAGTTCTACAACTCCAAAGTCGTAGCTCCTCTCCTCCTCTATGACAGCAGCCTACTCCGACCCAGCCAGAACTACGACCAGCGATCTCTTCCTCTCGCCGACACGAACGCGTAGCAAGAAACGGATCGTCAATCGGAGCTTTACAACTCCCGGAATCAAGGATTGACCCAAATGGGTTTTTGGTTTCCTTCAAGTACGGGTTTGGAGAAAGTTGGAGAAAATGGAAAGGTGAAGAGGTTTGGGGAAAGATGGAAAAAGTGGAAGAGTGAAGAACTCCTCAAATCTGAGTTTTTAACACTCAAGCATGACACATGCACTCAAAGCATGACACATGCACTCAAAACATGACACATGGCTCACGTGTCATCAATAGCACCCCCAAAGTGTTTTAACTCGACCCAACTCAAATTCGGACGTCCCGAACTTCGATGGGACCTCAAGAACCCTGTTTCCAATGCCTCAATCACCCGAACTCGAGTTCCAAACCGTTTGGTTGGGCGGGGATGTTACAATTAGCTACTCTCTTACTAGAAAGGACTAAACATCAATGTAGTACTGGCATTCCAGGGGTTTTCAAACGATTTTTAGTGGGTTGGGGATTTGAAATGAAAGCAAGTTTTAAGAAAGAAAATGGTTGGAAAAGTGTGTGTCAACTGAAAATATTTTGGAACCCGGTCCCTCCTAAGTCACGAAGAAAGCAAAGAGATGAAATGTCGCAGCTTTGAGCAAGTGGGTAAGCAGGAAATGAGTGTCGGGCATGGAGAAGTGAATGTACTGTAGAACTGGATGTTGTAGTTAATTAGGACGTTAACTACCAAATGAATATTCAAGGAAATGAGACAGTAATACTGGACATAGACAATAGTCGTTGCATGCATAGGTTCCGAAGCTTAAAGGAACTAGGCTTTAAAGGTAAATAATGAACTGGAAGTTGTGGAGTGAGGTTAATGAACTGGAAGCAGAAGATAGGATGTTATGACATGGATAAGTTTGGAATGGATGTTTAGTTGGTGAATTAGAAAGTGATTAAGGGGTTTGACAATGAAAGATGCATTTAGATTTGAACTTTGAACAAATATGAATTTTATGATCCCAAACTGTTAAATGTGTTTGATTTTTGAGTTTTGGTGTTAGTTTTCTTTGAGTAAATTGTGTAGAAGATTTATCAATAAAAAATAAAAATTATTTTAGCGATTTGATATTTTAACCAGGATGAAGTTTGATTTTAATAATTTTGGTTTTAAATCGGAAGTGAGTGTTTCGAATTCTTGGATGATTTTAGAGGAAATTGCAAGCGTTTTTACCTCTTAGAAAATTAGTCATGAGATGTTATGGTTTCAATTTGTTAAATATGTTTTCATTTTAAGCGTTGGTGTTTATTTTCATTGAACAACTTATGTTAAGGCATTTGAAAGCGATTTGGTATTTTAAACAAAATGGAGTTTGACGTTATTAATTTTGATTTAAGAAGGAAAGTCAAAGTTTGATTCTAGGTTGATTTGAAATAAATTTACAAATGTTTTTGTCTGTTGGAAAATGTTCTTCGGATTTTGAAAACCGGATTACGGGAAATTCCTGTAATGATGAGGTTTGGGTAAGTAATCAAAACTGAATGAATGGTGAAGTTGGGATCGTGTAAAGAAAGCTGAATGAGCCGTATAAAAGTACTTTAGAGTGAGCAACAATCCTTGTCTTAAGCTTGAAATTAAAAATGTCGAACGGATCACTGATTGTGGTTAGAGTTAATCACCGGGAATCGTTACAGGAAATAGCGAGGTTTTGAACCTGATCACAAAATGGAGGAAATTACTGAAAAAGAGATGAAGGGTTTGATTAATTGATTACTGATCAACATAAGAGTTGAAATCAGAACGAGTCTAGAATGACAGATCAGAGACAAACACAAATAACGAGCCCTAAACCCTAATGCATAAATCGCACAGAAAGAGTAAAGAACACAAGACTGGTGACGCAGTTCGGGATAACCCTACTCTGCGGAGCCTCGTGAGGGGAGACTCGCTCAAATACACTATCGAGTAACCAAGAGTACAAGATACAAGATTCAACACCACAAATCAAACTAAATGAACCCAGAACAACAGAACGGGAACAAACAAACTGAACTAATAAAAAGCAAGAAGAGAACGAATACTTAGGCTTCTTTCAAGGAATTTGTGTCCCCTGTTCATCAAAGGCTCCACATCTCAGCCTACTTCATAGATGTGGAGGCAGTTCCTGTAAAACACAAATTTACCAGTAGGAACAATCTTAGTGCCAAAATCAGCAGGATTCAAATCACCTACAATTTTAATAACATAAATTATTCCTTTCTCAATGTCATCACAAATGTAATGATAGCACATGTCTATGTGTTTGGATCGCTCATGATAAACTGGATCCTTACACAAGAACAAAGCACTCTGTCTGTCAGTGTGAATCACGAGAACATAGAATTTGTTCTCTAATTCAGACAACAAACCCTTCAACCAAGTAGCCTCCTTACAAGCCTCGGTTGTAGCTATGTACTCAGCCTTAGGTGAGGACAGAGAAAGAATAGATTGCAGTTGAGACTTCTAGGAAATACAGTTGCTAGTCCAAGTGAAATAGTAGCAAGTGGTTGACTTCCTATTATTCTTGTTCCTAGCAAAATCAGAATCTACATAACCAAACGACTCATCTCTTGAAGAGTATTCAGGTAGATTAGACCAAGTTTGCTAGTACCAATGATATACCTAAGAGCATATTTCATGTCATTCCAGTGTGTTTCACCTGGATTTGACATGAATCTACTCAAAACACTTATAGCAAAGGCAAGGCCAGGTCTGGCGCATAGCATATAATATATCACAGAACCAACAACAACATCATAGGCACATTTTTCATTTTATCAATATCAAACTGATTAACAGGGTAGTGATTTTTGGTGAACTCAAGATGAGCACCAAGAGGAACTGGAGAAGGTTTGGCATGATTCATAACAAACCTTTCAAGAACCTTGTGAACATAGTCAATCTGGGATAACTAGATGTTCTCTGGCTACGGTTACGGATAATTTTGATGCCTAGAATCTTCTGAGTTGGCCCAATGTCCTTCATATCGAATTACCTTTTGAGCTCAAACTCGATTCCAACTATGGCAGCAGAGTTATCACAGACCATCAGAATATTATCAACATATAGCAGAACATACAAAACATACTTGGAATTCAAACGTTTCAAGTAGATACAAGTAGCATACTTGGTACGAGGGAATTTCGGGTTTTTCATACAAGAGTCAAACTTAATATTCAAATGTCTAGGGGACAGTTTCAACCCATAGATGGATTTATAAAGGTAACAAACATGATTAGGTTTAGATTTATCCTCAAAACCCTATGGTTGTTTCATGTATATGGTTTCTTTCAAGTCACCATGCAAGAAGGTTGTTTTGACGTCCATTTTTTCTAAACCTACTTATACACAACAATCATAGCAAGTAGAAGTCTCAGAGACTTGTACTTGATGACTGGAGCAAAGACTTCATTATAGTCTATGCCCCTGTTTCTGTGTAAAGCCCTTAGCAACTAACCTAGTCTTGAACCTAGGACGATCCAGTGAACTGGAACCTTCCTTAACCCTAAACACTCACTTATTGTCAATTAAGCAATTTTTTCCAAGGGGGGACAAGAATCCAGGTTTTATTAGCATGCATGGATTGAATTTCCTCATGCATAGCACGAAGCCATTCATTAGAACTGGGACTCTTAACAACTTGCTCAAAGGTTTAAGACACATTAGAGACAACAAGCTCAGAAGCACAGACAGCAAACTCAGCAACATAAGACACATATCTTCTATTAGGAACCCTATCCCTAACCAGTTGATAATCAGCCAAATTAGGGGCAGTATCATCATGCAAACCAGGCAAATTAGTGTGAGTAGGGCTCAAAGAATAAGGGGAAGAAGATACCTCAGGTCTTACCTCCCCACCTGATTGGTGAGTTTGTGAGTCAGGGTCTGGAAGTTTGAGTGGTAGTCTCAGAATGTCCTTCTGTGTTAGTGGATTGATCATCCTCAGCATGACCAATATCAAACTCTTCTTCATCCTCCATTTGTTGGTGTATGGAATGAAGAAGTAACCTACAAGATTAGTATCTGAATCCTCGGATTCAGTGTTCCCTACACACTCAGCAATACCATCAATAGCATTTTTGAAATGAAAGTCTAGTTCATTAAAGGTTACATCTCGAGAGATGACAACCTTATAACCACCAGGTTGAACTAGAAGCAGGTTATAGCCTTTAACACCCTCGGGATACCCTAACATAATGCATTTTTAGCTCTAGGGTTCAATTTTCCTTGAGAAATCTGAGAGTAGGTCGTACAACCAAAGGGACTCAAATGAGAAAGAGTAGGAGGACTCCTAGTCCATAATTCCTAAGGGGTTTTGAACTTAACAACAGAGGAAGGAGATCTGTTTATGAGGTAGGCAGCTGTAACCACTGCCTCTCCCCATAGTGACGGTCTCAGTCCTGAACTGATAAGCATACACCTAGCTTTTTCAGGCAGAGTACGATTCATTCTCTTAGTAGTGCTATTCTGTTGAGGGGTGCCAGGAATTTAAATTCCTTTTGATCCCATTATCAGCACAGAACAGATCAAATTCCTTATTGCAGAACTCAAGGTCGTTGTCAGTTCTTAGACACTAAAGGTTGAGGTTCATTTGAGTCCTAACAAAAGAGTACCACTCTTCAAAGGACTGAAAGCCCTCATCCTTAGTTCTGAGAAGTTTGACCCAAACCTTTCTAGAAGATTGGTCTATCAAGGATAAGAACTATCTCCTTCCCCCAATAGTATTGATCTGAGTAGGGCCCCAAAGATCATAATAGACATATTCTATAATACTCTTGGCCACATAGGTGGGCTTAGTGAAACTGTGTCTTCATTTCTTGCCAAGAACACAATCTTTGCTATCATACAGAAAGAGTAAATAACACAGGATTAGTGACGCAGTTTGGGATAACACTACTCTGCAAAGCCTCAAGAGGAGAGACTCAGCCCGAATACACTATCAAGTAACCAAGAGTACAAGATACAAGATTCATCACCACAGATCAAACTAAATGAACCTAGAACAATAGAAGGGGAACAAATAGACTGAACAAGCTAGAGAATACAAAGCAAGAAGAGAACGAAGACTCAGCTTTCATTCAAGGCAACAGCAGAAGCCAAACTTCGACGGAGATCATCGATTGAAGCTCTTCAAGCAGCGATGAAAATCCTAGCAAAGCGAAACTCAGCAGCAACGACGAATTTCAGAGAGTGTATATTCTCTCTCTTCTCAGAAATTAACAAGGGTTTTATACTCAAGTCACATGAGTGAAATGGTGCGGAGCAAAGAGGTGGTCAGCATCCCATGTGAATCAGCTGGGTAATAACCAAATCGGTCAAACCGGTGAGTCACGGGGTTAAACGACAACAAGAATAAAACAAACACTACAAGAAAATGTCAATTTAATAGCAGAAGCTTAACAGCGGCCAGAATTTGGCCGCTGTTAAATTACACGTCCCTGATTGGTTGAAACAGATGGACGCGGATAGCTCCCAATTTAATTTGGACCGTTGATTTAATCTCAACGGTCCTGATTTCTTCTTTGCAAAAAACCCTAATGGTCTTCTTCTTCTTCCCTCATCCTCAACTTCGCCGTCGCCAGAGCTTTGCCAGCCGCCACCACTTCTTCTTCTTCTTCTTCTTCTTCTCTTCATAACTCTTCTTCTTTTTCTTCTTCCGGAACCCCGCTCTTTTCTTCTTCTCTCCACTGCCGCCATTACTCTCTCAATTAGATCTATGGCCACAATCTTCCCAGGTAATTCAATCCTTTCTTCTCTCTCGATTTTATTTTCGTTTTCCGATTAGATCTATGGATATTGGCTTATTTCGTTTTCCATGGTTGTTTTGCAGAAGGAAGAGGAAGAAGAAGCATGGAACAGAAGGAAGAGGAAGAAGAAGCAAGGAAAAGAAGTAAGAGGAAGAAGAAGCAACGAACAGAAGGAAGAGGAAGAAGAAGCAAGGAAAAGAAGGAAGAGGAAGAAGAAGCAGTGACGGAGGGAGGAGGAAGAAGAAGCAGCGACGGAGGGAGGAGGAGCTCCGGCTCAATCGTCGCGTTTCTGGAGTTCCTCTGGTCTCTGGACTATCGCCGGAGTTCCGGCTCAATCGCCGGAGCTCCGGCTATTACTTTAATCAGCGGACTAATTTAACAGCGACCTATGGCCGCTGTTAAATTTTATGATTTAACCGCGGCCACTTTTTGCCGCTGTTAAATGACTTTGCCATTGGCGAATTTAACAGCGGCTCGTGGCCGCCGTTAAATTCTTTTAACAGCGGCCCTGGCCACTATTAAACGCCTTTTTGCCACTGTTAAACGTACTGTTTTTTGTAGTGAAATGGGGTTCTTAAAAGTTTGAGGAAGTTGGTTAGCAATGTTTTCTAAGAAGATATGTTTGAGATTTGGGTTCATGGAAGTTAGGCGAGTAATTATTGTGCTGCACAAGTTAGAAGCGGTGAATTGGTTAATGAATTTTGGTGAAACGGAGAACTGAGGTACTTGGTTAATTAAGAAGTGTCAGTTAATTTTGGGCGTGCAATAAGAGAATTTCTTATGTTCCTAATTAGTTGGATGATTTAGTAATGAGAAAGGAAGACGGGTAATGACAGCTTAAGTTGGGCAGTCTCACTTGTGGAAGTTTGTGGTTTCGGGACAAAACCATTTTTGGCGGTGTAGAGTTGTAACGACCCAATTCTAGTTTGTGATTTCGGGGACGAAATCCTTTGAAGTTGTGGAGAGTTGTAACATCCTGATTCTAATTAACCGGTTTGATTTAGAAATTTGGTTGGTTCCTCGTTAGATAAAAACTTGGTGAAATTAAAGTTTGTCGGTTTAATTTACCCCAATTGTCGGAAGTTGGACTTCTCAGATTAATTTAAATTCAAGTTAATCATCAGGTCGGGGTCCCAAATCAATTGGTTGAACCAACTAATTTGACCGAGTTAAAACCAACCAGCCGACCTTTTAAGTTCAGAAAGGAAGGGCTGGCGAGCTTAATGTTTGGCGCCAATATTTTTGGCATTGGGCCATTCTTTTAAGAAGAAGAAGAAGAAGAAGTTAGGGGTTGGGCCCTTTTGGCTCATGCAGATAAGTGGAAGGGAGTAGGGACTTGGACCGGTTGGCCCGTCCGGTTTGAGCTAAGGGGGAAACAAGAAGTTAGGCTTGAGCCCGTTGAGCTTAAGTAGGAGAAAAGAGGGCCGAAGACCTTTTGTTGTTGTTGTTTTCAGCACATGAGAAGTGGGGCTAGTTGGCATGAAATGAATGAAAGAAGAGGAAGAGAGTGTGTGGGCCTTGAGCCCATTAGGGGTGTTCGGCCAAGGGGAGGAAACAACTAACGGTTTTTGGGAAGTAGAGATTGGGGAAAAGATAGGAAACGAGGTTTTAGTTTGGGAAAAAAAGGAGAAGTACAGTTTTCAAGAGGAGAGGAAATTGGCGGTGGCAGCTGCTTCGGAGACGAGATCGAGGTGAGGTTGGCGGTGCCAAAAATTGAGAGAGAGTAGCTTCAGGTTCGACCGAGAGGGAGACAGAGCTCGTGACAATGGTTAGGCGGGGGAGTGAAAACCATCCGACGCTCCAAGAAATCAGGAGCGTTCGGTGACAATAGTCTGCCAGAGAAGAAGGGTGGCCATTTCGTGAAGTGAGAAGTTTAGTGACCAACTAGCCATTAAAGAAAATGAGGACCTGGGTGAATCTTGGTAACTTTCAAAGATTCTAGACTAAAGTGCATAACTAAGGAAGTTGGGAGGCTTTTACAGAGTTTTGTGGAAACTCCAGTTTAGTCACTAGAAAGTTCATAAGGTGGCATATCAGTATTTTAGGCATATCTCACTCGTTTGAAGTCCAAACGATGAGCCGTCAAAACCGGTGGAACCAAGACAAAGAGACGGGCTTTCACATACATAATTAAGAGTCTGAAATTTTATCTAAGGTAAGGGCATAACGTTGATAGGTAGCTATAACGTGAGGAATTATAATCAGACTTAGTAATTAATAGGGATGCATGAATCGGATAGTTGGAAATGGTTAATTATGTGTTTTGGTGATTGATTGATGATGTGTGATGTATTGGTTGACTTGATTGATTAAATGGTTGACTTGGTTGATTGAATGTTTGATTAGGTGGCAAGAATGAGAGTTTAATTTCTTAAATGTGCATATGTGATATGGTGGTGAATTTTGGTACTGTGGAATGTTGGATGCAGGAGGATGATCCCAATGAAGGATCATCCTATAAGGATGAACATGAGGGTGGCCCTAGACCCTTGCGACAATATCACCCCTTTGATTTTAATATTACGAGTTGGGTTGTCGGCAAGGTTAGCATTCCACCCGTAATAAGTGTGGAATTTTGATGTGGAATTGGTTAATGAAATTTTTTGGTTGATGTGATGTGGTTGTGTTAAATAGAATTAAAATGATAGAACTGGAAGGATCCAACGTTACCCCACCCGTAATACTGGTTGTGTTAGATTCTGATTCACTCGGGTGAATCCATTGGCTGGGTTGCCAAGGTGATGACTCTAGAATTATCATGATTATCGACCCCGGTTAAGCGACATTTTATTGCTTGTAGCACGATTTTTAAGGTAGTTTAGTGAGTTTTCATTCATTAACGCTATTTCCTACCGAATTGGTTACTTTGGCCTGTTTCGGGTCTATTGATATGTTTTCTAGTGTCTCCGCAGGTTTTTTCCGTCAAATTTGTAGCCATCGGACATGTTCGGGATGCAATAGAACCTCGAGAAGTGATTCGGGATGATCAGAGAAGTCAAACCAATCAGAAAAAGTGCACAAATCTTCTCAGGAAGAAGTTCTCGGTGAGAATATACTCACAGATTAATAAAATTCTTGTCGATAATTAAATTGAAGATTATGAAGAAGTTCTCGGCGAGAACATTGAAGAGAGTTTAGAAGTCGTGGAACTCAATTTGGAGAGATACCGAATTTTAGACTTCCACAGTGATAGGAGAGAGTTTAGAGTGATTCTTGGAGTTCTCGGAGAGATTTTGATATGATCTTTCCATCCCGGAGGTGCTCGGAGTTAGGAGTGAAGATTTATCGAGATTGAAGCTTCGCCAAATCGTCAGAATTAAGTTTTTCAGATTCCTTCTGTTCTTCCTCCGTATGATGAATTCTTTTAATGTTTTCGATTCCCTTATTTCAAACATGAGTAGCTAAACTTGTTAATCTTAGATTAGATGAACCCTAAGTGACTTGGGGCTTTAAATCAGTCAAGGATCGACGGTAATTAGATTTTAATTCAGATAGTTTCTTATTCATAATTTATTTGTTATTCGTTTTATGTTTTTTTTTCTAGCTTGATCACCTAGATTAGTTTCTTGTTCAAATAAGGATAGTTGGTGAACGTCCACCTTGTTTTAGAATATTAAATTAATTAATTAACCTATTCAATGGATTATGCCTTTCGTAGGAACCGTTTAGGGTTAATCTGTTTCTAAAGCAGCTCATTAAAATCAATCAGGTGCACTAGTTAGTTATCCGTTGCAGAAGTGAACGCACAGACTGTTAATTAATCTTGGTAGTTAGTTCCGATAGAGTGAACGTTCGCGGACTTAGAACTAAGGGTAAGGAGTTGTGATGGTGTCTAAGAACTGAATGAATTAGGATCGAAAGTCGCTTGTTTTGTGATCGCCAATGTCCCGGTAATCTTACGGGGATTCGAGTCTAAGATTTTGTCTGTCTTTCGTAAACAACCTCAATCAATCAATCTATCTTTTAATTCAATTTCGATTTCCTCGCATAATAGTTTAGAAGTCGTGGAACTCACACCACACAACTTGTTTAAAATCTGAATAATTTGCCAATTCCTTTGAGTAAACAATTAGAAGAAACCCGTGGAATACGATCTATCCTACTTTAGTGGGATAGATGATACCTTGTTCTACACGTTATCAAATTGGCGCCGTTGCCGGGGACTCTTCTCAATTGTTTGAAAGAAGAGTTGGCATTTATTCTTCTACTTTCCATCTTACCATTTTCCATCACACTTTGATTTTACACTGGTTGTTTTTGTTTTTGTTGACTTGCAGGTTGAATGCACGTATATGAACCATCCAGCTACTCGTTCTCAGCTCAAATCTATATATCAAGACTAAGAGCTCAGACCTACCAGGCAGTTCTTTACCGACAAAGCAATAGCAAGCGAAGAAGCAAGTGACAATCGATCCACCCTCATCCTCTACTCCTATCAAAGTAGAAGAGTTGAATGAGAACTCCTCTTCTTCACCTATACTGTCCATTCATTCATACTCACCACCATCTCCCAGAATGAATCTGCCACCACCACGCACCATGGAGGATTACAATAAGCTGAGCGCGACTAGTGTTCGGTCAAGCATCGCTGTGTCAGTGAATGATGCAGATCCCGACTATGAGATCAAAATCCCCTTCCTAGGATGCCCAGTTTGAAAGAAAGCCGCATGACAACTCATGCACTCATCTGGCAGACTTCCTTTCCATGTGTGAGACCTTCGAGAGTGGGAACCTCGATAAAAACACTTTATGCTTGCGAGCATTCCCATTCTCACTCTGAGGCGCTGGGATACTCTTGCCCAAGACTTCATGGAGGAATACTTCCGTCCATCTAGAATCATGGCGTACAAGGATAGCATTGCTAGGTTCAGACAGAAGGAATGAGTCATCCTATATGACGTTTGGAATGAATTCCAAGAACTTCTCTACAATTGTCCTCATCATGGGTTCGAGCAAAGACAACTGGCTGAGATCTTCACTCGGGGAATGAATGATGAATCTGCCAAGTGGGTTAACTCTTTGGTTGAAGGAGATTGCACCGCCCTCACTCTAGAAGCTGGTCTCCTCCATTTTTCAAGTTGTGCATCTAAATCCAAGAATTGGGAGAGACAATCCGAAGGAGCCAAGAGCCAGTTAGACCTTGAAGAACAAATCAAGGCAGAAGTTCAAAAGCACACAAAGAAAGCTGGCACACCCATCAACCCTCCTTCAGCTTCTGTCTTCATTGCTGATTGTGAATGGTGTGGAGCATGTGCTCATAACCGAGGAAGCTGTCAGAATTTCGGAAAAGCAGATGTATGTTGTGTAGATGAAGTGAATTTTGTTGGTCAAGGCTTCACCAACAACCAACAAGGATACTCTAACTACTGTCAATTCAGACAACCTCAACAACAACGTCAATAAGGAAGCTTCCAAGAGCGTCCTCCATACAAATTTGGCATGAATCAGAATCAGAATAATCGACCATCTGGTTTGTTTCAAGAGTAGAAGCCGAGTAATAAACCAAGCGGAGCCTATCAGCCACCTCACCGGAACCAGGGTAATTATGGTACAGTACCTGGCAATCCCCAGAATCAGTACTTCAACAACAGTTACCAAGGACCGCCTGGGTTCACCGGGGGACAGCAATATCAAAGGTCAGCACCGCAAAATACTAGGGAGAGTGAGGTAGATAAGAAGTTCGACCTAACCATGACGAGACTTGACGATCACGATGCACACCTCAAAGCTCAAGCCACCTTGAATCAAGGCCAGATAGCTCAAGGTCGGAGGATGGAAGACCAGCTCAACAACATCGTCAGCCTCCTCTCCAGTGGTCGTCCATTCGGTCAGTTGCCTAGCCAGACAGATCCGAACCCCAAGAAGGACTATGTCAAGGCCATCTCGACAAGAAGTAGAAAACAACTAGCTGATCCGACAACTCCCGATCCGATCATGGTTCCTGATGACATTGCCATTGACATGCTAGAGACCGAGAAAGAAGATACAGAAGAAGAAGAAGAAAAAGAGGTGACTGTCCCGCGTCCTCCAACACCAGCTCCTGCGCCACCTCTCCCTCCATATCAGCCTAGGATCCTGTTTCCTCAGGCAATGAAGTCAAAGACCTTTGACCTCAAATTCAAGAAGTGGTACTCATAGTTCGAGAACATGGTGCTCAATATACCACCGACTGATGCCACAGACACGAAACCACGGCTCAAAAAAGTCATGAAAGATCCTACGAAGAACAAGAAGAAGGGAGAGGCGTCTTCTATCTCCCTTAATGAGGAGTGCTCTGCCGTCCTCTGCCACTCTCCATCCATAACTCCCCCAGCTAAGTGTCGCGATCCCGGTTCTTTCACTTTACCATGCATCATTAATGGTTTGAAAATTGATCGTAGTTTAGCCGACCTAGGTGCTTCTGTCAATGTCATGCCTACATGTATTAATGAAAAATTGAATCTAGGTGAATTGAAGCTGATTATTTTATAATTGGTGTTAGATGATAGATCTGGTAAAACACCTAGGGGAATAATAGAAGATGTGGCTGTCCATTGTTGGTCCTTTCACTATTCTTGCTGATTTTGTTGTAATGTATACTCGAGAGATAAATGTTATCCTCCTCCTAGGCTGACCGTTTCTGGCAACAGCCGCCGCGACCATCGATGTCCTACATGGCTCGTTGACTTTAAGGGTCGGAAAGGATAGTGTGACGTTCCGCCTCAAGGACGGTATGAAACATTCAGCTAAGGAAGATGCACATTGTTTATCCACTGATATTGTGGAGTTGCTCTCGGCCAACTCTAGTACTAATAACAATTCTAGTGGCTCTTCAAAGATGTGTATGACAGGAACTAACCAGATTATCCACCCGAAGAATGAGGCTCTAGCGCAGAGGACAAGGAAGAAAGAGGAGCTGAAGGTGCCCATCGGTGGAACACAACAAGCTAGAGATCATGGAGAAGGCGACAAAGAAAGTGGCTTGGAATCCAATTGCTCTGCCATCATCCACCAAGACACCGGATGAAAGCATGCATTTGAAGGATCTGTTTGGGCCATTCGAGGTCACTGACAACCTCCCCGATGGTAGAACCCAATTAACTCACGCCGATGGGAGGTGATTTCTCTTGACTGGAGGTACACTGAATCTTTACTTCATGGATTCCGATGCGAGCGTGAAGGAAGTCCTGACTTGGGACGCCTCTTGATTTTCATCCAGGTATCATCCATCTCAAGGACGTTAAACGAGAGCACTTCGTGGGAGGCAACCCACAGCTAGAGTCGATTTTGAATTATTGAGTTAGTTTTTCCATTGTTCGAGTCGGTTTCGAGGGGAGCCAAAAGTGTCAATTCGTGGTTTAATTTTTCTTGTGTGCGTCATGTGTTCTCGGTCATTTTCCAAATTATTTGGAATTGTTTTGATTTTTATTGATTTTGTTTCGGTCTTTTAAAGCTGGGACGTAAGTTTTTATTCGTTTAAAATTTTGAAGTGGTCCCACGTTCTCGCCGAGAACTTCGAAGTTCTCGGCGAGAACTTGGCTGCTTTTAATCCAAAATCCCGGGTTCAAAATTTTTAAAGTGATTGTGAATAAGTTTTCACCAAGAACTTTGGCCTGTGTGGTCAATTTTTCCGCGTCAGTTTTATTTAATTGTTTTCAAAAAAGTTCTCGGCGAGAACTTCAACATTCGTCGAGAATATTGTTATATTTTAAAAAATCTTGCCCCCTTATCCAAAGTCAGGAAAAATGAAATCCCCCACCCATTCTCGCCGAAAACAAATCAAACCACCCCTTGCTTTCATTTTTCTCGCCGTCACCGTCGGTACCGCCATCTCTACACCTTTCCCCTCACCCATCCGAGTCCAACGCCACCTAGATCATCCAAATCCGAGCTCTATAGCTCAAGTTTCACCCGAACAAGCATTTTTGAGTTTTTTGCCGATTTCATTGCCTTCTATCCATTTTCTTGCAATATGTCTTCAAGGTTAGTTGTTGGGATTTCCATTACGAATCTTTTGACATGTTCATTTTCTGTTCCGATTAGTTTCATTTTTGGCTGATTTTTTATTTACCTTAATTTGCGTGCCTGCTATTCAGTGTGAATTTTGTGAACCTGATTGAACCTTGATGACACTCGATTTGACGTGATTATCAGCCTCATTTAAGCGATATTTCCTTGCTTAAGACATGGTTTTTAGGGGAGAATAGCGAATATTCACTCAACTGCTCTATCTCGTGACATTTGTGTTACTTTGGCCCTTTTCGGGTCTATTTGATGGTTTTCTAGTGTTTTCATGATAGCACAGGTTTTTGCCGTCAAATAAAGTAGCCAAGGACGTGTCTAAGGCGTTGGAACCTCGAGGAATCGCACCGGAATCGATCCGAGAAGTCAATCAAGTCTAATCGAATCCTGCCCCGATTCACACTGCAGTTTTCGGCGAAAATCCCCCAGGTTTTCAACGAAAACTCAAGAAGAAATCGGCTGAGTTCAACAAAGAGAAGTTTTCGGCGAAAACTCCAAGTTTTCGCCGAGAACCCTAAGTTCCGAAAATCACAGGAGAAACAGCCGAGCATTCAAGTCATTTACAAAGGAATTTTCGGCGAAAACTTCATAGGTTTTCGGCGAAAATTCTAGGCAAAATCCGGCGGTATTAGGGTTAAGTATAAATACTTAACCGGCGGCCCAATAAACGATATACCTCATAATACAACATAACTTCAGGATTCTCGAGAGTTATGGAGCAGAGTTTAGAGTTCGAAGAGCCAGGAAGAGATCGTGACGCCTTCCCTTCACCTCGGAGACTCGGAGCTAGGATTGAAGATTACCGGAGATCGAAGCTTCGCCGGAGTCGTCTTAATTAGGTTTTTCAGATCCTTTTCTGTTCTTCTTCTGTTCAAGATGAACTCTGTCTTTGTCTTTGATTCTTTTGTTATGAACATGAGTAGCTAAACTCGTAGAGCTTAGACTAGATGAACCCTAAGTGACCCAGGGCTTTAAAGCGGTCACGGATCGGCGGTGATTAGATTCAAAGTTCAATCAGTTTCTCTTTCATGTTTGATTTGTGATGTGACTTTAATTAGTGCATTTTAAGCTTATGAATGACCTATGAAATGCCCGTGTTTATTCGTGAAATGACATGACTTTTATGCTTTTATTGGAGTTTTGTGCAAAGTGTCATTTTGTTGTCCGGTTGCCACTTTGGAGCCAAATTCGTGGGCTATTGGAGTTGCCTCTGTGCATTTTCAGGTTATGGCATCAAAGTAAGGATGACAAGGAGCGAATAGGAGCAAACGGGAGGTCATTTGGAGGCTGGACGAGGGAGATATGAGCATTACAAGATCGAGCTTTCCGCAGAGTGCAGGGGTGCACGCCGTGCAGAGGTGTACGCCGTGCAGGAGTGCACGCCGTGCAGGGGTGCACGCCGTGCAGGGGTGCACGCCGTGCACTGTCCCCTGCACTATAAATACTCTTGTTTTTTGGCCATTTGGAGAATTTCTATGATCTCTTGAACCCCAAAAACACATACCCACGAACCCTCAAACCCTAGAACACATTTTTGGAGCAATTTGAAGCCATTGGAGCTAGGATTGAAGCCAACAAACCTTGGGAGAAGTGCTTACAAGTGGAGAAGTGAAGATCATCTCAAGGATTCATCCATGGTGTTCTTGGTGACCATTCTTCCTTCTTTTCTCTTTACTCCCTTGGCCATGTGTGACTGAGTTTCTAGGGTTCATCTTGGATGGGTAGATTAGTTGTGCTATGATAGAGAGATGATTGTATAGAACTTGCCATGATTGATCTTGGTTGTATGAGGATGATTCCTAGACTTGTTCTTAATGCCATTTTATGCCATGTTTGTTTAATTTGGTCCATTCATTGTGATTTGATGCATGAGAGTGCTTGGATTGCATAGATTGTAGGTCTAGGGATTGAAGTGAGTGTGTTCTAAGAGATTAGATCATCTTATTTCAACCATTTTCACTTGATTTCTCTCTTGGGCATTTTATCGAACACTTGGTGTGCATGTGGATTTTCATTCAATTGAGTTTGAAAAGGCTTTTTGGTGAATCTCTTAGTGTTAGAGCATTGATATGAGAGTGTTGTGCCTAGCCTTGTGGTCATAGAGTCTTAAGAGAGGGTCTTGTGTCTTGGCATTTCATCAAACACTTAGAATGCATCCTTTTTCACTTAGCTTGAGAGCGAGAGCCTAAGTTGAGTGGTATTAGGATAGGGATTTGGTGCTACGAGAGTGCATTGAGTCTATAGAAGTGAAATGCATGGTCATCCGAATGCAAACTCGATCTTGATTAGCTTGTTTGGTCAATTAATCCTCTTGAGCATGATGAAACTATCTCTCTAAGTGAACCTCCTTTACCTTTGATTTGCACCGTTTTGTTTTGTTTTCTTGTTTAGTTTCCTTTAAGTTTTTAATTTCTATTTCAAACCAAAACTCCTTTCAAATGAATAGACCGTCTACGAGGAATGTGAGTAGTGGCCATTGAGAGAACCCCGTGGAATACGACCTTGAATGTTGTGAGTTGAAATCCACACATCAATTTGTTCTTCGTTGTTTATGTTTCTTGTCTGGATTGATCACCTAGATTAGATTCTTGTTAAGCTAAGGATAGAAGCGAACGCTCGCCTTACTTTAAAAAATCAAATCGAACAATTAACCTATTCATTGGAGTGTGCCTTTCGTAGGAACCAGTTAGGGTTAATCCACTATAAGAGTAACTCATAAATCGTTAGTAATTCCACCAGTTAGTTTAGTCGTCGCAAGAGGCGACCGTACCCGGGCGACTAATTAATCTTGGTAGCTAGATCAGATAGAGCGAACGTTCGCCAGTCTTAAACCTAAGGGTCAGGAGTTATGGTGGTGTCTTAGAATTGATTGAACGAGAATTGAAATCCGCTGATCTGTTGATTGCCAATGCTCTGGTGAACTAAGGGGGATTCAAAGTCTAAGCTTGTCTGTCATCTTTGTCAGATCAACCAATCTTTCAGTCTGTCTTTCAGTTTTAGTTTTTAATTTCCTTGCATTTTCTAGATTAGAAGTCGTGGAACTCACACCACGCACAAAGTGTTAAACCTGAGTAATCTGCCCTTATATTTGAGTAGACAATTGAAGAAGGCCCGTGGAATACGATCTACCCTAGCTTCCAGCTTGGTAGTTATTTGATAACCCGCTCTACGACGGTTCATCAAACTGGTGCCGTTGCCGGGGACCTTCTTTTAATTGTTTGAAAGAAGAACTGGCATCTTACCCTTCTACTTTCCATCTTTCATTTTTCCATCCACTTTGATTTTACACTGGTTTTGTTTGTTTTGTTATTTGTAGGTTGTTCGCAGGTTAGACAATCACAGATTTCAAGAAGAAGCAGAACCAATCCACCTCCATCTGTCACTCCGATCAAGATCGAGGAACTGAAGGAGAGTTCCTCATCTCCATCTTCATCCGCTTCATACACCGAATCACTTTCACCTCCTCCATCTCCCAGGATGACTGATCAGTTACCACCACCAGGCGGTCATCAACCACCACCACCAGGCAGTGCACAGAAGAGTCTAGCTGCTATAACAAGCCGAGCGCGACTAGTGTTCGATCTTCTATCGCCGTGCCGCGCATCAAAGGAGATCCTGACTATGAGATCAAGATTCCATTCTTGACTATGATCTCTATGGATCTACAATTTGAAGGCAGGCCGCTAGACAATCCGTGCACGCATCTGGCGGACTTCCTTGATCTCTGCAGCACTTTCAAGAATGGGAATCTCGACAAGAACACTCTTTGCTTGAGAGCTTTCTCGTTCTCTCTGAAAGGCGCAGCTAAGAGGTGGCTCACTGGCAAACCACCTGGATAATACACAGACTGGGAGACTCTTGCTCAAGACTTTGTTGAAGAGTACTTCCCTTCTTCCAGAACAACAGCCTTCAAGGACAACATCGCCAGATTCTCTCAGAAGGAAGGAGCGAGCTTATATGATACTTGGAATGAATTCCAAGAGCTTCTCTACAATTGTCCTCACCACGGTTTCAAGCAGAGGCAGTTAGCTGAAATCTTTGCTCGAGGTCTTCGTGAAGAATCTGCTAAATGGGTCAATTCCCTAGCTGAAGGGGATTGCACTACACTTACACCTGAAGCTGCTCTTCTTCATTTCGCGAACTGTGCTTCCAAGTCAAGAAACTGGGAGCGACAATCTGAAGGATCAAGGAGCAAGCTCGATCTCGAAGCAACCATTAAGGCAGAAGTATAGAAGCATCTGAAGAAGTCTTCTACACCCATCAAGCCGCCAGCAGCCTCTGTCTACGTTGCCGATTGCGAGTGGTGTGGAGCTTGTGCGCATAACGGAGGCCGATGCAAGAATTTTGGTAAAACAGAAGTCTGGTCTGCCGAAAAAGTCAATTTTGTTCAACAAGGCTTCAGTAATAACCAGAACGGTTATGTTGGCTATCGCAACTACAAACAACAAGGGAACTACCAAGATCGACCTCCCTACAATGCCGGTGCCAACCAAAATCAGAATACCCGACCAACTGGTCCATCTCAGGATCAGAAGCCGAACCATCCGTCGGGAGGTGTCTACCAACCGCCACACCGAAATCCGGGTAACTCTGCTCCTTGCAATCGCCAAAATCAATATCTGAATAATACCTATACAGGGCAGCAACATCAGAGGGAGAACAACGTCAGTGAACTCGACAAGAAGCTCAGTCAGATCATCACCAGACTTGACGATCATGACAGTCAGTTCAAAGCTCAAGCTCTTCTCAACCAAGAACAGATAGCATCCGGTCAAAGGATTGAGCAGGCTGTGAACCAGATCTCTAGCATGCTAACATCTAGTCGACCATTTGGCCAGCTTCCAAGCCAAACTGGGCCAAATCCGAGAAAGGAGCAAGCTAAGATGGTATCCGTTCAAGAACCAACTAACCTGTCTATTAATGCTTCTTCTAATTTATGCAGGACCGATGAAGCTCCGGAGAAGAAGGAAGCACAGAAGGAGGCGCCTAAGGAGTATGATCCTCCTCTTGCTTCGTACTACGTAAAGCCTCCTTTCCCAAGAGCAATGCTACTGAATGCGAGGATCGAGACTGGCATGTGGGGAAATAAAGAAGGATATCCTGCCGCTCGTAGCAAGAAACCTTCATCGCCATATCCAGCTAGGTGTTCTGATCCTGGTTCTTTCACTCTTCCTCTGGTTATTAATGATATTGAGATAGAACGTAGTTTGGTTGATCTAGGCGCGTCTGTCAATGTTATGCCTATGAGTTTGTTTGAAAAATTGAATCTAGGAGAACTTGAACCAACTAGCATACAACTTGTCTTTGCTGATAGATCACTGAAAACACCTAAAGGAGAGATCAAAGACGTTGTTACTAAATGTGGTCCTTTCACGTTCTTAGATGACTATGTGATCATAGATACTAGCAAGGAGGATTCTACTATTCTTATAGGTCGACCCTTCATGGCAACAACTGGAATGCAAATTAACGTTCCAAACGGTTCCTTGACTTTGAGGGTTGGTAAAGAAACAATAACTTTCCGCCTTAAAGACGGTATGAAATATAATCCTAAGAATGAAGAATCTTACTGTCTAGCTGTTGAAACTGTGGAGTTTACTCCGGTCAACTCCGTTACTGATGTCTCTTCTAGTGTTCCTAGATCAATCGTTGCTACAGGTGTTGAACAGATTATCAAGAAGAAAACAGGATCTTTGGCACAGAAGCCGCAAAGAAGAAGGAACTGAAAGCCTCTTCTTCCTCACCGAGCAAGGAACCTGGCAAGTCACAGAAGAAGAACCAAAAAAAGAAGACTCAAATGGTCTGGAGACCAGTTGTCCCTCCACCCTCTTCCGAGCCAGCTGCACCACCAATTCCTTCTGAGCTACCGAAGCGGAGCAAGTTAAGAAGGAGAAGCCAAAAGCATCTCCCAAGGAAACACCGACGATCACCGATTCTGGTGATATAAGCCTGAGGTTAAAGAGAAGACAAAACCGATTGTTCTCATTCCTTCCACCGTCGCCCTTGCAGAGGATGATCCCTCAAGAGAACTCTTTGGTCCGTTCAAGATCACCGATCACCTTCCCGACTGACGTACCAAGCTCATACACGCTAACGGGAAAAAATTCATGCTCGCCGGAGATACCCTGAACCTCTATTTCTTGAACTCTGACACTAGCATTAAGGAGAACCTGAGTTGGGATGTCTCCTAATATCGTCCAGGTATCGTCCAGCTCAAGGACGTTAATCAAGAGCGCTTCGTGGGAGGCAACCCACGGCTGGGGTCAGTTTTTCATTTGTGTCGAACTCAGTGTTTTAAAGTCAGTTCGGGGGAGCCAAAAGTTTCAGTTTGCATGATTTCTTATTTTTCGTGTGTAGTCTGTGTGTCATTGTTTCAATCGCAAGTTGTTTGAGGTTGTTTCGATATTTTTCGATTTAATTGTGATTTTCTGAAGTTTGCCGGAATTGCGAAAATATTTTCAATCCTGCAGGGTAAAGTTTTCGGCGAAAACCCTCTAAATTTTTGGCAAAAACTTCTTTTGAAAACCCCCTCTGTTTTCCAGTCTATTTTAATTAAACTTTTTGGTGAAAACTTTATGATTTTTCGGCGAAAACTCTATGAGTTTTTGGCGAAAACTCATTTGAAAACCGGCAGACAAATTTTAACTTGAGTTTTTGGCGAAAATTGCACATATTTTCGCCGAAAACCTAAGACAAAATTCAAAAAACCTTTCCCTATTTCCCGGTCTCTTTCTCTCTCTCCCCCTCACTTTACATTTTCAAACAAAAAAACAAAACAAAAACCCCTTGTTTTTCAAAGCCGAACGCCACCGCCGCTACTCATTTCACCGCCGCCGCCCGTTTTCCAGCCGCCGCTGCCATCGCTGACCATCGCCGCCCTGTTCCTCTCCTTTTCCGATCGTTTCGAGCCATAGATCATTCAAATCGGAGCTCTAGAGCTCCCGTTCTGCCAAACCCTAGTTTTTCCAATTTTTCACCAATTCCACTCTCCTCGTTCGTTTTTAGCCATCATGACTTCAAGGTAAGTTGTAGAGCTTTTCATTCCGAATCTTCTGACATGTTCAATGCTGAATTTCGTCGAGGTTGACTTTTTGGTCTACCTCGATTTGCGTGCCGACTGTTTCTTGAGAATTTTTGATGAATTAATTAGTCTGGACTGATCTAGCATGCTTAGGGAGAATTGTGCTGAATTTTATTACCATTTGATCGTGTGTTGCTATGCTTTAAGATCGATTCTTTACGGTGTTGACTTTTATGAAATGTCGGTTTGACCATGAATTGTCTATGCTCGTTTGGCTGCCATGAGTGTTCATTCACGTTCGTATTACTGTGTTTGCCATTTGAGTTTATGATTATGCCGTCGTTTCCCGCTTTGAGCTAGTATTGCCATGATTAGGGTTCAATGTGCTATGAAGTTGACTTTTTGAATGTCGGTTTGACTTCTGATCTCTAATTATGATATGAACATTCTGGCTAGACATATGCATGCTTTGTGATTTATTGTGATTACCGATTAATCTGCTTTGCTTACCCCCACTCGGTTTTTCTATTCAAAGTTCAATCAGTTTCTCTTTCATGTTTGATTTGTTCTTCGTTGTTTATGTTTCTTGTCTGGATTGATCACCTAGATTAGATTCTTGTTAAGCTAAGGATAGAAGCGAACGCTCGCCTTACTTTAAAACATCAAATCGAACAATTAACCTATTCATTGGAGTGTGTCTTTCGTAGGAACCGGTTAGGGTTAATCCACTGCAAGAGTAACTCATAAATCGTTAGTAATTCCACCAGTTAGTTTAGTCGTCGCAAGAGGCGACCGTACCCGGGCGATTAATTAATCTTTGTAGCTAGATCGGATAGAGCGAACGTTCGCCAACCTAAGGGCCAGGAGTTATGGTGGTGTCTTAGAATTGATTGAACGAGAATTGAAATCCGCTGATTTATTGATTGCCAATGCTCTGGTGAACTAAGGGGGATTCAAAGTCTAAGCTTGTCTGTCATCTTTGTCAAATCAACCAATCTTTCAGTCTGTCTTTCAGTTTTAGTTTTTAATTTCCTTGCATTTTCTAGATTAGAAGTCGTGGAACTCACACCATGCACAAAGTGTAAAACCTGAGTAATCTGCCCTTATATTTGAGTAGACAATTGAAGAAGGCCCGTGGAATACGATCTACCCTAGCTTCCAGCTTGGTAGTTATTTGATAACCCGCTCTACGACGGTTCATCAAACCTAGATGCTCTAGACTATGCTAGGATCGTTGTGCCTTGATTCTGTGTTGATTGAATAGCATTTGCATTGCCGAATCATCAATTTTATCGGATATGTTGACTTTGGTTGACCAAATGGTTAACTTTGCATTTTCGCCATCCTATTTTATGTCGTCGATTCCTGTGTGTTCCCTGTGATTATTGAATATTTCTGTGTCGTGAATGTTTCCGTCCGCGGCGGGCCGGTACCTCCGAAGCTTTTCGTGTTTACTTTTGGTATTAGAGTCGCCACCAATCGTTAGAGCGGATTGGACGCTTAGAAGTCCAAATCGGGTTATCCAACCGGATTTAGACTAGGTTTGCGAAACAAAGATCGGGATTCGGGGACGGTTACGTGTGGGGAAGGATTAGCACCCCCACAACGCCCGGAAACCGGTACTACCGATTGCGATAAGGTTATTTTCTTGACAGCTGATTAAGGAGAGAGGCGTTCACGCTCCCTATTTAAGGTTTGCGTTACTAATTCAGAATTTTATATTTTATTGACTTAGTTTATAAAATTTTAACGGAGGGGGAAATTTAAAACCGGACTCGAGTCGAGTGCTGCCTACGTATCCGGAGGCCGGAATCAAAGTCCACGTAGTTCGCCGTTTTAAAATCGGGTTGGTTTGGGATATTTTTTATCTTTCAAGGTTTTATCGCTTTTTATATGTATTAGCTTAAGGAGCAATTTACTTTTTTAAGATTTTATTATCTTATTTAGTGTTATTTAATTTAAAGGGGAAGAATTTTCACGGGTTATCTTTCGTTACTAATTCCAAGGGTTTTTAATGGTTTCGGGTAATTTAGGCTCGGGATTCCTACGGTGTTTCGCGAGTGTGAAATGACATCGATTTTGATTTTAAAAGCCACCCCTCACTTCCCTTCCACTCTCTATTCTTCTCATCCAGACATCAAAAACCAAACCCTCTCATCTCTCTCTCGTTTAAGACAACGAAAATCGAACCACAAACCCTCTCTCGCTGACCCTTCCCATGAAGGAGCGTTCCTTCCTCGAGAAGAACGACCTCCCGCCTCCGATGATGGGGGGAGGCAGGAGCTCAGTGACGCTACAAGGGTATTGAAGCGGAGGCTTGCCGCCGCCGGCGCGACGGCGGAGCGGCGACACCAGACGCACATGCAAGGACGGTAAGTAGACTTTCTCTCTCGGTTTTTTTCTAGTGACACAAAAAGACCTAAATCCAACTCCTAATGAAATACAAACCCTAGATCTGGATTTTTATCTTTTTTATGTTTCTTTCTACGGATTTAAAATGATTTTCCCCTTTTAGACCTCATTCGGAGGAAGACGGCAGCGGCGTCGAGGAGAGAAGGCTCGCGGCGACCCGGTGCGGCGGTGGCGGAGGCGGCGACGCTTCAGGCGCGGCGGCGAGAAGGTAAAGAAAAAAAAAGGACAACCCCCCCCCCCCTTTTTTTTAAAACGCTCAATCCCTCCCTTTTTATTTATTTCGCTTTTTATTTATTAAGTGATTTTATTATTTGTTAGGACTCGGGCGGCGGCGGGACCGACACGACGGCGGCGGCGAGACGCCGATTTGGTGATGGCGTCGGCCGAAGGCCGAAGAGGGGCAGAAGCAAAGGTAAGAAAAAAAACCCTATATTTTTAGAAATAGAAAACTAGCACAATACAAAAAAAAGAACACAAGTACTAATCACACCCACTCTTTGTTGTAGGTCCTTCCCAAAGAAGACTGAGTCACAAGAGTGGTGCATCTTAAACCAAGATAAGTGAGATAGGAACTCTTTTCCTATTACTGTCACTTTTTAATTTGTTGATTTAGAGTAAGTAGAAAAAGATTAAGGATAGGATTAAGAGCTTAAAAAGGTGGTCACAAGTTAAAACTTCTCTTTTTGTGTCTCATCTCCTCCTTTCAAAAAAAATTTAGATTAACACATGCTTTAGTGTCCAAAGTTAGAAAGTGATAGATTTGTGTGTTAAGAATAGAGAGTCAAAGACAAACTTAACAAACCCATACAAATATTGAAATTACATCATATCTAGGAAGGCTAGAACAAGGAAACTTGAACATAATCACTTTACATCTTGAACATTTAACTACTCAAAACATGTGTACAGTATGCTTAATATGAGTACTCATGGTACAGGTACATAAATGGAGATGTGGAAAGTGAAGTTTTGAAGAAGTGAGAAGTGAGTATGCTCACCGTGGTTTTGTAAAGTTTAGTGGTAGGATGAGAGAATGAGTGAGGACCTTGGCTTGATGACCTCTTCTTTCCTTGGCTTTGTGACTTCGGATGATGTGGGGTGGATGTATGAACTTTTGGACTCTTTTCCTATTTTGGCTTTTTCTATTTTTGGGATGTTTGGATTAGAACAAGAAGAAGACAAAAGGAACAATGTTGGGAGAGTTTCCTTTTGGTGTCTTTTGCTGACTCTTTCCTTTTCTATTCCCTTCTCTTTTCTCCCCTTGGGACCTCCCCCCACTTTCCTTTTATAGCAAAACAAAACCCTAAGTAACAAAATTTTACTACCTTGGGTAAAGAAAACAAACACCCCTTTTTGCTGGATTTTTAAGGAGTTGGACGAGTGGGCCTTAAGGCCCACGCCCCTTTTGCTACTTCTCAGAAAAATGGGCTAGAAGCCCGAACTTCAGAACATGTGGGCCGAAAGCCCAAATTTCCTTTCCCGAAATCGACCCAAGCTAGAAAACTACGAAACACGAACACTTAACCCTAAGTAATCTAACTGAAAGACATACTATTAACTATTCGAGACCAAAAAAACGCCCCCTGGTCATCCGGTAATTTGCGAGCCTGGACAAAATTTGGTTACTACAGTTGCCCTCCTTTGTACTACTTTTGTTTGTAACATAAAGTTGTACAAAGGTATCAACCAAATTTTGAGAGGAACAGACGAAATTAGGACAAAGGCTAAACAAACATGGGGCCAAAACTACAACATTTATAAAAAAAAACAGGCTACCTATACACATAACATAAAAGCAAATGTACTAGGGTTTAATCTTGACTTATTACCCGTTCCAAAAGTGCGATCCATTCTGCCCCTGGATGCCGAGGGTTTGTGTACTAGAGTCTCAGCTTGACTTATCACCCGTTCCAAAAGTGCGATCCATTCTGCCCTGGATGCGAGGGTTTGTGTACTAGGTCTCAGCTTGACTTATCACCGTTCAAGAGTGCGATCCATTCTGCCCCTGGATGCCGAGGGGTTTGTGTACTAGGGTCCAGCTTGACTTATCACCCGTTCCAAATGCGATCCATTTGCCCCTGATGCCGAGGGTTTGTGTACTAGGGTCCAGCTTGACTTATCACCCGTTCCAAGAGTGCGATCCATTCTGCCCCTGGATGCCGAGGGTTGTGTACTAGGGTCTCAGCTTGACTTATCACCCGTTCCAAAGTGCGATCCATTCTGCCCTGGATGCCGAGGGTTTGTGTACTAGGGTCTCAGCTTGACTTATCACCCGTTCCAAAAGTGCGATCCATTCTGCCCCTGGATGCCGAGGGTTGGTGTACTAGGGTCTCAGCTTGACTTATCACCCGTTCCAAAAGTGCGATCCATTCTGACCCTGGATGCGAGGTTTTGTGTACTAGGGTCTCAGCTTGACTTATCACCCGTTCCAAAAGTGCGATCCATTCTGACCCTGGATGCCGAGGTTTTGTGTACTAGGGTCTCAGCTTGACTTATCACCCGTTCCAAAAATGCGATCCATTCTGACCCTGGATGCCGAGGTTTTGTGTACTAGGGTCTCAGCTTGACTTATCACCCGTTCCAAAAATGCGATCCATTCTGACCCTGGATGCCGAGGTTTTGTGTACTAGGGTCTCAGCTTGACTTATCACCGTTCCAAAAGATGCGATCCATTCTGACCCTGGATGCCGAGGTTTTGTGTACTAGGGTCTCAGCTTGACTTATCACCCGTTCCAAAATTGCGATCATTCTGACCCTGGATGCGAGGTGTTTGTGTACAGTCTAGTTATTTGATAAGAGCAATCCAGTTTAGAGCCCTGGATGCTGAAGGTTTTGAAAGGGTTGCTTTGATTATAAGGTGCAATCAGTTTATAGTCTGATGCATGGACTAAAGTTTTCTTAAATTTTTTTGTATTTTAAATAAGAGCAATCAGTTTATAGTCATGGATGCATGGACTAAATTTTTTTGAATTTTTTGAAATAAGAGCAATCAGTTTATAGTCATGATGCATGGACTATTTTTTTGAAATTTTTGAAATAAGAGCAATCAGTTTATAGTCATGATGCATGGACTAATTTTAAATTTTTTTAATAAGAGCAATCAGTTTATGTCATGCATGCATGGACTTAAATTTTTTGAAATTTTTGAAATAAGAGCAATCAGTTTATATCATGATGCATTGACTACTTTTTCAAAAATAAACTCTCGAATCATGCATTCAATCAATTTAGAGTCTTTCGATTTCCTCCAAACAAAGAAATTCAAATTTATTCATTCATATTATCATGAACATTTCATGCATTTAAATTCATTGGATTTCTAAAAAAAAAAAAAAATCTAGAATCATGCATGTAGACAAATTCAAGACTTTCTTTCTCATCCATTTCAAAACAAAAAAAATCAATCATTCATATCATTATAAACATTTCATTCATCTAAATTCATTCGTTTTTAAAAAAAAAATTCTATGAGCATGCATCACAATCGTTTTGAGACTTTCGTTCTCACGCATATCATATCATAACATGACATGACATTTAAATCTCATTACTATATTGGTAAACATTTAAAGCATCCAAATTATCTCGATTTTTACAAAACTAAACTTGTGCATCCTTTGTGCATTCAAATAACTCCTTTGGTTTTACCAAAATTTACCCTTGCGTGCCGGGTATAAACGCATTGCTCTTTTTATTTAAAAAATAAATAAAATTAGTCCACGCATCAAGACTATAAACCGATTACACTTTTTTCAAAAATCTTTTTAAAAAAAAATAGTCCACGCATCATGACTATAAATTGATTGCTCTTATTTTCAAAAAAATTCAAAATTAGTCCACGCATCATGACTATAAACTGATTGCTCTTATTTTCCAAAAAAAAATTCAAAAAGTAGTCCATGCATCATGACTATAAACTGATTTGCTCGTATTTCGAAAATTTCAAAAAAATTAGTCCATGCATCATGACTATAAACTGATTGCTCTTATTACCAAAAATTTCAAAATTTTAGTCCATGCATCATGACTATAAACTGATTGCTCTTATTTTAAAAACAATTTAAAAAATTAGTCCATGCATCATGATTATAAACTGATTGCTCCTGTGTGCAAACAAATTTAAAAAAAAATAGTCCATGCACCATGACTATAAACTGATTGCTCTTATTTTCAAAAATAAAAAAAATAAGAAAACTTTGTCCATGCATCAAGACTATAAACTGATTGCCCTTATAAAAAAACTTTCAAATTGCCTTCACATCCGGGCTTTAAACGGATTGCTCTCATATATAACTTACTTAACCCTCGGCATCCAGGGGCAGAATGGATCGCACATTTGGAACGGGTGATAAGTCAAGCTGAGACCCTAGTACACAAAACCTCGGCATCCAGGGTCAGAATGGATCGCATATTTTTGAACGGGTGATCAGTCAAGTTGAGACCCTAGTACACAAAACCTCGGCATCCAGGGTCAGAATGGATCGCATATTTAGGAACGGGTGATAAGTCAAGCTGAGACCCTAGTACACAAAACCTCGGCATCCAGGGTCAGAATGGATCGCATCTTTTGGAATGGGTGATAAGTCAAGCTGAGACCCTAGTACACAAAACCTCGGCATCCAGGGTCAGAATGGATCACATATTTTGGAACGGGTGATAAGTCAAGCTGAGACCCTAGTACACAACACCTCGGCATCCAGGGTCAGAATGGATCGCATCTTTTGGAACGGGTGATAAGTCAAGCTGAGACCCTAGTACACAAAACCTCGGCATCCAGGGTCAGAATGGATCGCACTTTTGGAACGGGTGATAAGTCAAGCTGAGACCCTAGTACACCAACCCTCGGCATCCAGGGGCAGAATGGATCGCATCTTTTGGAACGGGTGATAAGTCAAGCTGAGACCCTAGTACACAAAACCTCGGCATCCAGGGTCAGAATGGATCGCACTTTTGGAATGGGTGATAAGTCAAGCTGAGACCCTAGTACACCAACCCTCGGCATCCAGGGGCAGAATGGATCGCACTCTTGGAACGGGTGATAAGTCAAGCTGACACCCTAGTACACAAACCCTCGGCATCTAGGGGCAGAATGGATCGCATAGTTGGAACGGGTGATAAGTCAAGCTGGGACCCTAGTACACAAACCCTCAGCATCCAGGGGCAGAATGGATACACTCTTGGAACGGGTGATAAGTCAAGCTGAGACCCTAGTACACAGACCCTCGGCATCCAGGGGCAGAATGGATCGCACTCTTGGAACGGGTGATAAGTCAAGCTGAGACCCTAGTACACAAACCCTCGGCATCCAGGGGCAGAATGGATCGCACTTTTGGAACGGGTGATAAGTCAAGCTGAGACCCTAGTACACAAACCCTCGGCATCCAAGGGCATAATGGATCGCACTTTTGGAACGGGTAATAAGTCAAGATGAAACCCTAGTACATTTGCTTTTATGTTATGTGTATAGGTAGCCTGTTTTTTTTATAAATGTTGTAGTTTTCGCCCCATGTTTGTTTAGCCTTTGTCCTAATTTCGCCTGTTCCTCTCAAAATTTGGTTGATACCTTTGTACAACTTTATGTTACAAACAAAAGTAGTACAAAGGGGGGCAACTGTAGTAACCAAATTTTGTCCGGGCTCGCAAATTACCGGATGACCAGGGGGCGTTGTTTTTTTGGTCTCGAATAGTTAATAGTATGTCTTTCAGTTAGATTACTTAGGGTTAAGTGTTCGTGTTTCGTAGTTTTCTAGCTTGGGTCGATTTCGGGAAAAGAAATTTGGTTTTTCGGCCCACATGTTCAGAAGTTCGGGCTTCTAGCCCATTTTTCTGAGAAGTAGCAAAGAGGGGCGTGGGCCTTAAGGCCCACTCGTCCGACTCCTTAAAAATCCAGCAAAAAGGGGGTGTTTGTTTTCTTTACCCAAGGTAGTAAAATTTTGTTACTTAGGGTTTTGTTTTGCTATAAAAGGAAAGGTGGGGGGAGGTCCCAAGGGGAGAAAAGAGAAGGGAATAGAAAAGGAAAGAGTCAGGAAAAGACACCAAAAGGGAAACTCTCCCAACATTGTTCATTTTGTCTTCTTCTTGTTCTAATCCAAACATCCCAAAAATAGAAAAAGCCAGAAAAGGAAAAGAGTCCAAAAGTTCATACATCCACCCCACATCATCCGAAGTCACAAAGCCAAGGAAAGAAGAGGTCATCAAGCCAAGGTCCTCCCTCATTCTCTCATCCTACCACTAAACTTTACAAAACCACGGTGAGCATACTCACTTCTCACTTCTTCAAAACTTCACTTTCCACATCTCCATTTATGTACCTGTACCATGAGTATTCATATTAAGCATACTGTACACATGTTTTGAGTAGTTAAATGTTCAAGATGTAAAAGTGATTATGTTCAAGTTTCCTTGTTCTAGCCTTCCTAGATATGATGTAATTTCAATATTTGTATGGGTTCGTTAAGTTTGTCTTTGACTCTCTATTCTTAACACACAGATCTATCACTTTCTAACTTTGGACACTAAAGCATGTGTTAATCTAAGTTTTTTTTAAAAGGAGGAGATGAGACACAAAAAGAGAAGTTTTAACTTGTGACCACCTTTTTAAGCTCTTAATCCTATCCTTAATCTTTTTCTACTTACTCTAAATCAACAAATTAAAAAGTGACACTGACAGTAATAGAAAAAGAGTTCCTATCTCACTTATCTTGGTTTAAGATGCACCACTCTTGTGACTCAGTCTTCTTTGGGAAGGACCTACAACAAAGAGTGGGTGTGATTAGTACTTGTGTTCTTTTTTCTGTATTGTGCTAGTTTTCTATTTCTAAAAATATAGGGTTTTTCTTCTTACCTTTGCTTCTGCCCCTCTTCGGCCTTCGGCCGACGCCATCACCACATCGGCGTCTCGCCGCCACCGTCGTGTCGGTCCCGCCGCGCCGAGTCCTAACAAATAATAAAATCACTTAATAAATAAAAAGCGAAATAAATAAAAAGGGAGGGATTGAGCGTTTTAAAAAAAAGGTGGGTTGTCCTTTTTTTTTCTTTACCTTCTCGCCGCCACGCCGCCGCGCCTGAAGCGTCATCATCGTCGTCGCCGCCACCACACCGTCGCACCGGGTTGCCGCCATGCCGTCTCTATCGCCGTCGCTCCGCCGAGCCTTCTCTCCTCGCCGCTGCCGCCGTCTTCCTCCGAATGAGGTCTAAAAGGGGAAAATCGTTTTAAATCAGTAGAAAGAAACAAAAAAAAGATAAAAATCCAGATCTAGGGTTTGTATTTCATTAGGAGTTGGATTTAGGTCTTTTTGTGTCACTAGAAAAAAACCGAGAGAGAAAGTCTACTTACCGTCCTTGCATGTGCGTCTGGTGCCGCCGCTCCGCCGTCGCGCTGGCGGCGGCAAGCCTCCGCTTCAATACCCTTGTAGCGTCGCCGAGCTCCTGCCTCCCCCCATCATCGGAGGCGGGAGGTCGTTCTTCTCGAGGAAGGAAGCGCTCCTTCATGGGAAGGGTCAGCGAGAGAGGGTTTGTGGTTCGATTTTCGTTGTCTTAAACGAGAGAGAGATGAGAGGGTTTGGTTTTTGATGTCTGGATGAGAAGAATAGAGAGTGGAAGGGAAGTGAGGGGCGGCGACTGATTTGGTTTAGATTAGGGTTTCGTTTGTGAGAAGAGAAGAAGAAGAAGAGAAGAATGGATTTCAGAGAAATAGAATTGAGAGAGAGAAGAGAGGGGCGGATGAGTGAATAGTGATAAGGGGGCTGAAAATCAGCCCCCCTTTAAGCTTATATATGGCGCATTAGGGTTTGTTAAATTTACAAAAAATGCCACCGTCTCATTAATTTACGAAATTGCCACCGTCCACCTATTTACGGTTTTGCCATTAATGAAGTTATATGGGCTGACCGATTTTTGCCTTTTTGGGCCGAAATGTGTTGAGCCCATTTCCTCTTTTGGTCTATTTAATTAAGACAAGCCCTAATTTTAATACTAACCTCTTTTTTTTTTTAAATTTGGTTTAGATTAATTAAGCACAAAGATTAAATATTTCGTTAAGCAAATGATTTGGTTTAATAAAATCTCTTGACTAATTTCGTATCGAAATTCAGTCGTTCCCGTGGATTGTATGCTAATCATCGATAAGATTTGAGTTCGTCCGTTGAGCCTGTCATTAGGAATTAGTAGCGACTACTTCACATTCGTGAAGTATTGTGGAAATCCCGAGCTAAAAAAACTCCAAGCTTTTAAAATCAAAATCGATGTCATTTCACACTCGCGAAACACCGTAGGAATCCCGAGCCTAAATTACCCGAAACCATTAAAAACCCTTGGAATTAGTAACGAAAGATAACCCGTGAAAATTCTTCCCCTTTAAATTAAATAACACTAAATAAAGATAATAAAATCTTAAAAAAGTAAATTGCTCCTTAAGCTAATACATATAAAAAGCGATAAAACCTTGAAAGATAAAAAATATCCCAAACCAACCCGATTTTAAAACGACGAACTACGTGGACTTTGATTCCGGCCTCCGGATACGTAGGCAGCACTCGACTCGAGTCCGGTTTTAAATTTCCCCCTCCGTTAAAATTTTATAAACTAAGTCAATAAAATATAAAATTCTGAATTAGTAACGCAAACCCTAAATAGGGAGCGTGAACGCCTCTCTCCTTAATCAGCTGTCAAGAAAATAACCTTATCGCAATCGGTAGTACCGATTTCCGGGCGTTGTGGGGGTGCTAATCCTTCCCCACACGTAACCGTCCTCGAATCCCGATCGTTGTTTCGCAGACCTAGTCCAAATCCGGTTGGATAACCCGATTTGGACTTCTAAGTGTCCAATCCGCTCTAACGATTGGTGGCGACTCCAATACCAAAAGTAAACACGAAAAGCTTCGGAGGTGCCGGCCCGCCGCGGACGGAAACGTTCACGACACAGAAATATTCAATAATCACAGGGAACACACAGGAATCGACGACATAAAATAGGATGGCGAAAATGCAAAGTTAACCATTTGGTCAACCAAAGTCAACATATCCGATAAAATTGATGATTCGGCAATGCAAATGCTATTCAATCAACACAGAATCAAGGCACAACGATCCTAGCATAGTCTAGAGCATCTAGGTTTGATGAACCGTCGTAGAGCGGGTTATCAAATAACTACCAAGCTGGAAGCTAGGGTAGATCGTATTCCACGGGCCTTCTTCAATTGTCTACTCAAATATAAGGGCAGATTACTCAGGTTTAACACTTTGTGCGTGGTGTGAGTTCCACGACTTCTAATCTAGAAAATGCAAGGAAATTAAAAACTAAAACTGAAAGACAGACTGAAAGATTGGTTGATTTGACAAAGATGACAGACAAGCTTAGACTTTGAATCCCCTTAGTTCACCAGAGCATTGGCAATCAATAAATCAGCGGATTTCAATTCTCGTTCAATCAATTCTAAGACACCACCATAACTCCTGGCCCTTAGGTTGGCGAACGTTCGCTCTATCCGATCTAGCTACAAAGATTAATTAATCGCCCGGGTACGGTCGCCTCTTGCGACGACTAAACTAACTGGTGGAATTACTAATGATTTATGAGTTACTCTTGCAGTGGATTAACCCTAACTGGTTCCTACGAAAGACACACTCCAATGAATAGGTTAATTGTTCGATTTGATGTTTTAAAGTAAGGCGAGCGTTCGCTTCTATCCTTAGCTTAACAAGAATCTAATCTAGGTGATCAATCCAGACAAGAAACATAAACAACGAAGAACAAATCAAACATGAAAGAGAAACTGATTGAACTTTGAATCTAATCACCGCCGATCCGTGACTGCTTTAAAGCCCTGGGTCACTTAGGGTTCATCTAGTCTAAGCTCTACGAGTTTAGCTACTCATGTTCATAACAAAAGAATCAAAGACAAAGACAGAGTTCATCTTGAACAGAGGAAGAACAGAAATGGATCTGAAAAACCTAATTAAGACGACTCCGGCGAAGCTTCGATCTCCGGTAATCTTCAATCCTAGCTCCGAGTCTCCGAGGTGAAGGGATGGCGTCACGATCTCTTCCTGGCTCTTCGAAATCTAAACTCTGCTCCAGAACTCTCGAGAATCCTGAAGTTATGTTGTATTATAAGGTATATCGTTTATTGGGCCGCCGATTAAGTATTTATACTTAACCCTAATACCGCCGGATTTTGCCTGGAATTTTCGCCGAAAACCTATGAACTTTTCGCCAAAAATTCCTTTGTAAATGACTTGAATGCTCGGCTGTTTCTCCTGTGATTTTCGGACCTTAGGGTTCTCGGCGAAAACTTGGAGTTTTCGTCAAAAACTTCTCTTTGTTGAACTCAGCCGATTCCTTCTTGAGTTTTCGCCGAAAACCTGGGGGATTTTCGCCGAAAACTGCAGTGTAAATCGGGGCAGGATTTGATTCGACTTGATTGACTTCTCGGATTGATTCTGGTGCGATTCCTCGAGGTTCCAACGCCTTAGACACGTCCTTGGCTACTTTATTTGACGGCAAAAACCTGTGCTATCATGAAAACACTATAAAACTATCAAATAGAACCGAAACGGGCCAAAGTAACACAAATGGCACGAGATAGAGCAGTTGAGTGAATATTCGCTATTCTACCCTAAAAACCATGTCTTAAGCAAGGAAATGTCGCTTAAATGAGGCTGATAATCACGTCAAATCGAGTGTCATCAAAATACCCTACACTTAAGCTTTTGCTTGTCCTCAAGCAAACTGAATAGAAACGCTCACGTTCACAAATGATAAGATTAGTTAAATTGGAGTTCAAGCATACACAATGAATTATTAGACAGATAATTTCTAGAACAAGAAACCTAACATGCATATTGATCAGCGAAACAACCTGGTCTCACTAAAAACTGCACACGACAAGTAATAGCAACCAATTATGCACGAATTTGACCTGACCGACCAGACTCCTCACACAGGAAATATTTAGTAAACGGGAAACTCTCACTCTCTGTGTTTAAGGATGTGTTTATGCTTTCAATCATTTTCTGTTACTGAATTCTGTCATAAGTTTGCAATTCAACCACATCTCCACCACGGTGACAACATGAGGAACTAGTCAAGAAGGACTTCCGTGCTAGGACTGTAACGAATTCTACACTACAAGGGTTTATAATGAAATGGATGATGGGAATATATGATGACGGCTTTGGTGCGGTGTAGCTTTCGACTAACTTCCCTCGAATCTAGCCTATGGCTTCCTACCGTCTAACCAGACACGGGTGGAATAATGAACGCTCGTCCTATGATACCCTCAAGCAACCTAGCACTGAATTTTCTTTACACATTTGTTTTTTCAGAACGTTATTGAACTTAGGAACTTTTGAACTTTTCTTCTTTTTCTTACTTTTTTTTTGAAATTTTTCTTTTGTTTTTCTTCTTTTCTCTTTTTTTTCTTTGTGCTGATTCTTTCTTTTAGTTGCTAGAGGGGTTTACACGTTCGGACATAATAGCTAAGACGACCTGTTTAATGGCTATAGGCAGGTTACCACAAACCGACTTCCGGTAGGTCAATCCAGAACTACAACCACAGGGGATCAATGGGGAATGAAAGAATGGGAAATGACTGTAATGTATATCGAACCGAAAGAAAAGGTCAAGCTCAAGGGTTTACACCTAATGGATTTAACATTGGTAGGCAATCTGGCTTAGTAGCTGAATCTAGGTGCCCCTATCATTCTAGAACTCGTGTCATCGTGTGGTCTCGAGTAGGTCTCATGCAAATTCTAACTCATTCATGCAAACAGAAAATCACTCAGAAAGAATTGAAATTGCAAGTTACGTGCAATGGATCAAAAGCTCATAGTTGGTTTGCTAGTCGGATTCGATCATTTTCATGCAATCAGGGTTACAAACTACAAGTGTGATTTTTTAAAAAATCTGTTCTGACCAGGCAATTTAGCATCAAAATATACACGTTGGTTCTCAAGTTCTAGGTTAAGCAGTCTAAGCATCATTATGAGAGATTGAACAACAACTTAACGTCAAAAATCAAGAACTGAGCCATTCTAATGCTAGAGAGACTGGAAGGGAACCACGAGGCACACAAAAACACAATCAAGGGCAATCAAGTTCATGCAAGGTTCTCTAGCATCCTACCCCACACTTAAATCGTACTGTGTCCTCACAGGACTAAAACTAGAGTGAAGAGTGAAGCAGAAGAACCTGGACCGAGATGGTTGGTGTAGGGGATGAGCACGGTTCCTCAGAGCAGAGGGAATCTACCGAAATGAAGCAAAGGGAATCTCCCAACTGTCTACAAAATAAAACAAAAAGAAAGATAAAAAGGAAACCGGGACAAGTGTCCCGGATCCACACAGAAAAAAAGTTGGATCGAAATCCGAAAAGATGAAATAAAAAGGAAGGACCAGAAAAGGAATACAACCCGATCACTGCTGGTCAGGTGCGTCGGGAGGGGGAATGTGGAGGGCGTCGCCAACCTGTCGCTGCCACGCCAGCTGCGCCTCATACCTCTTGTCAGTGCGGAGCATGTGCTGCTGCATAATAATCCATCTGGCATCCTGAGTGGCGTTATCCGTGATCCGCCACTCCTGGAGTCGCTCGTACAGCTTTCCAACGTCAGCTGGATGCGGTCGGTGCTGAGGATGAGGTGCCTGGTATGGATCTGGAACGGGCACCTGGGCTGGTATGCATACCCTGCCTGATGATGTGGCGAGGGTATATGATCATCAAACTCCGACTCCTCAAAATCATCTTCTTCCTCCGATTCTTCTTCGTGCTGGAGGGGAGGATCTGCCGCTACCTGGGGACCAAGGTCCAACTGGAGGGCGTACTCGACCGCTAAATCACCACCTACGGTGTATACTCTGCGTCGTGGGACGTCCGGTCCATACTATGGCTGAGACCGAGGGAGATGATGAGTTGACCGACAAAGTTGCCTCCCAGGAGTGAGCTTGGTGGATTTGGCTTCTGAGTCTTCTGGCGGAACATGCGGGCAAGCACCCATCCGGGATGAAGGGGATAACCTTCCTAGATGGCGCGGTGAAGAAGGAGCTCCTTTCTGCTGATGTGGTGGCGGCTCTTCTCTGGAGCAAACAAAAGAGAGCGACGCCAAACCATATGGATATAAAACGATAGAGAGGGTGAGAGAGTGACTTAACTGAGTTATTTGTCATGGTATGATCGTTTGGCACTCCAGTCATGTGGCTCCAGAGCGCATCGTACTCCTCTCCGTTGCCGAAGTTGTTCTCCCAGCCGAGGTGGTGACCCTCGTAATGCTCCTGGGGGATGCCGAGATGAGCTGCAAACTCATCGTAGGTGAACGACTTGTACACCCCGCCAAGATAGAAGGAGATGACCTTTCTGTGCTGCCTCCTTTTGTGCTCATCCAGCTCGAATGTAGCCCATAACTCCTGGAGAGCGACGTCTGGGAAGTCGGTAGCTAGGGTGGTCAGCTCCAGAAGTCCGGAAGGTATCAATGAGTCGAGCACATTTTGGTACCAGTCCTCGTTGTGCTCGAGGAGGGAATCCAATGATAGTGGGCGCACGTCGGCGCCAGGGAATGCTGGTGGAGGACCGTGGATAGCCGGTGTGACGGGAGCTGGAGCTCGGGAGCTGGAGGCGGTGTCAAGTCGCGCCTTAGTCCTGCTCTCATGAGTGACATTTCTATAGCAAGAAAATCAAACAAGATTAGTCAAACTAGAACCCTACCCCACACTTAGTAGAAAAACTCAATTTCATAAAGAAATGAGGAAAACAGAGTGGGGGTAAGCAAAGAAGATCGGTAATCACAATAAATCACAAAGCATGCATATGTCTAGCCAGAATGTTCATATCATAATTAGAGATCAGAAGTCAAACCGACATTCAAAAAGTCAACTTCATAGCACAGTGAACCCTAATCATGGCAATACTAGCTCAAAGCGGGAAATGACGGCATAATCATAAACTCAGATGGCAAACACAGTAATACGAACGTGAATGAACACTCATGACAGCCAAACGAGCATAGACAATTCATGGTCAAACCTACATTTCATAAAAGTCAACACCGTAAAGAATCGATCTTAAAGCATAGCAACACACGATCAAATGGTAATAAAATTCAGCACAATTCTCCCTAAGCATGCTAGATCAGTCCAGACTAATTAATTCAGCAAAAATTCTCACGAAACAGTCGGCACGCAAATCGAGGTAGACCGAAAAGTCAACCTCGACGAAATTCAGCATTAACATGTTAGAAGATTCAGAATGAAAAGCTCTACAACTTACCTTGAAGTCATGATGGCTAAAAACGAACGAGGAGAGAGGAATTGGTGAAAAATTGGAAAAACTAGGGTTTGGCAGAACGGGAGCTCTAGAGCTCCGATTTGAATGATCTATGGCTCAAAACGATCGGAAAAGGGAGAGGAACAGGGCGGCGATGGTCAGCGATGGCAGCGGCAGCTGGAAAACAGGCGTGTGGCGGCGGTGGCGTTCGGCTTTGAAAAACAGGGGGTTTTTGTTTTGTTTTTTCGTTTGAAAATGTAAAGTGAGGGGGAGAGAGAGAAAGAGACCGAGAAATAGGGGAAGGTTTTTTGAATTTTGTCTTAGATTTTCGGCGAAAATATGTGTAATTTTTCACCAAAAACTCAAGTTAAAATTTGTCTGCCGGTTTTCAAATGAGTTTTCGCCGAAAACTCATAAAGTTTTCGCCAAAAAGTTTAATTAAAATAGACTGGAAAACAGAGGGGGTTTTCAAAAGAAGTTTTCGCCAAAAATTTAGAGGGTTTTCGCCGAAAAATTTACCCTGCAGGATTGAAAATATTTTCTCCATTCCGGCAAACTTCAGAAAATCACAATTAAATCGACAAAAATCGAAACAACCTTAAACAACTTGCGATTGAAATAATGACACACAGACTACGCACGAAAAATAAGAAATCATGCAAACTGAAACTTTTGGCTCCCCCGAACCGACTCTAAAACACTGAGTTCGACACAAATGAAAAACTGACCCCAGCCGTGGGTTGCCTCCCTTGTGTGAGATGAAATGCTCATGTTCATTTCTTTTAAACATGTTCATTTTTTTTTGAAAGAAATGAACATGTTTCTTTTTATGGACACAAATGTAGTGAGATGAATAAATATGTTTGCTCAACATAAAAATTGTGTGATTAATGAATGCACAAAATATGCTGACATTTTAATTTTGTTTTGAAAATATATACACCAGAAAATCATTTTGAGGGTTATCTTTAATTGTTTATCAGCAATTGAATTTGTCAATTTAAATTTGGGCGCGAGCAAAGGCTATTTCTCGTCTTGGTTTGGCTCGAGGTTTTAGTTAGGTTCTGAAGAGTGCTTTGACCTAATAGTTTCTCGACTTGGCTAGAGACTCGAGGATTCCTTCATATTGGTACCATTTGAAAAGAATCTTGAAGAGGTGATGATTTCCTTGATGCTTACGCAAACTTTGCAAGGTGGATAACTTTGATTGATCCTTAAAGAAGACGATGATTCTTAGTAACTGGATGACCGATGAATTTCTGACGATATATTTTTTCAGCTCTATTATGTTTTTTAGCTTTATTTATTTTTCTTCCCTTTTTTCTGATTTTTTAATTTTTTAATTTTTTTTATAAACGAACAAGTGCATTTGTCATGGAAATAAATCTCATTTTTTTCTGATTTTTGAAAGGTTGAAATTGTGTCTCAACGACCTTTTGGGTGTAACTACACTACAAGACAAGTTAATCAAAAACAAATTTTCACAGTTTAAAGGACACTTGATGTCTATTTTGATTAATGAAAATCGATGAAAAAATTTATCTCAATGATTGATTTGCATGTTTAACTAGAAGGAATGAGCATATCACCAACCGAGTTTACTAGACTTCTCACGAGGATGAAAATGTACGTGTAAGTATGAAACGTACTCACTCTCACGTGTTTCTCTCATTTTTTGGGCCGGTGTTTATCTCATTCATTTTTCTTGCTGAAGGCAGTCACCATATGCTTGTAGTGCAACCGAATCTCCACCACTTTGTATAGTGCAACGACACATCAAGAGGTCTTTAAAGGGTTGTAATGATCGAGGGGATTGGGTAAAGGTGGGGATGATTGTAGTTTTTTTTTAGGGGAGTAAAGGTGGGGATGATTGTAGATTTTTTTTTGTTTGTGTGAGAGGGGTGTATTGAGTCATGACAACTACCCAAAAGTGTGCTAGCCTAGACCAACTTGATTGGTGTTGACTAGGATATGTATCTATTGTGACCCATTTTGGGTCTGTCAGCTTTAGTTTACCCCTGTTGCAATCTTCTTGTGCGTAAATATGAGACTTCTATAGCCAACATTAGGAAGCAAAAACTTCAAACTTTGTGAAATATTATTTTTTCTTCTTTTTTTTTCTTTTTTCTTCTTTTTTCTTTCTTTTTTTCCTTTCTCTTATTTGATCTGCTAAGAGTTGACTCTCTTTTTATGGTCTTTACTATCTAAGCGATTTGTTGGCTTTTCATTCATAGCCGCTAATGTGAAGTTGATCTTGACTCTCGCGCATACTAGGCAATTGACACGAACTCAAGGTTAAAAGGACATTGGAGGGAAGGTGGTGAGCTTGTAAATTGTGTGCGATAAACGATTTTGGCTCACAGGGCTGAACTAAGTGGTGATGAAGGGGTAGGCTTCTTTTGTGTGGGATGAACCTAATGTCTCTATCATTTATGTCGTTGCAAAATCATGTGATCTTGAACCGGTATCATGCAAGTTCTAGGAGTGTTTCAGCAAGAAAAACCTCTCAGAAGGAAAAATATCGTATTTAAGGCTCAAAACTCGCATAGGGTTGCTAGCGATACTCCATGATAATATGCATCATTCCTTCTTGTTAAATGTGCAATGATTTTCAATGAATCAAAAGAAAAATCAAATATACCTTTAAATTGTGAAATTACATAGATAATCTCAACTTTGCAGGTGGACTAACAATTATATTCCACCAAAAGAAAAATAGCTAACAAGTTGTCGCTTTGTACGCGTTAAACAACCTCTACTATCTAAAAACAATCATCTATACTACTACGTACATTTCTCTTGCGCCGAAAGTTACTAACTTCAAGTTTGATGCAAGGCATGGGCCTCAAAACCTTCAACTGAACTCTAGTGCAAAACCCTCAATCCACAAGAAGGAAGCCGAAAATAACAGAAAAATGTGGGTAAAAAAGTTTATGACAAAAATGCACTTATTCGTATGTCGAAATTTGATTTTTTTTAATTTTTTCTCTTTTTTTCTTTCTTTTTTTTTCGTCCATTTTTTTAGAAACTCGCAGTCATCCAGTTACTAAGAATCAGGTCTTGATTTGACCGGTGGATAAAAGTAGTGACTCTACGGTTCTAAATGCTTTTGTCCTCGCAAATTGGTAAAAAGTGTGATGGTTCTTCATAAACCGTTGGTATTCACTCATGTTATTTTGCTCATTGCCCCATTATTAGGCAAATAGGTGGGTACGGAGGGTGTCCTTGTTGGTCGTCCATTAACGAGAAATAGCCTTCAGCTTTGTTCAATTTTAAACTGATAAAGTCCTTTGTTGACAAACCATTGAAAGTAACCACTCAGGTTTTTTAAAATTGGGAAAGAAGAGAGGATTTTTTGTTCAAAATAGAAAATAAAATGATAAATTCAAAAATTTATGACACTTATTGAGTAAATAATTTTTAAAAGATGATGACAATTCATTTTGAAACCACTATGATGTTTAGAAATTATGAGTTTTTTTTTGGAATGAATGATCAAACATGTAATGTGCATGTCAAATGCTTATTCACCATGCTTGAAAATTAGAATGGATGTGCTAATTCAAACCATTGGAACTTAGTAAAAAATGAAAAAAAAGATCTTGTCGACACTTCATTAAATGGAAATATCTTATGCTGAAAAATGTTGGTAGATAATTTATTTTCAGTCATAGTAAAAACTTCAATTGGTTCACACATTCATTTACGATAGATAACTATAATAAATAAATTATCAAAAACCTAATTATTCATAAAGAAACTATAATGGGAGATTGCGAGGCCATGGCTGTGAAGGAGGCGTTAACGTGGCTGAGGGATATGGGAATCACGACTTTCACTCGAGTCCGGTGCACATGTGGTTGTGCATGCCACATGAATGGACAAACACGCACAATAAATATGAATTTGGAATGAATATCTAATGTTGTCGAGCCCCAAATTTTGGTCTAATCCATCATAATTTTTGCGAGGAGACATCTAAATGAGGTAGTTCGTGTCTTGGAATATGAATTTGGAATGAATATCTAATGTTGTCGAGCCCCAAATTTTGGTCTAATCCATCATAATTTTTGCGAGGAGACATCTAAATGAGGTAGTTCGTGTCTTGGCAAGACAATCGTGTGTTGTTGATTCCCCCATTACATGTGTTTCCACTTTGGGGTGGCTTGAAAACTCTTTGGGGCCATTTGGTTGATGGAATTGGGTCCGGGAATTGAGACCCAATTCCCGGTCCATTGGGAATTGACTCAAATAATTGTACTACAATTCTCATTAGGCCGGGAATTGAAATCCAATTCCCAGACCCAATTTCATCAACCAAACCACCCCTTTACGTAATGTTTGCATGAGTGATGATCATTAATAAAATGATGAAGATATTTAAGATTATATAATTAAAAATCTATAGTAAAATTAATGATATTCATTGCATCGACATATGTTGGTCTATTTGTGAGAGTATGTTTTCACATTTTATAATAAAATTAAAGTGCACTCAAACCATAAATTTTAACGATTTTTTATTATATACGACCAATCAATCTAATTATCTGAGTACCAAATAATTATAAATATAGCATGGTTAATGTTCCTCGTGAAGAATCTATCGTAGCTCTTAAATTATTCAGGATTAACTTGTTTCTAAAACCCGATTATCATTATTGAACCTAACTGTTTTTTGGTGTTCAAATATCCTTGAAATTGAACTAGACAAGATGTAAATTTTCTTGTATCTATATTATAGATGAATAACTCTTTATTTTTTGTGAAAAATATTATTACAATAAACTTTTATTATATTTATCTATTTTTTGTAGAGTATAAAAAACTTGTTAAAAAGAATACAATTAGATAATAATGTAACAATATTTAATAATTTTTTAGCTAATAAGATTTTTTTCCAAAATTCATATATAAATCATGATAACCAATAATGTACTCACATTTAGTTATCTTTCATAAAAGACTCTGAAATCCATTTTATTTCTCACCTCCTTCAACTATAAAATCCCTTCTCATTTTCCTAGTTTCCACACACCACACAAAGATATAAACTTAAAATAAAGAGGAAAGGAAATTATGGGAGGAAAGAAGGTGACATTCGCTAGGATACGAACGAGACTAGCAGGAGACAAACCATGACTAGGCGACAACAAGGTCTAGTAAAAAAAATCAAGGAGCTCACAACTTTATGTGGGGTTTCTGCCTTGTGCATCATGTACAAATCAACTATTGACGAGCCTGTCGAGCCCTTAGTTTGGCCATCTGATGATGGACAAGTTAAAGAACTGCTGGATGGATTCTACTCCATTCCAGAGATACAAAGGCATATGCACATGACTGATCAAGAGGAGTATCTGAAGAAAATGATAGTCAAGACACAAGAAAGGCATATGAAGCTGATGAAGAAAAATAACAACATGGAGACAACATTACTAATGGATAAGGTTCAATTTGGGAAGGGAATCGAGATGATGGATATCCAAAAAATTTACAATCTGGAGTGGTTGTTGAAAGAAAAAATCAACGCCCTAAGGAAAAAACGAGAAGATGTTGAGCCGCTACCACCGGCTTCTTTTGATTATTATGAAAATGTAGCGATCACACCAGAAGTTTGACCACAGTAGTTTTAATTTGTTTTTTTATCAGGCATAATTTTCTATTATAATCCAACTTCGTATGTTTTTATTTTTATTTTTCTATTTTCATTTTTAGTTGATTTATTTGTATTTTAATGGTGTGTTTCACGTTTTACACTTTTTTTATGAAATTTAATGTTCATTAACAAAGTAATATCAAACCTATTATTCAATGCAAAAAGACTAAAAAAATATTATAAACTATCTATCACAAGTTGAGTGGTAATTTGATCTTTGCGATGCAAACAATCTTAAATTAGCTTTAATTTTAGAGAGTAAAAAATCAACACTAATCTTCATAGAACCTAAGACTCTTAAACATCTTTCGGGTTGGTTACTTAAATGATCACTAAACTTTGACCAAATAACCCGGTGGTCACTGTTCTTCAAAAAATTTCCTAGCACTTACACAACTTTGGCCAATTATCCTAGCAGTCATTACCGTCTACGGACATCCAAAATTCCGTTAGTCAGCTTATGTGGACATGCCAACTGGGATTCCAAGTCACACAAGTCAACCTAGGTGGCAATTTTTTTGCCCAATCAATAACCAACCTACCCAACCCAAATAAATTAATCAGCGAGTTTGGGTTCAGCGAAGAGCCATCTTCTTCTCCGACAACACCCTTGCCGCCGACGAGCTATCCGGCCGGCGCCACCGAAGCTTCGCCACCGTCTCCCATCTTTTTAGGGACCAATATCGGAGCTGCCTCCTCCCCTTGCGTTGTTGTCGTCGTCGCCGTAGTTTCCTTCCCTCTCCCTCGTTATCCGTGCCGCCGGAGCCTCGGGATTCACGCCAGCAGCGTCGCCGACGCCTCCGATCTTCCTTCTCTCTTTATTTTCCTCAATTTCGAAGAGCCATCTTTTTCCTTCGGACTCCCACTCTCTCCCTCATTTTCATTCCCCGAAACCCTTCATTCCCCTTAAAAACTCACCGATTCTGCCAATTTCGTTTCCACAAACGCCGCCGAGGCAGCGGCGAAAATGAAGTGCAAGCAGCAGGAGCAGGTTCAATTCTCTTCCCTGCTCCATCGATCTGGTCGAGCTTCGTCTTCCTCACCTCTGATTCATGTACTGACCGCCTTTCCCCAAATCGAAATCCAACACATGGAAATCCACCACTCCAGCCTCGTCTTCGCTCCCTACGATGACTGGCGCTGCCTCCGCAAGATCTGCCTCTCCGAGCTCTTGTCTCCCAAGCGCGTCAGCTCGTTCCGATCTATTAGGGAAGAGGAGGTCAACGACCTCATCGCCGTCGTCGCCTTCGGAGGCGGCGGCGGAGCTGTGAATCTGAGCGAGGGCGGCGTTTGGGTAGAGGTGCAGGGACAACGGGGAGTTTCTGACTTGTGTGATTTATTTATTTGGGTTGGGTAGGTTGGTTATTGATTGGGCAAAAAAATTGCCACCTAGGTTGACTTGTGTGACGTGGAATCCCAGTTGGCATGTCCACATAAGCTGACTAACGGAATTTTGGATGTCCGTAGACGGTAATGACTGCTAGGATAATTGGTCAAAGTTGTGTGAGTGCTAGGAAATTTTTTGAAGAACAGTGACCACCGGGTTATTTGGTCAAAGTTTAGTGATCATTTAAGTAACCAACCCAACATCTTTCATACCATAGATGGCCAGCTTATGTCCTCCAACCTTAGTAAAACTCAAGTTAACTACAAATCTGCAAATTAGCTAACTATCCATATAGTCTCCGACAGCATAACAAAAAAATGAGACTCTTTGAAACAAAGTTATTAGGATAGTATTATAATAGATGCAGGAGATGAATAAGTGATCTCAATCTGCATCACCACCATCACACATATAACATACAATATTCACCCAAACTCCACATAAAAAAAGATTTATTTTCTAAAGAAAAATGATTGGACATGGGAACCCAACATAGAAAAGAGAAACGAGAACTTGTTGGACTACTTCAAATGAGCTATAAATATATAGGAATGTATTTCCCATCTCATAGAAAATCTTTATTTTTGATTAAGGTATCAAGAGATGAAATAAATAACTTTAATATTCTTTTCCATATCTAATGGGAGGCAGAAGACGAGGTACAAGTTTAAAAATTAACTTTGTGAATCCATTAGCAAACAATTTAAGAAACCTACATAGAACCACTACATATCGTGTTAAAAAAAATTTATGAGTTATTGGGTTTTGATCAAATTGACTAGCTAGGTTGAATTTGAATTTGCCTGAGTTGAGTTAGTGTTTAATATTTGTGTTACGTATAGCTACGAAGCACGTAACGATTGACTATCTTGATCAGTAATTTAAGAAATCGTTAGATGCAAAATCATAAATTTAAAGAATCAATATCTTACAACCCGGAATAGCTCGTTAAGCTTATAAATCAATAACAAAGATTATCATAGTTTACCTCTTATAGAGTAATTAGTAGCTCGACGACTAATAATTGTAGAAGCCTTTAAATCGATCAAGAGAGCTCCAAGTGCAGTCCCTCTACTTAGTCCACACTAGTTGGGATCCAGATCTTCCTCTTCAATGGTTGCTAGAACGCTTGACTGAAGAACATAGTCTTAGGCTTATGGCGGCTAGGGTTTCTCCTAAAGAATTTTTTGTGGATTAGGATTAACTATTATCCTAACAGTCTTATTTATAGGGCAAAAAACAGAGAGAACCATCCTCATTCTTGAGGAGGTATTGAGAACTTGTGTGAATGAGGCTGTGAAGTCGTGGAAGAGACTATTACCTTTGGTAGAGTTTGCTTATAACAACTCTTAACATAACATCGCGGGTACTGATCTGTATGAGGCATTGTATGTAAAAAAATGTAGAACTACGTTATGTTCGGATGAAGAGGGAGAAAGATAAATCACTAGACCACAATCAGTCCAAAAGACAACAAATATGGTAAAAGGGATATGAGAGAAACTTCGGGTATCCCGAGACCGTCATAAGCAATATGTGGATGTTCGAGCTTGTGAGGTGAGTTATGATGTTGGTGAGAAGGTTTTTCTTAAGGCATCTCCTTGGAAATGTATAATGAGGTTTGGAAGAAATAAAAGTTAGCCTCGAGGTACATTGGGCGGTATGATATAATTGGTAAGGTAGGACCAATTGCCTAGATTCTAGTTTTTCCTAGTAACCTAGATAGAATTAATAACAAGTTTCATATAAGTATGCTTAAGAAGTATCATGTGAACCCAACCCATATCATCAGACCCGTTGAGGTAGAGTCAAAAGTGGATGTGAGTTATCAGGAAATACTAGTTCAGATTGTTGACTCACAAGTCCAAACTTTGAGAAGTACGTAGATTCCAATGTTGAAAGTCGTGAAGGGAGATCATGAAACTAAGTTTGTTAAGTTGGAGATAGAGGGAAGCATGAGAGAGAAGTATCACGGGCTTTCGATGCATATCTAGCATATTAACTTCTTGTTCCATGTTCTGATTGTTATGGTGTGATCACCTAGTAAAGGTATTATATTTAAAGCTTAAAAATATGGCATGTTACACACTTATTTATTTATGTGAATCACCTAAAGGAAGAAAACAATAAATTATTAGAATCGTGGTAGGATTGTAGACGAAATCTTTAAGCGAGGAGGGACTCTAACATCCCATTCCGGCCATACTGAAACTATCGATGGCGGACGACTACCTTGCAGGTATCAATGCGCAGATTGGTGAAACCTCCGGTCGTTGTTCGGACGTTCAGCCAAATAAAAACTACTAATAATGCTAAGAAAAAGCGTATAGCAGATCGTATTCAACTCGAGGTTTCTTCTAATCGACTACTTTGAAGAAGCTGGCAAATTACTCAGGTTAAAACACGTTGTGCGTGGTGTGAGTTCCACGACTTCTAATCTAATGAACAAAGGAAAATAAAAGGCAGAAAAGTAAAATATTGACTAACGAGAAGATAGACGAACTTAGACTTCGAATCCCCCTTAGATCACCAGAGCAACAACAATCACAAGATCAGCGGTTTTCAATTCTAATTCAATCGGTTTCTATACACCACCATAACTCCTTACCCTTAGGTTTAAGACCGGCGAACGTTCGCTCTATCCGTTCTAATTACCAAGATTAACTAGCCGCCCGGGTACGATCGCCTCTCGCAACGACTTAATTAACTGGTGTAATTACTAATGATTTATGAGTTACTCTTGCAGTGGATTAACCCTAACCGGTTCCTACGAAAGGCACGCTCCAATTATAAGGTTAATTGTTCAATTCGATGTTCTAAAGTAAGGCGAGCGTTCGCTTCTATTCTTAGCTTAACAAGAATCTAATCTAGGGGATCAATCCAGACAAGAAACATGAACAATGAAGAACGAATCAAACATGCAAAGAGAAACTGATTGAACTTCGAATCTAATTACCGCCGATCCGTGACCGCTTTAAAGCCCTGGGTCACTTAGGGTTCATCTAATCTAAGCTCTACAAGTTCAGTTACTCATATCAGAAACAAGAGAATCAAAGGCAACAATGAAGATCATCATACAGAGGAAGAACAGATAAGAACTGAAAAACCTAATTCTGACGACTCCCGCGAAGCTTCAATCTCCTGGATCTTCAACTTTAAGCTCCGAGTTCTCCGATGTGGAAGGATGGCGTCACGATCTCTCCACGGATCTTCGAACTCTCTAAACTCTATCTATCGACCCTAGAGTCGGCTGACTCTCAAAAGTCTGATTTGTGAAAATATGAATAATGATTTGTCCGTTTGATGTCGTCTCCCTTGTTGGCTGCCGGCTGCTTCTTTAAATAGGTACGTTTTAGGGTTTCCAATACAGCGCCGGATTTGGAAGGGATTTTCGCCGAAAATAATGAAGTATTTTCGCCGAAGATGATCTGATGTTTTCGCCGAAACCATAGGGATAGTTTCGGCGAAACTGGCTTTGAGTTCAATGTTCCGCCGGCTGTTCAATGTCTTCGGTCCGAGCAGTTGATTGATTTCGCCAAAATTGGAGGCCTGGTTTCTCCGAAACTGTAAGTGTGAATGGGCAGATTTTCGGTTTGACTTTGATTGGCTCCTTTGATCGATTCCGGTTCAGTTCCTCGATGTTCCTATGCCTTAGACACGTCCATGGCTACTTTATTTGACGGCAAAAACCTGTGCTTACGCAAAAACACTAGAAAACCATCAAATAGACCCAAAAAGGGCCAAAGTAACCAAATCGGTAGGAAATAGGGTAGTTGAGTGAATATTCGCTATTTTACCCCTAAAACCACGTTCCAAGCAAGAAAATGTCACTTAAATGAGGCTGATAATCACGTCAAATCGAGTGTCATCAAATACCCCACACTTAAGCTTTTGCTTGTCCTCAAGCAAACTGAACTAGAACACACTCAAATTCACAAATGACACGAGATTAAACCGAGATTCAATTCTAACAATTTGGTTTAGACTGTTCCACGTAGAAAGAGTGACCTACACATGCAAGAACATCAACCAACCAAGTTTTCGATCTCACTAATTTCTGCACACTTCAAGTAGTGGTTTTAACAAAGCTCATTTCTTGGCAAAACAATTAATCATAATTAACCGACTACGATAACACCAATTCTAATCAAAAAGACTTTAAGCTCTAGCCATGATGTGGATGCGGAGGTAGGAAAGTGACGTGGCTATCGACTCGACTTCATCCGTTTCTAGATCTGTACGTTACATGTTCTAGCTAGGACCGCTTTAAACCACAATTTATTTCAAGTTTCAACTTCTTCCTTTAATTTATTTACTGCATACTAGTGCTCGATACCAAACACTTCACTTAGGTGTTGGACCTGCCTAGCTCACAGTATTTGTGCTTATTCTAGTGCTCAACCCGAACACTTCACTTAGGTGTCGGGCTTGCCTAGCTTTATTTTCAGCACTTTAAAGAACTTAACAATTACTTTGAACAACTCAATTACTTGATTTAACAATTTAGCCATTTGATCCTAGCTAGTTATAACTTTTTACACAAGATTTCAAATTGGATTTCCGTCTAATCTCTAGCCACAATCACAGGTGATCAAATATGGAGTGAAAAACATGGTAGAAGCTAGCATCTATCATCTTAGGACGGGGTTATCGAGCTTTGTTATTAACAGACTAATCAGTTCAATTAATTCAAGTTTCAACTACTGAAGTGATTTATGATCTGTTCTGACCTAGACTCATTTAATATCAGTTCCAACACGTTGGTTACAGGTTCTAAGTGGAACAGTCTAGACGTCATTGTTCAAAATTGAGTCAGTTTAACATCAAAAGTCAAGAATTGAGCAATTCTATGCTAGAGAAATTCAAATTTGAACCACAGAATCATAGATAGCAAGCAAGATCATGCATAATCCTAGACTCCTACCCCACACTTAAACGGTTCTGTGTCCTCACAGAACTAATCTAGAGTAGAGAGATACGAAGAACCTGTGACGAGATGGTCGGTGTATGATGTGACTTTAATTAGTGCATTTTAAGCTTATGAATGACCTTTGAAATGCCCGTGTTTATTCGTGAAATGACATGACTTATATGCTTTTATTGAAGTTTTGTGCAAAGTGTCATTTTGTTGTCCGGTTGCCACTTTGGAGCCAAATTCGTGGTCTATTGGAGTTGCCTCTGTGCATTTTCAGGTTATGGCACCAAAGTACGGATGACAAGGAGCGCATAGGAGCAAACGGGAGGTCATTTGGAGTCCGGACGAGGGAGATATGAGCATTACAAGATCGAGTTTTCTGCAGAGTGCAGGGGTGCACGCTGCAGGTGGGACGCCGTGCATGGGTGCACGCCGTGCATGGGTGCACGCCGTGCACTGCCCCTGCACTATAAATACTCTTGTTTTTTGCCATTTTGGAGGATTCTTTCATCTCTTTTGAACCCCAAACACATACCCACGAACCCTCAAACCCTAGAACACATTTTTGGAGCAATTTGAAGCCATTGGAGCTAGGATTGAAGCCAACAAACCTTGGGGGAAGTGCTTACAAGTGGAGAAGTGAAGATCATCTCAAGGATTCATCCATGGTGTTCTTGGTGACCATTCTTCCTTCTTTTCTCTTTACTCCCTTGGCCATGTGTGGCTGAGTTTCTAGGGTTCATCTTGGATGGGTAGATTAGTTGTGCTATGATAGAGAGATGATTGTATAGAACTTGCCATGATTGATCTTGGTTGTATGAGGATGATTCCTAGACTTGTTCTTAATGCCATTTTATGCCATGTTTGCTTAATTTGGTCCATTCAATGTGATTTGATGCATGAGAGTGCTTGGATTGCATAGATTGTAGGTCTAGGGATTGAAGTGAGTGTGTTCTAAGAGATTAGATCATCTTATTTCAACCATTTTCACTTGATTTCTCTCTTGGGCATTTTATCGAACACTTGGTGTGCATGTGGATTTTCATTCAATTGAGTTTGAAAAGGCTTTTTGGTGAATCTCTTAGTGTTAGAGCATTGATATGAGAGTGTTGTGCCTAGCCTTGTGGTCATAGAGTCTTAAGAGAGGGTCTTGTGTCTTGGCATTTCATCAAACACTAAGAATGCATCCTTTTTCACTTAGCTTGAGAGCGAGAGCCTAAGTTGAGTGGTATTAGGATAGGGATTTGGTGCTACGAGAGTGCATTGAGTCTATTGAAGTGAAATGCATGGTCATCCGAATGCAAACTCGATCTTGATTAGCTTGTTTGTTCAATTAGTCATCTTGAGCATGATGAAACTACCCACCAAGAGAGCCCCCTTTGTCTTTGATTTCAACCACCTTTCTTCTTGCTTAATCTTTGTTAGTATTGCATTTCTTTGCCTTTGTTTCTGATTTTCTCGATCAAACCAAACCAATTTCAAATGTCTAGACCGTCTATGAGAAGTGTGAGTATTGGTCTATGAGAGGACCCCGTGGAATACGACCTTGGTAAAATCGCTTTTATCAAGTTTTTGGCGCCGTTGCCGGGGACTCTCTCATTCCTTTGAAAGCAGTTAGTAGTGGACCGATCTATTCACTTCCTTCCGCTTTACTTTTTGCTTCCTTGTTGCTCTTTGTTTACTTTATTATCCCGCATCGTTGTATTCCTCGGGTGTGTTTGTTGTGCTTGTTTGCAGGAGATTTTGGGTTAGTGCATGAGGCGTTCAGCTCGTCTTCAAGCACAAATCCAAGGACTAGAACAAGTGCTCGAGTCACCTACCACTTCCCCACCTCCTACAGTTGAAGAAGAAGAAGTTGATCACATCTCACACCACACTATGTCTCATCACGAGGATGAAGACAACCTTTCGGAGCATTCTCACCATACCAATGATGATGATCACTCACAAAGGGGAGCAAGACGTACCTTGGCGGATTATGCTCGTCCTACTCTTGAAGGGGCAGCTCTAGTATTGTTCGAAGACCCGTCAACGCTAGGAACTTTGAGCTCAAGCCTAATATGATCCAAATGGTTCAAAATGGAGTGGTGTTCAATGGCATTGATGGTGAATGTCCATCTAGGCATCTCAAGGACTTCTTGGAGATATGTGACACGGTTAAGAATGACCAAGTTCACCCGGATTGTGTGAGACTCCGGCTCTTTCCTTTCTCACTCAAAGGTAGAGCTAAGTCATGGTTGGAGAATCAACCGAGTAGAGCTTTCACCACATGGGAGGGCCTAGCCGAAGCTTTCCTTGAAGAGTTCTTTCCTCCCTATATGACGGATGCAATCCGAGACCGCATTAACCACTTCACACAACACAAGGGAGAGCTCTTCCATGAGACTTGGAATAGGTTCCAAGCCATTCTTCGGTCTTGTCCTCATCACAACTTCGCCGAATGGAGCTTGGCGGACATCTTTGCTAGGTCCCTTGATTTTGAGAATACAAGGATGATCAACCAAGCCGCCGGAGGTGACTTAAGGACGCTCACTCCCGAAGATGCTCTAGAACTCTTCGCGGAGATGGCCAACAAGACAAGGAGTTGGTCTCGACAACAACCTCCTAAGTCTAAGTATGGAAGTGACACGCACTATGATTCTCGGTCCGTAAGTGTTGATGCACCAAAGGAGTCGTCTAGCTATGGGAAGAAGCCTAAGTTACCGGGGCACCGAGATGAAGATGATCCAATGATCGCTCTCCTTATGTCCAAGATTGATGCCATGGCCTCTCAAGTAAGCAATCTTAGTATGCCTAAGCCATCTAAAGTGGGTAATCCACCGGTTGCTTCGGTATTTTGTTGTGAATGTTGTGGAGGCCAAGGCCATGATGTAAATGTATGCCCTTCCGCCAATTCTGAGCCTAACCAAGATGAAAACATTGAGGAAGTAAGCTTTGCACAAGGTCAAGGATTCCATGGTAACTTCAACCCTCAAGGGAACTATCAAGGGGGTAACTACAACCGTCCTTGGAACCAAGGAGGTGGGTACAACAAGCCTAACCAAGGGTACCAAGGCCAAGTTAATCAAAGTGGTGGTTATAACAAGGGTTACAACCAAGGTAATCAAGGAGGATTCCAAGGTTACAAGGGGTACAATCAAGGTAACCAAGGAGGAAACCTAAGTAATCAATGGGGAAATCAAAAGCAATGCAACCAATGGAACCAAGGGGGAAACCAAAACCAAGGTAACCAAGGTGGTGAGCAAGGTTCTAATCCACCGGGGATGTATAATCATAAGGGTAATGGGCCGCCCGGTTTCACCAAACCTTCTCAAAACAAAGAGGGTGGATCTACAATCTCCCAAGAAGACACCAATGCGGCAATGATTCAACTTATCAAGAATCAACAAGCTTCAATTGCAAATTTGGAGAATCAAATGGGTCATATTGCTAAGGCACTTTCGGAGAGAACTTCGGGCTCTTTACCTTCCAATACCGAGATCAACCCCAAAGGTCCGGAGCATTGCAAGGTAGTGACCTTGAGAAGTGGAAGACCCTTGCAAGATACAACCTCTACCCCAATTGACTCTAAAAAGGTACAAGATCCTAATCTAATGGTTGATGATGATGATATTAATGATCCTCCTTCGGATGAAGTTGAGGTTGAAGTCGAACCTCCTACGGGTAATGTGAGCACTAAGGTTGCCAAGGAACCTAGTAAGGCTACATCGAGTACACCACCGGTCTCTCCTCCCGCACCGGTTGTATCTCCATACAAGCCTAAGCCTCCATACCCATCTCGATTGAAGAAGGATGGCCTTGAGAAGGTTTTCAAGAAGTTTGTGGAGCGGATTAGTTAAATGCAATTCTCTCTTCCGTTTCCCGAAGCAATGACTATGATGCCCCAATATGCTAAGTTCATGAAGGAACTCTACACCAACAAGAGAAAGCTACCGGAGACATCTCTAGTCCACCTTAATGAGGAATGCTCCGCCATTCTCTTCAAAAGTCCACCCAAAAAGCTCAAGGATCCGGGTACCTTTACTATCCCTTGTGCTATTGGTAATATTTCTCTTGCTAATGGTCTTGCGGATCTAGGTCTAGTATCAATGTCATGCCTTATTGCATATTTGAGAAGCTAGGGTTGTCTAATCTTCGTTCTACTCGTATGTACATTCAACTTGCGGACAAGTCGACCAAGAGTCCTAGGGGGATTGTTGATGATGTGCTAGTTAAAGTAGGCCCTTTTGTCTTCCTAGTTGACTTTGCGGTCATAGATACCGATGATGTGGATGTCTCATTGATATTTGGTAGACCATTCCTAGCTACTTCTCGTGCTTTGATTGATGTGCATGACGGAAAATTGACATTGAGAGTAGGACAAGAGAGTGTCACATTTTGCATAGCCGATGGCATGAAGTTTGCTCACGCACAAGATGATTTAGAGTACTCTTGTGATACTATTGCTTTGGCTAGTGTGTGTAGTATTTCTAACTTCGTGTGTCGAGATTCTTTGGATGTTTGCCTTAGAACGATGTGCAGGAACATTTAGGCACCCCGGAGTTAAAAGCTCAAGTGGCTTACCTTGATGAAGGGAGAGACAAGTTAGAGGGTGAAACGGTTTTTGTTGCTCTCCCGAAGGTGGAAAGGGTAAAGACCTCCTATGAAGAACCACCTACTCTTGAGCTCAAGCCTCTTCCCGCACATTTGGAGTATGCTTTTCTCATGCCAGATTCTAAGCTACCGGTCATCATCAATTCTGAGCTTCTACCCGAGCAAAAGGACCGTCTAGTGGAGCTCCTCAAGAAGTACATGAGAGCTATTGCGTGGAGCATCTCGGATATTCGAGGTATAAGTCCCACATTTTGCTCACATCGGATCCTTATGGAGGAAGATTTCAAGCCGGTTGTGCAACCACAAAGAAGGCTAAATCCTAACATGAAGGAGGTTGTGAAGAAAGAGGTTATTAAGCTTATGGATGCGGGGATTATCTTTCCTATCTCGGATAGCCCTTGGGTTAGCCCCGTGCAAGTTGTTCCCAAGAAAGGAGGGATCACGGTGGTAGCTAATGACAAGGATGAGCTTATCCCGACAAGGACGATCACCGGGTGGCGTGTTTGCATAGATTATCGTCAACTCAATGATGCCACTAGGAAGGATCACTTTCCTCTACCTTTCATGGATCAAATGCTCGAGCGTCTCTCCGGTCACGAGTACTATTGTTTCTTGGATGGTATGTCCGGGTACTTCCAAATCCCGATCACCTCGGAGGACATCGAGAAGACCACATTCACATGCCCCTTCGGTACTTTTGCTTATCGACGGATCCCCTTTGGGTTGTGCAACGCTCCCGCTACCTTCCAACGGTGTATGCTTGCCATTTTCGATGATTTCGTGGAAGATATCATGGAAGTGTTCATGGACGACTTCTCGGTTTTTGGGGATTCATTCGACCTATGCTTGAGGAACCTTGAGAAGGTCTTGCGTCGTGTGAAGAGACCAATCTTGCATTAAGTTGGGAGAAGTGTCATTTCATGGTCAATGAGGGGATTGTTCTTGGTCACAAGATCTCTAAAAAGGGCATTGAGGTTGACAAGGCAAAGTTGGAGACCATCTCTCAACTTCCTCCACCTTCATCCGTGAAAGCCGTGAGAAGCTTCTTGGGGCATGCCGGTTTCTATAGGCGCTTCATCAAAGACTTCTCGAAAATAACTACTCCTATGACTCGGCTTCTTGAGAAGGATGTGGAATTTCGTTTTGATGAAGAGTGCTTGCAAGCTTTTGAACTCCTCAAGGGTAAGCTCACGAATGCCCCTATACTCATTGCTCCGGATTGGTCAAAGTCATTTGAGTTGATGTGTGATGCTAGCGATTACGCCATTGGAGCGGTTCTAGGCCAACGAATCGACAAGAGATTCCATCCAATATACTATACAAGTAAGACTCTCAATGATGCTCAAAGGAACTACACAACTACGGAGAAGGAGCTCTTGGCCATAGTGTTTGCTTTTGATAAGTTTAGGTCCTACTTGGTACTTTCTCACACTATTGTCTTCACGGACCACCAAGCTTTGAGGTACCTTCTATCTAAGACCGATGCTAAACCAAGGTTGATCCGATGGGTCCTTCTATTGCAAGAGTTTGATATTGAGATTCGAGATAAGAAGGGGTCCGAGAATGTAGCCGCCGACCACTTGTCTCGCTTGGAAGAGGCGGAAATGGTACACAATGGTAATGAAGAGATCAATGACAACTTCCCCGATGAGCTATTATTCGCTATAGCAACTTTAGAGTTCAAGGAACCTTGGTTCGCGGATTTGGCTAACTATCTTGCTAGTGGAGACTTGAAGGAGGGTCTCTCCACTCAAGACAAAAGGAAGTTCTTTGCGGATTTGAAACATTACTATTGGGACGATCCTTTTGTATTTCGAGTTCGCTCGGATGGTATGATTAGAAGATGTGTCACTTATGGAGAGTCTAAGGACATCATGCGACATTGCCACTCCGGTCCTACGGGTGGACATCATGGAGCAAATCGCACGGCTCGCAAGGTACTTGAGTCCGGATTCTTTTGGCCCTCGATCTTCCGAGATTGTCAAGACTTTGTCAAGTCTTGCGATGCGTGTCAACGTTCAGGTAACATCTCTTCCGTAATGAAATGCCTCAAAATGTCTCGTTAGTTGTAGAAATATTTGATATATGGGGTATTGATTTCATGGGACCGTTTCCTACTTCGCATGGTAACAAGTACATATTAGTTGCGGTAGATTACGTGTCTAAATGGGCGGAGGCACAAGCTTTGCCTACCAACGATGCCCGAGTCGTAGGGAAGTTTCTTGTTAAGTTGTTCACCCGTTTTGGTACCCCTCGTGCTATCATTAGTGATCGAGGTACTCATTTTCAAGGGCAATTCGATAGAGTATGCCACCGGTTCGGCGTCACTCATCGGATGTCCACCTCGTATCACCCTCAAACTAGTGGCCAAGCCGAGGTGACCAATAGGGAACTTAAGAGAATCTTAGAGAAGACGGTCGACCAATCACGGAAAGATTGGTCGAAGAAGCTTGATGACGCTCTATGGGCCTACCGCACGGCCTACAAGACCCCTATAGGCACTACTCCCTATAGGATGGTCTATGGCAAAGCATGCCATTTGCCGGTAGAGCTCGAGCACCAAGCTTATTGGGCATTGAAATTTCTAAACCTTGATATGAGTCTCGCAGGAGAAGAGCGTAAGTTTCAGGTACATGAGCTCGAGGAGTATCGCCATCATGCTATGAGAATGCAAAGCTTTACAAGGAGAGGACGAAGCTCATTCATGATTCCCGTTTGAAGCCGGGCAAGGATTTCAAAGTTGGTGATCAAGTTCTCCTATACAACTCTCGGCTCAAGGTCTTTCCCGGGAAATTGAGGTCTCGTTGGTCCGGCCCCTTTACGGTAACTCATGTTTTTCCTTATGGCACCATCGAGGTAATCTCTCCATCCCAAACCGAACCTTTTAAGGTGAATGGCCATAGACTTAAGCATTATGTTGTTAGTGATACTATAGGTGCTGTTGAGGTCTTGTCTTTGGTCGTGCCTTGAGTGTTCCTTGCTTCGTCGAGCTTACGACGTTAAACAAGCGCTTCTCGGGAGGCAACCCGAGTGTTTTTCATTTCTTTTCTTCTTGATTTGATTGCATGATTGTGTGTTTTTGTGGTGTTCAAGGTCCTTGAGTTGTCGTGGTGTCCTTTGTGGTCTCGTAGGCATTGAAATTCTGAAGTTCGGGGTCCGTTTTGGGTTGATTTGACGGTGTTTTGGTCGTTTTTCGTCGAGGTAAAAATTTGTTTTTCAGCTGAGGAGGTGCACGCCGTGCACCACTGCACGCCGTGTGATGCACCGTGTACGTGCACGGTTTGGTGCACGTGCTGTCCAGGAGGTTCGAAAAAAATTTCAGCTGCATGATGCACGCCGTGCATCCATGCACGCCGTGCACCCTGCACGCCGTGCAAACTTGCACGCCGTGCACCTGATCTTTCCCTTTACATTGTTTCGGTTTGGTCAGTGGTTGAGTCATCTGATTCTTGATTTTCTGGTTTGAGTCATTGTTCGGTTTGGTTTAGATTCACCCAACTCACTTGACCCAGCTGATCCGACCCAACCCACCCACCAACCAACCCACTCACCCGACCCGGCTGACCCACCCAACTCAACCCAACCCCCCTTATCCCCTCCCTCCTCACACCGACCCAGCCCCCCTCTCACTCTCTCTTTCACACGGCCGCCGCCGCCGCCACCACATCAACTACCTCCAGCCGGCGCCGCCAATTCTGTTCAACCGCCCGACGCCACCACACCGACCAGCTCCAGCCGCCGCTGCCCGTACACCAGCCGACTAATCCCGCCGCGCCCCACCAACGCCATCTGCCCTGCCGCCGACTCCAACCAACCCGCCACCACTCCAACAGCCCGCTGCCAACTCCTGCCAGCCACCCGACGTCGACCAACCTCCCAGCCGCCATCCCGGTGCCGTAACCCAGCCGCCGACATCCATTCTAATTCCACCACCGACCCGACTCCCGCCGTCGCCATTAACCCAGCCAAAATCCCGCCGACAAACCAGCCGCCGAAGCTCCGCTAGTCAATCCCGTCCGCCAGCCGCCGTGCTCTTCCTACCCGCCGACTCGCCGCCAGCCAACTCCAGCTTCCCTTTTCCCAACCGTCGGCCAGCAGGTTTCCTTCTTCTTTTCTAGCGATTTTAGTTGTTTGGTCTTGCTGGGTGATTGGTTGGTGACCAGCTTGGGTTGTGCAATGCTTCATTGCTTCATTCGGGTTTCAGTGCTGAGTTGTGTGTTGGCAGTTGGTTCATTGGGTTGTTCTTCGTTGAGTTCCAGTTGGTTCTACTTTGCTGGGGTTGGATTGGTGCTGTTTTTAGGTTTGGTAGCAGTTGGTGGTTGAACTGTTTTACTTTCACTTTGAGTATTAGTACTGATTGTTTTAGCTCCGTAGCAGATGGTGTGATTGGTGTTGGGTTTGCTTCATAATTGAGAAGTTTTCTTCATGATTTGGGTGACTATTTGTTTGACAGCCGTATGATGTGCAGATTTTGGTAGGTGTCTTGTGTCCTGCTTTTAGTGTTGCTTGGACATTATTAGTGTGAGTGTTGCTTATGAGCTACATCGTGTGGCAGTTGGTGTGATTTGCTTTTTGATTGATTTACATCACTTGGCTTGATTTTTGGGTAGTGGGGTGGAATTGATTAGGATTGTTGGTAGCTTGATGGAGTGCTAAATGAGCTGTATAACGTTTTGGATAGTCCGACTCGTTTGTGCTTATTCGTTTGCTTAAATCATTGTGGTGCGGTGTGTCTCAGGTTTGGATTGATTTGTGTTGATTGTGCTCCTGAGTGCTGAGCTTCAGTATAGATGCTAATGCTCTTATGATATGACTTGTATTCTTGTTCCATGAATTTCATTGTGGTCTATCAGTTGATCCTTTCGGTTCTGAATTCAGGGGCTGAATTCCATTCTTTGTGTGAGGAGGGGTGTGGTTTATCACCACTCATTGGTTTAATTTTTATATATTCCTCCTTACATTGTGTGGACTTAGGCTTATATGTTCTTGATTCGTGTTTTTGATCCATTATGCATGCCTTTTGCTTAACTGTGGATCTCTGTGATTTGATTTTTGCTAGCATAGGTTGTTGCATTTGAACTTGATGATCTTGAATCGTGCTCAATGTTGTGCTCAATGTTTTGATCATGTGTTATGACTAGGCGCCTTGATAGGGTTTGTGTTAGGAGTGTGCCCTTCTTGTTGATTCTTTGTTTGCACTTCTTTTGCAGGATGCCTCCTAAGGGTAAAGCAGCTTCTCATCCTCCGCCCCCAAGCGATCCAAGGCACCAGCTTCCAAGAAGAGGAAGGGACAGACTGGGGAGTCTTCTGCTCCTCCACCACGGTCGCCTTCGCCGCCTCCAGCTCCTCGTGGCGTCGACCCTCCTGAGTCAGTGGTTCAGAGGATCTTCGACTTTGACCCCAGGGATCGGGCTTACAGTCGTTATCAGGTTATGGCAAGATGGCCTGTGGCGAGGCAGGGTAGATTTGATTTTGAGGGGTTGCAGAGTCATGATGGTTGGTTGGATGCTTTGAAGACTTTGGCTGATGGAGCCGGTATTTGGCCGCTCTTGGAGGTTGACGAGAGGGCGTATGAGTGGCCTACAAAGGAGTTCTTGAGCACTCTCACCGTGGAGTGTCACGAGACCACTAGTGAGGTTTGTGTGCGCTTCAGGCTCGGCGGGATGGCGCGTGTGTGCTCCATTGACGAGTTTGGATACCGCCTTGGGTTCTATGAGTGGGTGAAGGTTCAAAGTGGCGAGCTCTCTGGGTTGGCTCTCATATCTTCTCTTGCGGGAGACGCCAAGAGTGCATTCTTCAAGGAAATTGCACCGAGGACTAGAGGTTATTCAGCTCGCTCATCCAAGGTCACAGAAGTGAATCGGCCTATGCTGAAGCTCCTCCATCACTTCTTCCGGCACTCCATCACCCACAGGAAGTCATCCTCCTCTCCAGGTGTAGTCTCAGTCAGAGATTTGTTTCTCTTTTATTGCTTGGAGAGGGGCATCAAGCTGCATCTAGGTGATTTAGTGCTAGGAGCCCTCCTTCAGATACAAGCTAATGACACTATTGGTGTTCTGCTGGGAGGAGGATTTGTGACCAGGTTGGTGCGTGGGTATGAGTGCCTTGATGCTTTTGGTCCTGCTCCAGCATTTGTCGAGCCTCGACCAGTCTCTTGAGGATTGTCCTACCTACAGCTCAGATCACAGACCTTCTGGTTCCGACTTGTGGGGTCTCAGATGATGACAGTGATGAGGAGGATGTAGAGATCGACCCTACTTCGCTTCATGAGCTTATCTCGGGGATGGGTCGCCTCACGACCGTAGTGGAGGATATTCGTGAGGGACAGAGGAGAGACAGTGCGGCGATACAGGATCTTAACAGGAGAGTTCAGAACCTAGAGGCGTACAACGCTAGGGACTTTGAGAGCCAGCAGTTCTATGGACAGCAGCTTGCTCAGGTGCATGAGGTTCAGCAGTTTCAGGGTATCCAGATTACTCAGATTCAGCATTCTCAGTACTGGCAGCAGCATCAGTCCTACTACTACCAGGAGAGCTTCCACTCTGAGTCCGGCCCCTCCAGCACTTGGGCAGTCTTTCCACCGCCTCCCCCGTTTGACGGCTACCATCCATGGTCACAGTGGCCTGGGCACCCACGACCACCACCCCACTGAGAGCCACAGGATCACTCACCACTTCTCAGGACTTTGGATTTTTCCTTTCTTTTATTTCTGTTTATGACTGCATGTTTTGTTGTGTTTGACTTCTGATTTTCTCTTTTCATTTCTGGCTTTGCACTTGTCATGTTGTTGGATCACACATCTCATCCGTACTCTCATCTTGTCGACTATGGGTTGTGTTTGAGTGGTATGCCCTCCCTTGTTTTCTATAGGTACCCCTGATTCAGGTCCTCGTCCTGAACAGGTTACTTGACCCGGGATTCCATCTCCGGCTTCTCTTCTTCACCGCGGGTATATTCGTTCCACCTTATCCTCTCTCTCTCTTGATCATTGAGGACAATGCTCATGTTAGTCGTAGGGGAGTTTGAGTTTTGGTGTGATTATTTGTCGGTAGAAGTCTAAAGCTATGTTGTGATGTGTTGCATGATCTTAATTGAATGTCGAATTCCTCTATTGTAGAATCGTTCGGTTCTTGACTTTTGGTGTTTAATTGACTTCAAGTTTTCACAATGACGTTTAGACTGTCCTGCTTAGAACCTATAACCAGCATGTTAGCACTAATATCAAATGAGTCTGGGCCAGAACTGAGATTTTATCACTCTTGCATGTTGGTTGATTGGTTTGATACGTGTTTTTGTACCGCTCGATAACACCGGTCTAAGATGATGAAGGCAATCAGAATTTTTCCCCTTTTCCATGTCTTTCTTTACCCTTTTTGATCCTTCGTGATTGTGGCTTGAGATTAGACGGAATCCAATTCGAAATCTTGTGTGGAAGTTGTAAGGGGCTAAGGATCAAGTGGCTAAATTGTGAAAAAAAAAAATGCTCAAAAGAAAAGCTAGGCAAGCTCGGCACCTAAGTGAAGTGTCGGGTTGAGCACTAAGCAAAAGGGCAAAGGCTGTGAGCTAGGCAGGTTCAACACCTAAGTGAAGTGTTGAATCGAGCACTAGTATGCAGTAAGAAAAAAAAGAGAAAGAAAAAGAGTTCTCAAATGTAGCCCTTGATCCTAGCCAGAGTTTTGTAAAGTGCGGATCTAGAAGCGGATGAAGTCGAGTCGATAGCCACATCATAATCACTCACCACTTCGATCCATGTCCCGATTTCAAGTCCTTTTGATTAGAGTTGGTGTTGTCGTGGTCGGTTTTGTGTGTCCCAATCAACCACTACTTGAAGTGTGCAGAAATTAGTGAGGTTTAGACTTGTTTGGTTGATGTTCTTGCATGTGTAGGTTTAGTTTGTTCGTGGAACAGTTTGAGCTAAATTGTGATTGCTTGAATCTCAATGGACCGAACTTGTCATTTGTGAACTTGGATGTTTTCTAATTCATTTGCTTGAGGACAAGCAAAGCTTAGTCGTAGGGGAATTTGATGTGACTTTAATTAGTGCATTTTAAGCTTATGAATGACCTTTGAAATGCCCGTGTTTATTCGTGAAATGACATGACTTATATGCTTTTATTGAAGTTTTGTGCAAAGTGTCATTTTGTTGTCCGGTTGCCACTTTGGAGCCAAATTCGTGGTCTATTGGAGTTGCCTCTGTGCATTTTCAGGTTATGGTATCAAAGTACGGATGACAAGGAGCGCATAGGAGCAAACGGGAGGTCATTTGGAGTCCGGACGAGGGAGATATGAGCATTACAAGATCGAGTTTTCTGCAGAGTGCAGGGGTGCACGCCGTGCAGGTGTGCACGCCGTGCATGGTGCACGCCGTGCAGGTGTGCACGCCGTGCAGGGTGCACGCCGTGCATGGGTGCACGCCGTGCACTGCCCCCTGCACTATAAATACTCTTGTTTTTGGCCATTTTGGAGGATTCTTTCATCTCTTTTGAACCCAAACACATACCCACGAACCCTCAAACCCTAGAACACATTTTTGGAGCAATTTGAAGCCATTGGAGCTAGGATTGAAGCCAACAAACCTTGGGGGAAGTGCTTACAAGTGGAGAAGTGAAGATCATCTCAAGGATTCATCCATGGTGTTCTTGGTGACCATTCTTCCTTCTTTTCTCTTTACTCCCTTGGCCATGTGTGGCTGAGTTTCTAGGGTTCATCTTGGATGGGTAGATTAGTTGTGCTATGATAGAGAGATGATTGTATAGAACTTGCCATGATTGATCTTGGTTGTATGAGGATGATTCCTAGACTTGTTCTTAATGCCATTTTATGCCATGTTTGCTTAATTTGGTCCATTCAATGTGATTTGATGCATGAGAGTGCTTGGATTGCATAGATTGTAGGTCTAGGGATTGAAGTGAGTGTGTTCTAAGAGATTAGATCATCTTATTTCAACCATTTTCACTTGATTTCTCTCTTGGGCATTTTATCGAACACTTGGTGTGCATGTGGATTTTCATTCAATTGAGTTTGAAAAGGCTTTTTGGTGAATCTCTTAGTGTTAGAGCATTGATATGAGAGTGTTGTGCCTAGCCTTGTGGTCATAGAGTCTTAAGAGAGGGTCTTGTGTCTTGGCATTTCATCAAACACTAAGAATGCATCCTTTTTCACTTAGCTTGAGAGCGAGAGCCTAAGTTGAGTGGTATTAGGATAGGGATTTGGTGCTACGAGAGTGCATTGAGTCTATTGAAGTGAAATGCATGGTCATCCGAATGCAAACTCGATCTTGATTAGCTTGTTTGGTCAATTAGTCATCCTGAGCATGATGAAACTACCCACCAAGAGAGCCCCCTTTGTCTTTGATTTCAACCACCTTTCTTCTTGCTTAATCTTTGTTAGTATTGCATTTCTTTGCCTTTGTTTCTGATTTTCTCGATCAAACCAAACCAATTTCAAATGTATAGACCGTCTATGAGAAGTGTGAGTATTGGTCTATGAGAGGACCCCGTGGAATACGACCTTGGTAAAATCGCTTTTATCAGTGTAGCGGATGAACACGGAGAGTCCGGAGCATAGCAGAGTAGCTACTCAGGATCCTACAAAACAAAAACAACAAAAAGATCAAAAGGATACCGGGACAAGTGTCCCGGATCCACACAGAATAAAAGTCGAACAAAGAAGGTTAAGGGAAATTTTAAAATATTTTTTGACGATTGAATGAGAAACTGAAAGAAGGAAGAGAGAGGGTGAATCTGGATTTTAAAGGAATAGTTGGGTGATTTTCAAAATTATTTTCGGCGAAATTAAAAGGGTGGTTTCGTCGAAAATTTTAGTTCAAATGCACTGCCAGATTTTCGAAGGCGTTTTCGCCGAAAATAACCATATAGTTTCGCCGAAAACTTTAGTTCAAATCACTGCTTGGTTTTCAAAATCAATTTCGGCGAAAACAGTATAAATTTCAGACCGAAAATATGAAACAGGGAGACTCGGTTGAAAATCCAAAGGTGATTTCGCCGAAAATGGTGGGGTGATTTCGCCGAAAATTTTGAACTGTTCGGGTTTAAAATATTTTCGCAAATTCGACCAATTTCAGAAAATCACAGTTAAATCCACAAAAATCGGAACGACCTCAATCAACTTGCTACTGACTCTATGACATGCAAACAACTCACGAAAAATATGAAATCAAACAAACTGACACTTTTGGCTTCCCGAAACTGACTCGAACGACGAAAAAGACTGACTCAATAATTAAAAAACGGACTCCAGCCGTGGGTTGCCTCCCACGAAGCGCTCTCTTTTAACGTCCTTGAGCCGGACGGTACCTGTTAGGGACCCCAACTCAGAAGTTCCTTGAAGTCAATCGTCTTCTTCAAGGTGTGCGGTTGAGTGCCATGTAGCACTCCAGCAGGGTGATGTAACCGGTAGTGTTCCAGTAGATCGTGGTTCTGGTTGGATGACCAGTTCTTCTTGAATTCTCCTTCTGGAAGAGGAAAGAGGTAGTACAGCGCGGCATGATCAATGAGCTCCATCTTCTCCACCTGATGCTCATCAAGAGGTCTCTCGGGATCGAGTGTGTATACTTCCAAATCCTTGATGTCTTTGCTTCCCACGTGCTCGTCTCTGGCTTGATCTATAGGTTGGCTCGGTGGGAGCTCGATTGAGGATATCTCCTCGATTTCTTCGTGCTCCTTTTTGGCTTCAACTTCAAGATGGATTGGCTCTTCGTCTTCATCAACCGCCACCGCTAAGGATTCTTCTAGCTCATAATAGTCATGGATAGGATCATCATCTTCTTCTTCGAACAGCTCTTGAGCGTCTTCTGTCATTAACTGCTTTGGTTGCTCGAGCTTGATGTCCGTCGCGAGATGAGCTTGTAGCATTGAAGAGATATTATCCAAGGCAGATTGGGTTCTCGACGAGTATTGTTGATGTTCATGAAGCATCTCTTGGTTATCTCTAGCGTCACTTTGATCCTCTTGTTGGTGTGTCTCTTGGTAACCTTGTAGCATTGAAGAGATTTTATCAAAGAGGGAGTCAAATCTCGCCGTCTGTAGTTGTTGTTAATGTAGCAATTCTCGATAATCTTCGGGATGTGGTGCTTCATTGATGTACCACTCTCGGTACCGGTCATCCCATCTGTAATCCTTCATAATCAAAACTCAAAAACACTACCCAGGTAAATCATGGAAATATGGAGGGAAAATAAATGGTAAGGCGGAAAGGTAGAAGAATAATTTGCCAACTCTTCTTTCAAACAATTAGAAGAGTCCCCGGCAACGGCGCCAATTTGGTGAAACCTCCGGTCGTTGTTCGGACGTTCAGCCAAATAAAAACTACTAATAATGCTAAGAAAAAGCGTATAGCATATCGTATTCAACTCGAGGTTTCTTCTAATCGACTACTTTGAAGAAGCTGGCAAATTACTTAGGTTAAAACACGTTGTGCGTGGTGTGAGTTCCACGACTTCTAATCTAATGAACAAAGGAAAATAAAAGGCAGAAAAGTAAAAGATTGACTAACGAGAAGATAGACGAACTTAGACTTCGAATCCCCCTTAGATCACCAGAGGAACGGCAATCACAAGATCAGCGGTTTTCAATTCTAATTCAATCGGTTTCTATACACCACCATAACTCCTTACCCTTAGGTTTAAGACCGGCGAACGTTCGCTCTATCCGTTCTAATTACCAAGATTAACTAGCCGCCCGGGTACGGTCGCCTCTCGCAACGACTTAATTAACTGGTGTAATTACTAATGATTTATGAGTTACTCTTGCAGTGGATTAACCCTAACCGGTTCCTACGAAAGGCACGCTCCAATTATAAGGTTAATTGTTCAATTCGATGTTCTAAAGTAAGGCGAGCGTTCGCTTCTATTCTTAGCTTAACAAGAATCTAATCTAGGGGATCAATCCAGACAAGAAACATGAACAATGAAGAATGAATCAAACATGCAAAGAGAAACTGATTGAACTTCGAATCTAATTACCGCCGATCCGTGACCGCTTTAAAGCCCTGGGTCACTTAGGGTTCATCTAATCTAAGCTCTACAAGTTCAGTTACTCATATCAGAAACAAGAGAATCAAAGGCAACAATGAAGATCATCATACAGAGGAAGAACAGATAAGAACTGAAAAACCTAATTCTGACGACTCCCGCGAAGCTTCAATCTCCTGGATCTTCAACTTTAAGCTCCGAGTTCTCCGATGTGGAAGGATGGCGTCACGATCTCTCCACGGATCTTCGAACTCTCTAAACTCTATCTATCGACCCTAGAGTCGGCTGACTCTCAAAAGTCTGATTTGTGAACATATGAATAATGATTTGTCTGTTTGATGTCGTCTCCCTTGTTGGCTGCCGGCTGCTTCTTTAAATAGGTACGTTTTAGGGTTTCCAATACAGCTCCGGATTTGGAAGGGATTTTCGCCGAAAATAATGAAGTATTTTCGCCGAAGATGATCTGCTGTTTTCGCCGAAACCATAGGGATAGTTTCGGCGAAACTGGCTTTGAGTTCAATGTTCCGCCGGCTGTTCAATGTCTTCGGTCCGAGCAGTTGATTGATTTCGCCGAAATTGGAGGCCTGGTTTCGCCGAAACTGTAAGTGTGAATGGGCAAATTTTTGGTTTGACTTTGATTGGCTCCTTTGATCGATTCCGGTTCAGTTCCTCGATGTTCTTATGCCTTAGACACGTCCATGGCTACTTTATTTGATGGCAAAAACCTGTGCTTACGCAAAAACACTAGAAAACCATCAAATAGACCCAAAAAGGGCCAAAGTAACCAAATCGGTAGGAAATAGGGTAGTTGAGTGAATATTCGCTATTTTACCCCTAAAACCACGTTCCAAGCAAGGAAATGTCGCTTAAATGAGGCTGATAATCACGTCAAATCGAGTGTCATCACAGATCGAGATATTCCAGGAGAGCATTGCAAGGACGCCCACCAACATCGCGCGTCTCATGAACAATTGGTGTTTGCCAGAAGACGTGGCTAGTAGGAGGGCATTGTTGGTGGAAGAGATCGAGCGGCTCCCGGGTATTAGTTATCGTCAAGGTTTGCTGGCGATAAGGATACTGATGAAGGACCCTGCCGATATGGAAACATTCTGTATGCTTCCCTCGGATGAGATGAAGGCGGACTTCATCTTGACGATGTTGGAGTAGTTTCCGAGGTAATGCAGTGGTTTCATGGACCGAGGTGGAATTGGATTTTGGGGTGATCGTAATCGTTGTGTGGCAGAGATTGGAGTAAAGAACTCTGTTTTGGGGTGATGTAGTTAGGAGACGTGTCAGTCGTTAGGCCCGTATGTATGCTACGATGGCAGCAGATAACTTTTACGCCTCTGCATGTTTGTATAAATTAGGATGTAAGTGATGTAGCTGTATAAATTAGTAGTATGTTGCTGACTTGGTTTAGGAGTTAGGAGGAAGTGATGTCTGGAAGCTGAGAAGAGCTTACTCTCATGGGGTAATTTCATTTTCTCAGCTCATTATTATCTTAGATTATTAAATTATTAAAAGTATATAAAGCAGAACTTGAATTACTATTCATTAAGTCTCTCTCCTCCCTTTCATTTTTTTCACGTTTTTTCCTTCTTATTGGGCTTTCTTTGGGCCTTTTCGTTTTTTTGGTTTTTTACTTGCTATTAAACCCTTTTTCGTTTTTTTCGTCTTTTTTATTAAAGAGATTTGTTGAAAAGTGGCGGACAGGTGTGACAGTTGTTTGGTGGCTGAACTGAATTGGAGTGTACAAAGTTATTTCTTCTTCTTCAGAGCTTCTCTTCTTCTTTCTCTGTTCTCTATATATAATTGGAGTGTCAGAGTTATTTCTTCTCATTCCTTCTTTTGCAGAGCTTCTCTTCTTCTTTCTCTGTTCTCTTTCTTATCTTTCTCTCTTTTTCTCTTTCTGCATTCTTCTTTTGTTTTCGTCCGTGTTCTTGCGATGGATGATTCTGGTGTGCTTCTGAGGTCTCTTCCGTGGGACCGTTCGGACGCTCCTTTGGTGATCCGATTGTTGAACACTTGGAAGGTCGACAACCCTGCCACCCCTGATCAGTTTTTCACTTTCGAAACATTATGGTGCGATGAGGAGGTTTGTTGACTTCTCTGTTTCGCTTGCATGCCTGTTTGTGTCTGATTCCTTTGCTGTGTATTAGGAGGATCATTTTTTGTTTCGTTGGTTTGTTTGCATGTCTGAGGTGCGATGAGGAGGTTTGTTGACTTCTCTGTTTCGCTTGCATGCCTGTTTGTGTCTAATTGGTTTGATGTGTATTAGGAGGATCGTTTTTTGTTTTGTTGGTTGGTTTGCATGTCTGAAGAGGATTGTTTTTTCTTTGTTTGTTTGGTTTGCATGTCGTGTGTATTGATTTCTCTGTTTCGATTTTTTCTATTGCATGTGTTTTATTTGGAAATTTTGTCCCGTTTTTAGTGTGCTCTGTTTTGTTAGTTTTCCCTGTTGTTTCTGTTGTATTTAATGGTGTTGCATGGTATCTCTGTTTTGCATGTCTTTTGTTTTGTTTTTGGTTCAGGTCAGTTGTTTCTGTTGCAGCTATGTTTGTTCTTTTTTACTATTCCATGCCTTTTTTATGTTTTGGATTTTGTTGTGTTTCTCTGTTTTTATTGGTTCTCTGTTTTGGATTGTATTGATAGTGCATGTGTTCTGATTTGCTGGCATGTATTTTTTCTGTTCTTTATGAATGATATTGTTGTTTTTTATCTTTTGTAGGGTACTGTTGTGGAGGGAAACTCTCATCGCACTCATATTGATATACTTGGACCTAGGTTGGCTGTTGGCTCTGTTTACAAGGTGACTGGGTATGGCCTCCTGATGCCTCAGAAGTCTTATCGAGCTGCGTCGTATGATCGTATGCTGACTCTTTCTCCAGTTACTTCGTTCAAGCTCATTTCTTCTCCGTCTCCAACTTTTGCTCTCAATGCTTTTGAGTTTATTCAGTTTGGATTGCTGCATACACGTACGTATCCATGCCCTTATCTCACTGGTAAGTGTTTTGTGCATGTTTCTTTGTGTGGTCTACTGTTTGGTTTGTGGTCGACTGCTGTTTTGTTTTGCCTAATTTGTGTCTGTGTTTTTTGTAGATGTTATTGGTTGTGCTATTTCTGTTTCCCGTCGAAATCATGTTGATGGTACTCATGGCATGGCTAAGGCACAAGTTGTTGTTCTTGTGGATGCTCAGTCTGTTGAGTTTTCAGTTACATTGTGGGAAGATTTTTCTTTGATTCTTGATCTGGTATCTCTTGCTGAGGCTGATTTACGCAAACCTGTTGTAATTGGGCTTGCAGGGCTCATGGTTTCTGGGTTTAATTGTATGTTTGCCTTTTTTCCCATGTTTTGTGTGTTTTGTGGTGTTCTCTTTTATTGAATTTGGTATTTCTGTATGCAGCTGTTGTCTCTGGACGTAGTTCTGCTGGTACATGTATTGTTGTGAACCCAACTGTTCGTGAAACGAAGACTCTGCAGAAAAGTGTGTTGAAATCTGAGTGCATTGTGTTTTTGTTTCCCTTTTTTTTGTGTGGTCATGTAGTTTTTGTTGTGTAGGTATCAGAATACTAAGGGCTCTCTTAAGTGTGTTGATGTTCCGTTTGATACCCCTGAGAAACGTTCTCAACATGTTGCTGATTCTTATCGGACTGTTTCTCAGTTACTTGTTGTTCTTTCTAATCCAACTGACTTGGTGAGTTAGTTATTTCTGTTATTTGTGCATGGCTTATTGTTATGGCTTATTGTTTTTAACTATTTTTTTCCTCGTGTCCAGGATGCTAAGTATAGGTGTTTGGTGACTGTTGTTGGTTTTTACACGTCTCAACCTTGGTTCTATCGTGGCTGTTCTGCTTGTTATAGGGCAGTCACTCCAAATCAGGAACGGTTTTGGTGTGACAATCATTACACCATTGATGAGGGTCAGACTAAATCATGGTTGTGTATTTGTGTTTATGTTGTTGTCTTTTGGTTGTTTTACTTATTTTGTGTGTGTTATGTATTGTGATTTCCTAATTGTTTTGTGGTGTTTATTGTTTTTCAGCTACAAAATCAAAATGCGTGCTTCTGATGATAGTGGAACAGCAACCATTGTTCTTTTGGGTAGGACAGCAGATTATATTATGCCTGTATCTGCAGCAGATTTGGTTCGTGCCTTTCCAGCTATTGAATCTACTCTTCCTCCTCCAATTGAGAAACTTCGTCAGCGGATTCTTACTTTTGAGGTTCGAGTTCCACTCAATCCCAAGCCGGGAGCTACTGGTGATTTTAATGTTTCCCGGGTTTGGGGTCTTGAACATGCCTTTGATGACCAGCCGTCAATCAATGGTGCTCCTGCAGTTCCTGGTTGTAATCCTTCAGTGTATGAGTACTGTGTTTTTTTTCCCATCTGTATCTTGGTATTTTGTACTTACCATTGTTCTGATTATGCTTCTATTTTTTTATTCTGTTTTTCTCAGGTCTCCTTCGTCTTCTAAGCGTCATGTGGCTGACATGGATGATTCGTCTGGAGAGTCAGATGACTCTGATGTGTCTAATAGACACTCGCCTTCGATCGCCACTCCAATTCCAAAAGAGTGTGTTCCTTGCATCATACGTTAGCTGTCTATGTCAGATACTTCTCTGTGTGTTATATGTTTTGCTTACTATTGTTTGTTTGTTTTTATTGTTCTTGGGTTCATCTTGTGTTTTTTCTGTAGGGTTAGTTCTTTGCCTGGCAAGGTAAGTTTGGTTGGCGTGTCATGTAATGAGGGTGTGTGTGATCTTCATACACCGAGACACTTTCACCTCTTCCATCTCCTAGAATGGGTGATCAACTGGTTGCCCCGAAGAGTCTAGCAGACTACAACAAGCCGAGCGCGGCTAGCGTTCAATCATCTATTGCCGTGCCGCGCATCGAAGGAGATCTTGACTATGAGATCAAGATTCCATTCTTGACTATGATCTCTAGGGATCTACAATTTGAAGGCAAGCCGCTAGACAATCCATGCACTCATATTGCAGACTTCCTTGATCTCTGCAGCACTTTCAAGAGCGGAAACCTCGACAGAAATACTCTTTGTTTGAGAGCTTTTCCGTTCTCTCTGAAAGGCGCTGCTAAGAGGTGGCTTACTGGCAAACCACCTGGCTACTACACTGATTGGGATACTCTGGCTCAGGACTTCGTCGAAGAGTACTTCCCTCCTGCAAGAACAACAGCTATCAAGGACAGCATCGCCAGATTCTCCCAGAAAGAAGGAGAAAGCTTATACGATACTTGGAACCGATTCAAGAACTTCTCTACAACTGTCCTCATCACGGATTCGAGCAGAGGCAGTTAGCTGAAATTTTTGCACGAGGTATTCGAGAAGAATCTGCTAAGTGGGTCAGTTCCCTAGCTGAAGGGGATTGCACTACGCTTACACCTGAAGCTGCTCTTCTTCACTTCGCAAACTGTGCTTCCAAGTCAAGGAACTGGGAACGACAATCCGAAGGATCTAGAGGCAAGGTCGATCTTGAAGCTACTATCAAGGCAGAAGTAGAGAAGCATCTGAAGAAGTCTTCTACACCAATCACACCGCCGGCAGCTGCTGTCTATGTTGCTGACTGCGAATGGTGTGGAGCTTGTGCGCATAATGGAGGCCGATGCCAAAATTTTGGTAAGACAGAAGTCTGGTCTACCGAAGAAGTCAATTTTGTTCAACAAGGCTTCAACAACAATCAGAATGGTTATATTGGCTACCGCAACTTCAGGCAGCAAGGGAACTATCAAGACAGACCTCCCTACAATACTGGCGCCAACCATAACCAGAATCAGAATGCTCGACCAGCTGGTCCAACTCAGGATCAGAAGCCGAATCATCCACCGGCAGGTGTCTACCAGCCACCGCATCGCAATCCGGGTAATTATGGAACTGCTCCTGGCAATCGCCAGAATCAATATCTTAACAATACCTATCCAGGGCAGCAACATCAGAGGGAGAACAATGTCACTGACCTCGACAAGAAGCTTAGCTAGATCATTACCAGACTTGACGATCACGACAGTCAGTTCAAGGCTCAAGCTCTCCTTAATCAAGAACAGATCGCATCCGGGCAGAGAATTGAGCAAGCTGTTAACCACATCTCGAGCATGCTAGCATCTGGTAGACCATTTGGCCAACTTCCGAGCCAGACAGAGCCAAATCCGAGAAAGGAGCAAGCCAAGATGGTAACTGTTAAAAAATTTACAAGCTTATCTGTTGATGCTTGTGCTGTTTTACGCAGGATTTCTGAAACTCCGGAGGAGACGGAAGCACCGAAGGTGGCGCCTAAAGAGTATGCACCCAAGGAGTATGATCCTCCTCTTGCTCCGTACTACGTGAAGCCTCCTTTTCCAAGAGCAATGCTGCCAAATGCAAGGATCGAGACTGGCATGAAGGGACATAAATAAAGATATCCCGACATTCGTAGCAAGAAGCCTTCCTCTCCATATCCAGCTAAGTGCTCTGATCCTGGTTCTTTCACTCTACCTCTAGTCATTAATGATGTTGAGATAGAACGTTGTTTAGTTGATCTAGGAGCGTCTGTTAATGTTATGCCTATGAGCTTATATAAGAAACTGGACCTAGGAGAACTTGAACCAACTAGTATGCAACTTGTCTTTGCTGATAGATCACTTAAAACCCCTAGAGGAGAAATAAAAGATGTTGTTACTAAATGTGGTCCTTTCACGTTCTTAGCTGACTATGTGATAATAGATACTAGCGAAGAGGATTCTACCATTCTCATAGGACGACCTTTTATGGCTACTACTGGAATGCAAATTAATGTTCCAAATGGTTCGTTGACTTTGAGGGTTGGTGAGGAAACTATAACATTCTGTCTTAAGGATGGTATGAAATATGCTCCTAAGAATGAAGAATCCCATTGCCTAGCTGTTGAAACTGTGGAGTTGACTCCGGTCAACTCCGTTACTAATGCTTCTTCCAGTGTTTCTAGATCATTTGTTGCTGCAGATATTGAACAGGTTGTTAATAAGAAGCCAGAAATTTCGGTTTAGAAGCCGCCCAAGAAGAAGAAGGAACTGAAAGCCTCTTCTTCACCGCCAAACAAGACACCTGGCAGGTCTCGAGGGAAGAACAAGAAGACGAAGACTCAAATGGTCTGGAGACCAGTTGTTCCACCTTCTGCTGAGCCAGCTGCCCCGCCAATTCGTTCCGAGCTACCGGCGCCGGAGCAAGTGTTGAAGGAGAAGCCAAAAGCATCTCCTAAGGAAATACTGACGATCACTGATCCTGGTGATACTAAGCCGGAGGTTAAAGAGAAGACAAAGCCGACAGTTCTCATTCCTTCCATCGTAACACTCAAGAAGGATGAGCTCTCCAGAGAACTGTTCGGGCTGTTCAAGATCACCGATTATCTTCCCGATGGGCGTACCAAGCTTACTCATGCTAACGGGAAGAAATTCATACTTGATGGAAATACCCCGAAGCTCTACTTCATGAACTCCGACGCGAGCGTTCAGGAGAATCTGAGTTGGGATGTCTCCTAATACCGTCCAGGTATCGTCCAGCTCAAGGACGTTAATAAAAGAGCGCTTCGTGGGAGGAAACCCACGGCTGGAGTCAATTTTTCATTTGTGTCAACCTTAGTGTTTTAGAGTCAGTTCGGGGGAGCCAAAAGTGTCAGTTTGTTTGATTTCATATTTTTCGTTTGTAGTCTGCGTGTCATAGTGTCCTTGGCAAGTTGAATGAGGTTGTTCCGATTTTTTTGGATTTAATTGTGATTTTCTGAAGTTTGTCGGGATTGCGAAAATATTTTCAAACATACAGGTCAAAATTTTCGGCAAAAATACCCCATATTTTCGGCGAAAACTCCCTTTGAAATCCCACTGTGTTTTCCAGACGATTTTAGTTAAAATTTTCGGCGAAAATTCAATACAATTTTCGGCGAAAATACTTTTGAAAAACGGCAGACCATTTTGCCTTGAGTTTTCGGCGAAAACTTGCACATATTTTCGCCGAAAACTTGAGAGAAAATCATACAAATTTTTCCCTTTTAATTCTCGGTTTTTTTCTCTCTCTCCTCACTTTCTTTTCAAAAATTTTCAAAACTTCCCCTTTGTTTTAAGAGCCGACCGCCGCCACCTTTCCTTCGCCGCCGCCGACCAAACCCGCCGCCGCCATCGCCGACCGCCGCCGCTCCCTTCCCCTTCCATTTCCAATCATTTTGTGCCCTAGAACAGTCGAATCGGAGCTCTAGAGCTCTAGTTCACCCAAACCCTAAAATTTTCGATTTTTCTCCGATTTCTTTCAATCTGTTCATTTTCAGCACCCATGGCTTCAAGGTAAGTTGTAGAATTTTTCATTCCGAATCTTTTGACATGTTGAATGCTGAATTTCGTCGGGGTTGACTTTCAGTTGACTTTTCGGGTTACCTCGTTTTGCGTGCCGACTGATTTCGTGTGAACTAATTTAGCTGAACTCTTTCGACTATCTAGCATGCTTAGGGAGTATTGTGCTTAATTTTTATATCATTTGATCATGTGTTGCTACGCATAAGATTGATTCTTTGTGGTGTTGACTTTTGGGAAATGTCGGTTTGACCATGTACTATTTATGTCCATTTGGCTGCCTTATGTGCTCATTTTCGTTCATTTTATTGTGCTTGCCATCTGAGATTATATTATGCCATCATTATCCGCTTTGAGATAGTCTTGCCATGATTAGGGTTCAATGTTCTATTATGTTGACTTTTTGAATGTCGGTTTGACTTCTGAACTCTGATTGTGATAATTCCTCTGTGGCTGTTCCTACGCATGCATTTTAATTGTTTGTGATTACCGGTTAATCTGCTTTGCTTACCCCCACTCGGTTTTCCTCATTTCTTTGTGAAATTGAGTTTTTCTACTAAGTGTGGGGTAGGGTTTTAGTTTGACTAATCTGGTTTGTTCTTTTGCTTAGGAACGTACCTTATGAGCGTAGGACCAAGCAGAGACTTGACTCGCCTCCAGCTCCAGAGCCCCCGCTCCCGTCACACCAGCCGTCCAGGGCCCTCCACCTGCATTCCCTGGTCGTGCTGGGTACCATCGCACTGTTGCACGCCTGCCCCAGTACTACTTCAAGTGCTACCAGCGTTTCGAGAATATCCATGGAGCTAATGTTCGCCCCCTTTCCATGGAGTCGCTCTTCGATCACGATTAGGACTGGCACCGGAATGTGCTCGATGCATTGACACATGCTGGCTTGCTGGAGCTGACCACGCTGGTCGTCGACTTTCCAGACGTCGCTTTACAGGAGTTTTGGGCGACGTTCGATTTGGACGAGCACAAGAGGAGGCAGCGGCAGAAGGTTATCACCTTTTATCTGGGCGGGGTGCACAGGATACTCACCTATGATGAGTTTGCTGCTCATCTTGGTATACCCCGTGAGCACTATGAGGGACATCACCTTGGCTGGGAGAACGACGATGACGACGAGGAGGAGTACCACGCACCTGGAGCCACATGACTGGAGTGCCCGGTGATCGCCTCACGAAGCATAATTCAGTTAAGTCTCTCTCTCACCCTCTCTTTAAATTCATTCACATGGTTTGGCGTCGTTCCCTTTTGTATGCTCCAGAGAAGGACCGCCACCATATCCTCAAGGAGAAGCTTCTTCTTCTTCGCGCCATCCGGGAGGGGTATCCTCTTCATCCCGGATGGGTGCTTGCACGCCTACTCCGAAAGAAGACTCAGAGGTCGAGCTTACCTCGCTCACTCCTGGGAGGTAACTTTGTAGGCCGACTCATCATCTCCTTCGGCCTCGACCAAGAATATGGCCCGAACATCCCACGCCGCAGAGTACGCACCCTTGGAGGCGATTTGGCGGTCGAGTACAACCTCGAGCTGTACATCAGCCCCCAGGTAGCAGCAGATCCTCCTCTCCAGGACGAGGATGAGTCGGAGGAAGAAGATGATTTTGATGAGCCTCAGCACCAGCCAGAGCCAGAGTTCCATGATCATACACCCTCGCCACAGCACCAGGCAGGGTATGCACACCAGTCGCGGCCACCCATTCCAGAGCCATATCGGGCGCCTCACCCACAGCACCACCCGCCTCCCGCGGACGTTAGAGAGCTGTATAAGCGACTGCAGCA